>JAPDFK010000066.1:0-168187 GCA_027569635.1 Lasiosphaeriaceae sp. G1095
CCCCCCCCCCCCCCCCCCCCCCCCCCCCCCCCCCCCCCCCCCCCCCCCCCCCCCCCCCCCCCCCCCCCCCCCCCCCCCCCCCCCCCCCCCCCCCCCCCCCCCCCCCCCCCCCCCCCCCCCCCCCTAGTGTCTTGTTCCGTCCGTCTGCTATCGTAAAGTTAAGTATAGCTGGACCTCAAAATCCCCGCCACCATTTACCCCTTCCAAGGTTCATGTAGTCGGTTCTTCACCTTTGCCCAAAAGTCCATTGCCTCCACTCCAGTGTCAATTTCCTCCGGGAAAGCCCAAAACCGTGCCAGAGCCCCTCGCCTTCAGGCATGGGTAGCTGGATCAATGGGTCAGGGCTATTTTGAACATCGCCTCCCAGTCGTGCGTGCGGATGAGAGAAGGGTCTGTTGTCGACCTCAGACAGCCGTTCCCTCGAAGTGCTCGGCCAGAAGAGCAAGGAACTCCTCATTGTCCCAGTGGCTGTTGAAAACGTGCTTAGAAAGCCGGCGAGGCTCCTCCAAGTTCTCTGCGTACAGGTCGCCCATGGTGATACCATCGTAGGCCTCGGGAAAGAAACTTGTGGTGATTCCTTCCAATTGCTCTTCAAAAACAGCAATGGCTTTGGCAGCCTCGGGTCTGGTGTCACCGTGCGAAACAGTACCGTAGTACTTGTTTCGCTGCATTGTATAGTCCTTATTGGGACAGATGCAGACATAGTTAAAGTGATGATCGCTGTGCAATATTCCGAACATCATGTACCACGCTTCATGGTATTGAGCTTTCAATTGGGCCGACATGCCATGTCCTCCCGTTTTCATTCTAACCATCGCCACCATGGCGATGAATAGAGCCGTCTCCAGCTCGGGCAGCCAGAACTTATCGAGGCGACGGAAAGAACCCTTGATGGGCTTTCCATTGTCGTCCAGGTTTGGGACATGCTTCCGAGAGACGCCGTTTGCCACCCAAATAAACCAGCCAGTTGCTCCTAGGAACTTGCTGGGGGTGTCGACGGCCTGCTTGAGAGCACGCTCGTGGGCGTCAATGAGAATGTCCACCGACATGTTTCGGTTTAGACCGAGCTTGGCGACGCCGGCGACGGTTGGCTCCCAGTCGGCGCTGTTCAGCTCCTTGATGAAGGGGAGCCGCGACTTGAGGGCGTGGTAATCGTTGGTAGGGAGTTGCTGAACATATTTATGAAGAAACACCTTAATGTCCGGTGTGCAAAGCTCGGCTCCCTTCATCATTTGGACCAGCATGCAGAACCGGCCTAGTTGATGCTGGGCATTGGTTTCGTTGTGGGAGAGCGACTTCTTAGCTCCAGGAGTCTTCTTGGCGTCAGGGGTTGCCATCTTCTTCTCGGCCTCCAGCTTCGCACGAGCCTTGCTGTACTTTGTGTTGCTACCAGTCAGTATATCCTGCATCGTGATGGCGGGCGGTGGTGGTGATCTTTATAATTGACTAAGGATAGGCGATGGTAAAGCGAAAGAAGAGAGTAGAAAGGGAGAGTAGAAAGGCCGGTATGTTCTTGTCTTGAGGTGTAGCTTGGGGGCGATGGTATGTATGCTTTGCTTTGCTTTGCTTTGCTTTAGATGTTGAGAGTTGAAAGCGGCGTTGAGATAAAGCTGCAGGGTGTGGAAGAAAGGAGGAGGAAAAAAAGCGGGAGAAGGGCGCACCCAAACGAGATATTTATACTAGAAAGAGCTATTCCCATTCACTGATTGTCAAGCATTCGGCAATCAGCTACTGATGCAAAATTTTCTATGGTGCATACGGAGCTACTGTTAATTACTTTACCAAGCAGCAGATCACAAGACCTGCTACTGTATCTATCAGATGAAGAAAAGTGAAGCTCTACAGGCCGACATGGCGTAGTCTGCTAGTCTCCTCAAATGTTTCTTTGGACCATTCACCTGCAAGTGTAGCAACAACCCAGCGATAACGTCACGGGCTGGGCGCTTTTGGAAGTTTCTCGTCCAAACAGCCTCGGGATTACGGATCTTGTGGAACCATTCACTTGTTAGCATGGCTAGACTTGGGTAATTAGTGTTTGACAACGGCTTCATTTCCTCCTTGCTATCTCCGAGCCGGAGAAAATTAAATGGTCAAGCAACGAAAGTACAGTCATTCCCCCTCTAGAATTGGTTGTTCCTTTACTCTATTTTAATTTTATGATTAGCTTTGGCACACTCCTTCCGTTGTGCTGATTGACCTGGTTCATTGTCATGATTGACTCAAACTCTTGCAAACTTTAGTTCCGCCTTGCCACCTTCCTGATAGCCACAAGCTACCGATGTAGGATGTATACCGCCGCAAATAATAGCATTCGTTGTGCAGCAGTAGGTTGTGCAGCAGTAGGTTGTGCAGCAGTAGGTTGTGCAGCAGTAGGTTGTGCCGTCTTCATTCTTGGGGTTAGCACCATGCTCCTCCTCTGTATTCATTTCTCTTCCATCTCCTTCTGCTTTATTTTTCTTTAATTTGTGTTGTTTATCGTTTTACAGCTCGAGGTTTCTTTTACTATCACAACCACCTGACCACTCGACCAGAAGCTGAGGTTCCTGGCTCTGGAGCAAAGTGGCCTGGTGGCATATCTAGGATCTGGTAGGCAGTTACTACAATATCTATTATCTCTATTGTCGAGACCTATTATCTATTACTGATTGCCTTTAGACTTTTAATTTCCCTCTTTTTTTCTTTCCTCTTCTCGTTTCCCTTTTTTCGGCATGTTCTTATCCGTCTAACCCACTTCGGCGAGCTCTTACAACTATCATGTAGTCTCTAATGTCGGGACCGGTTCGTGTCTTGGTTACAGTCCGGGACGCAATGTCTCTCGGGCGTGGTGTGGGCAGCTGCCGTATCCGCTGGAAAAGCAGCTCTCCGCTGCAGAAATCTGTCAGGCGTTTTCTGGATTTGTACTGTGCATTGCTTCACTATGTGTGGAACGTGTTCCGTAATGTACACAGAAGATATGAACGCATCGCATAAAAGGTGCATGCGACTTCGAGATGTTGGCGGAAATCAACAAGAAAAGAACCGTAACTCGCAAGTCTCCCCCCTGGTAAAGAGCAAGAACTCCCCTTTTTGCTTTAAAAATCCCTTCCCTGCCTGCGCGCTTGCCCCACGGGGTATCCATTGAACAAATATCATGTGAAACCGTACATACATAGATCGCGACCCTTCAGAGAGCCGCGCTTCCCCTTATCTCAAGCATCAGTTCGACTGTGTCGGCTGTTGCGTGTAACCTGGAGCTGCATTCGCGCTCCAGTCACTCGGTCCCTAACCTCGTACACGCCAACATTGCCGTCAGAATCGCCGACGAACAGGAATCCGGCGTCGCTCGAGAAGGACAGATCCGTGACCCTGTTGAGATGCTCGAACTGCTCAAATCCCAGTTGCGGTCCACTGTCATTCGCAGTGGCGTCCGGATCGGGCCAGCACCACAGCTGCTTGCCGCACATGGCATCGAGAATGACGAGACTGCCCCTTGCTCCCACACTAGCGCCGCTAGCGTCGCAGTAGGCAATGAAGCGACAGTCTGGCGAGACGCACGAGATGGCGTTGGGGATGCGGAAGGTGCGCGTGGAGCTCGCAGAAAAGTCCCAGATCAGCACGTAGCGGAAGGGCACAGCAGCAGGTGCCAAGTTGTAGCCGTTGCCTCCGCGCGAGGCCGGCACGGGAACTGCGCGGTAGCTGGCGGGGATCCAAATGGACACAGCGACGCTGCCGTATGTTGCGAGGCCGCTAGGGAGGGCCGTGTCAAGCTCCATGTGCTGCCACGGAGCGACCACTTTGTAGGGAACGCTGGGCGCCTCGTCGATGTCGTCGTGGATCTGCCACGCAACGAGGAGTGTCTCTCTCTCGGGAGGCGGGTGGCCCAGGCGAGGGGGTCTCGGTCCGGACGCAGCTACGAGGAGGGGCCCAGTTGACGAAAAGGCGAGCTCTGGATACTTGGGAAGGACGGGCAGCCCAGCTTTGCGTAGTTCGATTGTGCGCGACTTCTTAAGAGGCTTTCTGCTGTGCGTGGTGGCGTACAGGTCGATGGTGTCATCATCCCCGTGGTAGACCACCAGCGGAGTCCAGCCAGATTCGAACACGTTGCACCGCACGGCGGCCCAGCGGTCCGCCCTGTCGATGGTCTGAAGCTTCTTCTTCTTGGCCCAGTCGTAAATCTCGAGGTTGTCGCCAAAGCCGGTAGCGATGGCTATCATGGTGGAAGGCTCTGAGAGGATGGCGTGGCTGCGAACAAAGTATTCGCGCGAGCGGGGTTGTGCGGTTGTATAGCACGAGGTCTTGATCGTGCTCTGGACCTCGCTCGAACCGACGGACCAGACCTTGACGATGTTGTTGCCATGCTTGGTGGCGAGTGTAGACGAAGTGGTCGAGATGTCAACCCAGAAGACAGTGGGGTCCTTCAAGCCTTTCTCGTTTTTGGGGACGGCGAGGACCTTCCAGGCCGCGAGGTCGACAGTCGATACGCCGCTTTGTGCGTGGTCTGCCGCTCTGATACGACGGTCCGTTGATGCTGGAGGAAAAGCTGGCGTTACGGCGGTCAGCGGCGAGTTGCCAATCGAATCACGGTCGATATTTGACGTCGTCCGCGACTGCTCTGAAAAGCGGGAGGTAGACGAAGGGGAGGTTGCCTCGCCGGCGTAGGGATCGAACGAGGCCTGGGAAGATGTGCGGCGCGGGTTCCTGGGCAGGAGAGGGACTGGAGGCAGGGGCTTGGTGGGGGGATACAGACTGTAGCCGCCCACCGTCACGCCCGACGACGAGGCTTTGGATGGTCGTCTCTCCGAGTTCCGCGTGTCTTTCCGGGTGAGGGGTTCTCCATTCGAGGACGGGCGTGTTCTGGGGGTCAACGGCCACTGGCTCTTTGCCTGCTCCAGCGTGCGAGCGCGGTACAACTCATCCTCCTCGGAGAACCAGGGCGTCGCAGGCGGCGGCGAGTACCTGCCACCCGAAGCGGCTGCCTGCCGCTGCCGCTCCACCAGCAACGAAGCCGCCGAGGACTGAGAGTAGATGCTGGAAGCCTCCAGGTCGAGTCGCTGGAGATTACGGCTAGCGAGCGAGGCCATTGTTAGCTGCGAACTGGGCGGCACGTGAAGGTGTTATGGAGGATGGGCGAGGCTCACGTTACGTCGTCGACGTCGTCGCCCTCGCCGGCGGCGTAGAGGGCGCCCATCCGCGGCATTTTGTCCGAAACCTTGACTTTTCCAGCTTTCACCCTAGCTCTAGGTTCCGGGTTCCGGGTTTGGGGCTCGCGTGGGACGGAAGCTGATGCAACGGTAGTTTCCTGGCTGTCGGATCCCTTGCGGGTTGTGTGTGGCGAGCGGGAGCGGGTTCCTTCGGTCGCTAGAGGCAGAAATGTAAACCAGGTTCCAGACAACGAATGGCCACAGCGTCACAGCGTCGCGGGAGCAGGAGCAGGAGCAGAATGTATTACCCTGACATCCTGAGGGTTGGTTCCGAGAATAAGCCAGGTGCGCGGCGAGCGTGTGTCGGGGACACCAACACCGTCGGGGGGCACCATCTTGTATGGCACCTGGGCGGTGGTGGTCCTTCGTTGTGTGTGCTCCCCTCAATTTGGGAATTTCAGGCTAGACCTGGGCCGAGCCAATGATGAAAGGTGAGTGTGGGATGGAGTGGGAATGCCCCAACCGCGATTCCTTCTTGGGAGAGACGTGCCCCAGCACGCCCCAGCAACACCCCTGCTCTTCCTCGAGATCCCCCGCACCCCAACCATGACCCGCATTTTGCCGCTTGACAATTCCCATTCAAGGTACCCCAAAGTAACCAAAACAACCTGAAAGTGCTGGGGTTTGCAGTGGTCTTGGACTCGATAGTGCCTGTTCAGTGCTCTCACTCCACTCTGATCGGGTGGCGAGCAAGCTTCCCTTTCGCTCGCCAGCATCTGTCTCTGCTTCCAATATTTTTCTTCACTCGTCCGTTCATCCCCCAACTCTCCATCCTCAGGTGCCACAGCCTTCCTTCTCTTCCTTCTCCCTTCTCTCCTCGGTCTTCCTCTTTCATCCATCCATTCATCCATCCCTCCTCCTTCTCACGATCAAACACTAAACGTCGGGGATGATGTTTGTTCTGGCACCCCGAGACCTCCGAGCCAGAAGTCGCGCGCCTCCTCGTAGTCAGCATTGACGCACTCCCCTATTCCTTTGCTGCTTCGTCCTACACACACACACACACCGAGATCCAAGTGGGGGGAGGGCTGGTCGGGATCGCCACCCTGTCTTTATCCATTGACCGATCACTTCACCCTGCTGCTTCTTCTTGAGATGCAACATCAGCCCAAAGTCGGTGCAGGGAGGCATCGAAAAAGGACCGAAGTAACAGTGCAGCAGGGTTTTCTTCAAATTGACGAGAATCCGGAGGTGGAACCACAAACCTCCCCCAGAGTAATAATTTTCCCCGGGACTAGGCTCGCATACGTCAAACGTCAAGCTGCCAAGGAACCCCAGCTGTTCTTTGACAAAGCTGATCATCAGCTTTATGACTGCTTCCACTCCTCGGGTGCAGAAAATGATCAGTCAGAAACAATCGCCCACTTCACCACGTGTGGTGTCTGCCGGCTTTCGGCTGACTTATAGGATATCCATGTCAAAACTGCCCTGGCAGCCTGGCTCACTGCGTCAACAGGAGCTACCCCACTAGCGCATGCACTGGACGAGTCCACCCGCCCCATTCTTGGCGACACATGCATGACTGTCTCTGACCCTGTCGAATCTGTCAACCTGTCCTCGGCTCCTCACTCCAGCCCAAACGCCCCTCCCGCCGGATACTTTTCGTTTCCCCAAGTATGGCAAAGACAGCCCGTCAACTTTGGCGTACATGTAATCCGTACATACTGGTTAATTCCAGCATCTTACGTTACCATGTCTCGTGCTTTTTGGCCGTCAGCATGCACATCTGCTTGCGCGACCTCGGGTAACCTAAACTCTTATGAGAGCTCCGCCTGATAAAAAACCGCGATTCCTCTTCCCTCTCTGTCGATGTCAAGGGCCTCGACCTACTCGTATCTTTGCTGACTACTACCTCGCGCCCCAGACTCGCATGCATGGCGAGCTGCTCGCCTACCCACCTTGCCACCCAACCACCGTCGCATACCTAGCCGACCGCCATTTCGCTCGAGCCCAAATTCGGCCCATGCCATAACCATGCCCTTTTCCAGGTTGCCATGTGTGCGGGATCTGCCGCATGCACCCACAGTCGTTGCAAAACATCGTGCCAATTTCGAACCGAGCCGTTGTCTCTGCCGCCCACCAAGCAAACAACTACTGCAGTAATTCTTGGCTCAAGTACGTATGCAATACAGGAACAGCCCGACAGACTGTGAGCCACGAAGAGACTGCTGCCGAATCCAATTACGTTTCCCGGCAGCTCAGGGAGCTGATATGATCATCTCGAACATTGACGGGTGCAACGAGCATCTCGCCCACTTAGCTTCGTGTGACGAATGACGAATTAAGTTCCCCAAACAATCCCGAAGCTTCTTTGTCTAGTCCCGGTTTGACCAAGCTCGCGATACCAAGTTTGCCAGCGTCAAAGCGCATGCCGGCTTCTGTTGAGAACCACGTTTTTCTCTACGCTAATGAAGGAGACTACCGAGCGGGACCGCGTTAAGTTACCAGCTGATACATGTACATACACTTTGCGGCAAGATAAAGCCGAGGCTTTGGCCTAAAAAGGTTTCGAAACAATTGTGCACGTCCGAGGTGAGAGCCGAGCCGCACTAACTATACTACACCCACGGTGGCTCGCTAGGTTCATTCCAATGGCTCAAAGATGACGAAGAATATCAGGGAGCCGCTGGCGCTTTGGTATTAATAAGATAAGACACAACCACACCGCAAGTGAGGTCAGCATTTTGCGTATTTTATTTAATTCAGCTGGCTTCAAAATTTCGTCTTCCAATCAAGTCACTCGAAGGACGATCACAATATTCCCATCTCTGAACAGCACTACTCCCACAATATTCCAAAGCACGATCTTGAGCAAAGCAGTCAGGTCATACATGATGCTCGCGTCTCGCTCAATTGTCCTTGAAACTCGTCCGTACCAATTCATGCTACCAAATTGGTCAGTAAAATACAACATCATACCTGTTGAAGCGAACCAGTTCAATGGTTGTCAAAGTAAGGTTAAATAAAGAAGGTAAATGTGGAATCCAGAGGTGGGGGTTACATCTTGCTCCAGGAGAGGGTGGATGTCATGCCGTGTTTCGAAGATTGACGCACGCCAGGTGAAATGGTGGGACGTGGTGATCTCCACGATGAGAGATGGTCCAAATAACCAAAATGGCTGGCAAGGTCCCCTAAATCGGTACAATGCAGCTCTACACTACTTTAAATGTAGGACATTACTAACGGGAAATGACCTTAAAAAAAGATACGGCGATCGCCTCCACGACGGGATGGGTTCAGTTCCGGGAGATCGACAGCGGATCACCAGATCACCAGATTGGTGGAGCCATTTTGGGTGTTGATCATTCGCGTCCCGAGTGCTCAAAAGCGAACAGATCTTGGTGCGTGGACTTCTGAAACCAATATCGGTCGAGGATTTCGGTCACCGCATGCGGTCGTCGGTTATCTGCATCATGTGCGCTGAGAAAAAGAGTTATCGCCGAGACACTGGGCTGACTGTCAGTTTGTTGGTGAACGCCCGCTGTTGGATGGACGGCTGGCCGCTGTTTGATGCAGTGGCAAGACGCTAGGCAGCCCTGACGACGATGACCAGGAAGGTCGCCTGCAAAACGGCGAATGTAGTGCCGAACTCGGTGTCAAGCTATCCCAGCTCAACCCAGATTTCAGGTCGCATTATTCGCTACGATTCGACGGGATGGCGGTGTTGCAACCTCCATCTTACAGCGCCAACAGCGCGAGGCTCCAGGCCCCCCATGACACAAACCCCTCCTCGCCGCAACCACGCGTCCAATAAAACCTGGAATACTGACCTGGACTGTGTGTGTGAGGTGACTCGGGCGTCGGGGTGGTGTTTCCTTGGTTCCTTCCCCCGCCCCCCGCCAAACTGCAGAGCCTCGCTGCAGCTCTTTGCGTGCCGTCGTCACCCCTCCTCGCGTCATCTTCTTTTGATCTCAACACCGAGAGCCCCTGCTTGCCCTTGACGAGTTGCGGTTGTTGCATCATTTCTCGGCGGGAACTTCTTTGCCATTTTTGCCAGCCGAGGGTGGCCCAGGTCTTCACTTTTAGATCCAGCAGCAGGTGGTGAGAACCCAAGCTCTCTCCGAACGCAACTTCCCGTGTCTTCCAGTTCAGTCCAGCTTTCAACCCATGCTTTTCATTGCTTTCGTCCGAGTCACCACCATGATATTGACATTGCTGACGTAAAGACCAATATCGGAAACAGTCTCGATCCACCCCCACGTGTTCGTTGCGTCTGCCTCCGTTTTCGTGGATGCTCGATGCTACATGTCTCCGTTCCGTTAGCTAGGATTGAAGTCGGACAGGCAATACCACAAAGTTGTTAGAAGCCATGCGGCTCCCCCGAATTACACGTCGAGGCATCTCAGAGAGGGCTTGGAAACTTCGATATAAAGTCAAGACGGCACTGAAGAGAGGGGACAAAACATTGGCCGACTTTTCGTCCGCTTCGTCAGTTAGTATTGACAACGATGCTAGGAGTCGCGGCAAAACAGCCGGCAGCGGCGAGGGAAAGGGCAAGGGTAAGGCTAAGGGCAAGGGTAAAGAGAAGGCAGTCGGCGACGATGGCAAGGATGCAGGCTTTGGCGCAGCGGCCGCTGTCAAGACGCTCTACGAACGCCGCAACTCGTCCGACTCGTCCATCGACTGGGTCGACTACCCGCCCAAGCAGATGAGCAAGAGCGCCGCGCGGGCCCAGGATCGCGTTGCCATTAAGATCTACAAGGTCCGCGACAACGAAAAGCCCGTCGTGAGCGGCCGCTTCGCCCTCAAGACCTTCCGCCTCGATGTGCAAAACCCGCAGCTCGTGGCCGTCCTGGCCGACATCCTCAAGAAAGAGAATGAGCACATTGAGCCCAGCGATACGGCCACCTTTCGCGAGCCGTTTCGCAGTTTGTTCTTTTGTTACAACGATATTGTCGTCCACCACCGCGGCCTGCCTGAGGGTGACCAGCTCAAGACGCACATGCTCTTGTTGATCAAAGTGCTCGACGATGTCTTTGGTGAGCTGCGCGCCAAGCGGCGGGGGCTGTTGGCCAGCGGATTGATCTCGTATAAGCTTGCCTGGACTTTCTTTCCGAAAGGCTGTGAAGTCATTAGCTGGGGCCGTGGCAACAACACGGAGCTCGTCCTCAAAATCGTTGATACCATGGTGAAATGGGTTCCGCCGCCGGCCCAGAACATCCTCGTCATCCGCTGCAAGGCCCTTCGCTTCAATGGCGAAGCCTTTGTTTGGCACGACATCGATTTGGAAATTCCCCCGTTTGACGGCAACAAACCAATCACCGACTTGCCCTATTATCCGCTCAGCTTCTTGCCCGACGCTGAACAGACAAAGCAGAGGCTAACGGAGCGCGGCAAGAAGGTCCTAGACTACCAGGGGCTGACATACTGCATGTACTCGGGCATTGGCATCTACCACGAGGACAAGAGGCTTGAGAAGCACAACGTACGTGAGCGGTGTTGTCCCTTGAGAATTTTGCTGCTGATTCGCTGACTTGTGATTTCCTAGGTTGACGGGAGAATCTTGATCGACGTCGTGGGGTTTAACAAATACCACCTCGCTCAGGGGGTCCGCGAGGGCAAAGACCCCGAGACAAAGAAAAACATGGTCCGCGGAACGGGCCGCCCGTCACCACCAGGTACGTACTTACTACACTGTGGCAAGCCAACTCACGGCCCTCGTGTGATCTTCCCCTGACCCCCGTACAGAAGACAAGCAGTGCTGACAGTAAAAGGCAATAAAGCCCTGGAGAAAGCAAAGATTGCAAAAAGACTCGACCAAAAAGAGCAGAAAAATAACAAGGAGGCCATGCTGAAACGGGAAGCCGACCTTATCTTCATCTCGCCTCTTATTGACGGGTATGCGTTGAAAAACAAGCTATGGCGTATGCATGACTCCAGTTCCCCAACGGTCATTATAACCTTCCCTTTGCTTACCTGTGCCCACGGTCAGTCTCTTTTTACGTCGAAGACATCAAGCCCATGGTATGGAATGACGAGGCATTTGAGCATCTTGTCTATGACGAGCAGCAGAAAGACCTTGTCTTGGCATTTGTCGAGAATCACAACCGCTCGGCACCATTGTTGGGAGACGTGATCAGGGGCAAGGGCGAAGGCTTAATTGTCCTCCTCAGCGGGCCACCCGGGACCGGCAAGACTTTGATGGCTGAGGCTGGTGAGTATTCTTGGTCCATGATTCTCCAACTGTTCAAACCATTCCTGATGAAAATGAAATCAGTTGCCGACCGCACCCATCGCCCGCTTTTCTACCTTCAAGCCGAAGACCTGGGTATCAATGCCGCAATGCTCGGATCCAATGTGAAACGCGTCTTCCAGATGGCGACGGAGTGGAATGCTGTGATTCTTTTGGATGAGGCCGACGTTTTCATGGCGGAGCGCGACCCGCACGACATTGCGCGCAATGAACTGGTTTCCATCTTCTTGCGCGAGCTGGAATACTTCCGCGGCATCATCTTTCTGACAACCAATCTCTACCAGACGATTGACTCGGCCTTTCGGAGCCGTGTGAGCCTTCACCTGCTGTTCAAGCCGCTAACTGTCGACGCGCGCGAGGCTATTTGGCGCAAGTTTCTGGACAGGTTGCCTTCTAGGCAGGCGTTGGCAGACGCTGAGGAAGAAGGCGAGGATCTTGCGCTTACAATAGCAGAGGAAATTAAAGGTGCAAAAGGCGAACAAGGAGGAAAAGGTGCTACCGTCACCGTCATCACCGCCGCGAAGGGAGAAAATTTAGAAGCACGGGAAGAGAGTATTGACATTACCAACTTTCCTCCCCCTGTCACCGCCGATATTGGCGGTACTAGCAGCAGCGCAAGTACCCCAACTGTCAATGGCAACACAGCCTCGTCGGCAGACGCGGTAGTGGTAGAGGAGAAGGACAAGGATGACACAACAGCACCAGAAGTGGAAGCAGACCATGTCACAGACGTAGCCCATCACCACGACGATATGAATCACCACACCGCCCCGATCCCTCTCACAGACGACGACCTACACGAGCTCGCAGCCTGGCAGCTCAACGGGCGCGAGATCAAAAACGCTGTCAAGATGGTCAAAGCGTGGTGTGATGCCAAGGGGTACGAGATGACACTTGCGAGGTTGGAAAATGGAATCCGCGTCACGAGTCCGCATGCGTCGAAGCTCTTGCATGAGAATGATACTAGCCTGTACGACGACTAGATCCCTCTCCCCAAATTCAAGAGGTTGCTTGGGAAATGGGAAAGGGGGGGTATATAGAGCTCGAAAGGGTATAAATTTGGCTGCTCGCTTGATAGCGAATCTCGGAGGACCAAGGGAGGATATAAACACTGATATACGAAAGTGGCTTTGACACCTGTAAAGACGACATGGATCAGAGGGATATGAGCAATGAATATAATGTTATTTACGAAACTTCGGCAGTGCAGGGTGTGCTCTATCATCCATAGTCTTGAAGTCATTTATTGCTACACAATAGAATAGTTACTACTGCTATTCCTTGGTGGGCACCTCGTTGGGTTCCGTCTTGGGGGAAACTGAATGGATGTGGGCGGTATTTACAATGATGCAGTCACGTCAAAGGAGGCGTAGGAAGGAATGATGCTTCTTATTAGGTAATAATTACTGAGTGAATTATGATTGCCAGCCCCTCAACGAAGCTCCTCCTCATTACCCACCACTTTACCACCCAGTCCTCAAGACGTAAAAGCAACTCGAGAAAGGGGAGACACCAGGCCCATGATTAACATCCCCAGTATCGTCCTCCTCGACGGTCGAATGTGTGCCGCAGCGACCTCGGTGCCTTGCTTGAGCTAACGGTCAGCGGTGTTGGTAGCACCCTGGAGACGGGGCCTATCAAGTCTTGTTTTGGAGTTCTATACTCACAGAACCGATGAAGGAACAATCCCATGATTCCAGATCTTGATAGACGTAGAACGAGGCAACGGATGTTTGAGGGAGAACTCAGGTTATGATGACCTTGGTGTTGGTGCTGGTGCTGGTGCTGGTGCCAACTGTCTCTCGCCGTCAGGGTGGCCGAATTTCTTCGGACGAATGTCGCTTCGGCAGTAGCAGTGTTTCCGGCACAAATGTAGCCAAACGCCTCGAGGTGTCCGCCGAGACTCTGGCAATATGTGCCATGAGATTTGCAGTGTTCTGTTTTCCCCTTTTCGCACCATACATACCAGGGTACACCGCCCCCACTCCATGCATTGCGAGACGCCGGCATGGCGGCGGCGGCGGCAGGCTCGGCAGTCTCGGCAATCTTGTTGGCGGCCGAGGGTTGCGGTTGCGGTTGACTGCCAGCGAAAGTTTCAAACGTGAGGGCCGGGATGCTTGGTGTTGATGTTTGCGGCGATGGTGTTTTATTTACTGTCGTCATCATGTATGGCAGCAGCCTGAGCTCCCGGTCTGAGCGGCAATAGCAGTTATGTCGGCACCAGGGGTCGGTCGCCTGATCGAGGCGTCCGTTGAGAGGCTTGCAATACGCGCCCTTGGATACGCAGAATTCGGTTTTCCCCCCGTCGCACCACACATGCTAGGCTAGCGCTCCCGATGCGAGGCTGAGGACAATGAACTGGAGGGCGAGCATTGCGGCCTGCGACAGAACGGATGGTATATTAGCGAAGGAATCGCGGACGGGAGGTTGTGGTGGACTGGGTGGCTGAAGAGGTGCAGGGAGGCTAGACGACTGCCCCCAGAGGACAGTGTTGTATGCAAAAGACGGAAATGAAGACAGACGTTCATGGAGATAACGGCCGTATTTGTCGCAACGATAAGTTGGCCCCTATGAGGAACCCAATTGGTCGAGGGGTTGAGATCTAGTTATAGGCGCCGATGGGAAAGCAGGGGTGGAAGAAGCAATGCTGGAGGGAGGACCAAAAAATGCTGTGCAAAAGAAATGATGAAGAAAGTAAGTTTGACGAAGGCCAGCTGGATTTCCAAGGGCCTCTCTGGCGAGCTTGGTAACTGAAGCTCAGGGAAGGAGCAGTTCCAAAGGAACCATCTCTCGACGAAGCTCCTGCCACTGTTGCTGCACCCACAGTGAAGTTTCTCCACTGTTCCATTTCGACACCGAGTCCTTCCTCGGCCTCTAGGATTGAGACGCACGGCATGATCCTCCTGAATTGTAGCCACTGCACATTACAAAGTCAGCTTAGAAAACCAGGGGATAGACGGCTATTTTACACCATACGGACGTATCATTCCTTTTATTGTTATCTTGTTGCTGGAAATGAGATGCGAATTTTGACTAACAGAGTTTAACGCCGACAACCTTGTTGGCACGTACCGGAAGCCGCCTTACCGTCTTCTCGAACAGTCGAAACGCCCTCGATGACTTTCTCGGCGTCGTGTCTGCCGTGCGTGTGTCCGCGGTCACCGTGCCCGATGATGAGGCGGTCGTAGCCGAGTCTCCTCAGTTCTAGCGGCTGCCGTGGTCGATGTCACTCGGCTTGGACCCGAGAGCGGCTTGCAGCGGCTACTTCTTATTCCGCCCTCTGCCTGCCTGATAATCCTCGCATGGATATTCAGCTTCCGCTCGAACTGGAAACCAGGCGGCGGTGTAGCAGGCAGGGAAGATGAGGCCGAATGGCGGCAGCAGCCAGAGCTGTTCGTGGCCGAGTGTTTAGGGGAGATGGTTGCATTTGGGGAGGGGAGGGGGGGGGGGAACCGACATGGCAGCACAAATAAACACCAGCGCTTCTTCCAGCGCCACCAATACCACCACTGATAAAAAGTCAGTGGCCGGTCCGAAAATCGGAACAGAAACAGCCGCCGCCGACTTCACTGACCCCATCACTCGACGAACCGAGGGCCCCATCTGGACACTTGTACAGCATATGAATTTTTGTCTTGATGATTTGCTTTGTTAAGCCCCAAGCAGAATCAGCTTTCCTGTCCTTCTTACTTCGTCGTCAATCATAATCTTCGTCCTTGTCGTTTCCTCGTATTCCTCCTTTTCCATCTAGGATCTATCTCCCGGCAAGATGCTGCCGCCGTAGGCGCGTCTTGGAGACACCCAAAGTGTCTCATTACGCACGGCATGTAGCCTGCCATGGCCTCAACTTCTTTGGGGCGACTGGCTGAGTTTCCCTTGCCCGCCATTCGGTTCTCAGCGCATAAGTTGCGAGAGTTGTTTTCGACTGCGTTTTTGAGCCGGGGTATGACTCTCGGTTCTCATTGACCTCGGCCTCAGACCGTCTCGGTGAAGAAATTCGTTGCCAGTGGTGATAACCTCTTTCCCATTTCTTGAGACTGCTAGGAATCATTATCCAGTCGACTTCAAAAGCCATCAAGAGCGCCCGGTACAATTTTCGTTGTCTGTGATCATCTGATGGAGTGCTCAATATTGTTGGTCTTGGTACGTCGCCCCCTTGAAGCCAGTTGTCAAGGTCACCCGAGCCTGCTGCCCAACCTGGGTGCAATGGCGCCAATAAGGCCGTGGATAGCAACGCCCACTACCATCAAAGCCTCGAGGCTCAACAGACTGATCCAAATGCCGTTCAGCATCTGGTCTTCGTCCCCTGAGAGTGCAGCGCTGATGTTGAGCATCGCCGCTGGGATCGAGAGAAGGATGGGATGATCGGGCTTCTGGGGTTGGGTCAGTCAAGCTCCAAGCGACGGCAATGAGAGACATCTCGTCTTACCTCCTCCCAGTAATCCTTGATCACCGTAAAATTGATCCGAACATGCTGCTTTGTGACAAGCACAATGAATGGGGAGAACGGTGCTAGGGTAGGTAGCTCGAGGGGGGAAGCAACAATGGCGGTGAAGTTCGTGTTAGCGGTGAGTCTCTTTGACAGTCAAATCCACAATCCTCATAGGTACAAGTTACCAAGCTAGAAAAACACAAAGGGTCTAGGGAAGAGGGTCTCGATGGGTTTAAATGCTGAAGAAGGTAAGGTGCCCAAAAATGGTAATGGCCGCGATTGCGGAGCGCAGAGTGGTCGAACCCCCCTCCCCTCATCGCATCGGCTTGGTCAGTGAATCCTTCGGGAAGTGAACACGTTTGGTATTATTGGTAAAAGCGCACAATCTGCATTAATAAGTTGCACTGCCCACCATCCATCATCAGCGCGCATATGCGTTTCTTTGCATCCATGCCGAAAAAGAGAAAATCGATATTGGTCGATTGATTGCTTGCTCCACATGAAATGTGTCCTTAGTCTGGGGGGAAAGGGGGGGAAAGGGATGACGTGACAGATTCCAGGGTGTTTTGGAGACAGCTTACGGGTTATTACCCCAGGAATTGGATCGGGGTTTGGAAGAGCCAGCGTGGCCATTCAGCCTGCGCAAATCTCTCCCGGAAAGGGGTCCAGACAGAAGAAAAAGAGACCCCGACTCGCTTCTTTGCCCCTACCTAGCTTGCAAGTGCTGGTGGCGGGAGGGTCTTTTGTTTGATTACACGCATCTACCTCTCTCGGCAAGTTGTTTGGGAAAGAGCCGGAGCGAAGACCAGGCCGCTCAGCGAGTCGCGCATCCCCTTCATAAGTCAAGCGACACCTTCTTTTTAAATTCGAGCCACGAGCGTTTGCTCCTTCTGCGCTGCATTGTTGAGCTGGGTGAAGCTGTTCGTCAACTCTGATTTTGCCTGGTAATATTCTCTAGTTTTCTGGCATTAGACTATATGTTTAAATGCTTTAGAATCTTATAGATGTCTCATTCTCCATATCGAGTACGAACGACTGAATCAAGCCTTGCCCCGACTTCTGCTCACAATGACACTCACTCCTCATCTCCTAGGCGAAGGTAGGCCATGTACTTGTCCTGCTCCTGTTGAGACCAATCCACAACCGTTTGGTATCTAACCAGCCCATAGCAGAGGAAGCATGGTTTGGCTTCCATCCAAGGAAGAAATTGTAGCGCTTGCCCCAGGTCATGGGTCCCTCCCAAGAACCTCTCATCCCCGTGCATTACTGAAATGGCTTGCGGACCGCGCATCGAATAGGACGGGGTTCTCTGCGTCGTAGCCAAGAGACCTGCGAAGCGACTCGTCCTGCTCTCGGAGCTTAAGAAATGCAGGCATTGCAATAAATAAGGTATGTATGTAGTCGGTCAGCCGGGTGTCTCTTGCAGCACGAGTGATGGAAGATATTGACGTGAGGACCCCCCGCCGAGCATTGGTGGCGTCAAGGACGAGAATCGGTGGTAGATAGGTTGCTTCGGGGGGTAATTAGAGCGATGCGAACATCATTGTGAGCCATCAATCTGCGTATTTCGACTGGCCGCGTTTACGGAACTCAGGCGGAATATTGAAGCCGGTTGGATGCTAAAGTTGTATTTGGTTCGATGTTGTAAAAGGGGATTTGGGCGGTGCCACAGCTTTTCGGCCTAATGGGGGCTATGGGTTTGACTGCCGGTGCAAGTATGAACCTGAGGTGATGGATCTGTGATTCTGTGCTGTGTCAGTAAACAATGCCGGTCAAGCGTGCGACAGGCAATGTCGGCCAGCAAGCTTTCCCAGAGAACATCAGGTCTCTCCCGACTCATAATCTCAATGCGAGTTTTTGGTAAGCCGTACGGAGGCTCTGGCCAAAGGAAGGGTCACCCTCCACAGTGCAGGCCTGAATTTGCATCTCAGACTCATCGACTGCCTACCTAGTGAATATGCCTTGTCCACCAACACGGTAGGCGTTCAGTATCATCCGGATATCATATCAGTGCGTTTAATGACAATACCATTGCCCTGCCTTTCATTCATCGCCGCTGAATCTCAAAAGGCCGAGCAAAGACAGAGACCAAGTGTCGGTCCATCCTAGACCAGTCGACTATGCAACCTCTTTATTTACTATATCCTGGAAATGATCTGGTCTATAAACTCCGTACATAGCTTTAATAAAACTGCCACAGATATAGAAATGAGTGACAGTCTCTTGACAAGGTCAGATAGTTGATGAGAATTTGGAAGAAGGCTATTGCACAAGCAAAAGAAACGTTAAAATGGATATTGAACCCCTCAACATCTCGCGTTCGGGCAAATCCGGGTGCTGTCATTCAAAGAAATCAACTGTGACGCGGTAAATACCGGGTTCGGTCACATCTTGTTCCACGACAGGGTTTGGATGCACGCAAAATGAGAGCTTGTTTGCCAGCGACCAGACGATGGAAAGCTTGTCGGTTTACGCCACGGAACGTCCGCTTATGAACCCCTGGTAAGCTCGAGATGAAAGGAGTTCTTGAACAGAAAGGCCAAGTGGAACTTGTGAAGATGGGAGCGTCAACTCACAACTGCCAAGCAAGAGCGGCGCCGGCAGGGGGAAGCTGTCCTTGCACCTAATTTGTCTCACAATGTGTGCGGTCCCTGTAATATGACAGTCACGTCCACACTGTGTACATACCTAGGTGCTAGAGCAGGGACCATTAGAGATGGGCGTTGATCTTGCCCACTTTCAACACTCCAGGCAGCCACCCCCGCCTTGTTTCCGCTGAGCGGTTTCAGGATCGGTCACATTACCAGGTAAAAGAGTGTCTGAAAAGAGGTAAATGCGAGGGAGAAAATGAATTCACAGATGTTATATTGCGATTTGATCAGAGTCAAATGTCTTACCTTCCGCAGAGTAGCTGTAGCGAGCTCGTTTGATGCCGTTGGCACGAAAAGTTCCAATGCAGACCCTCATGTCGCACCTTTGCTTTGCTTCCAGTGATCAACCTGAACCCCACCTGCGCCCCGCCGCTTTGGGCGGGACAGCATTCGTCACAGCTTCCATGTTCCTTCTTGTCACTGCTGTTTCGCTGCCTCGCTTGCGATGGCCGCAAAATCACCACACCAAGCTCTGAAAAAGTCGAAAAAGTCAAGCACCAGGTCTTTGGCCATCCATCACTACCTGGACGGGTTGTTGGGTCTTGTTAGCTCACTTCCGACGAGAATTGGCAGCGGCAGTGTAGTGGGTCAATCCCCGGTTACCCCGGATTTTCCCCAGATTCGTGAGCTTTTGCGGGTCTTTCGTCCCTCTGGCCCCTGCACGGACAGCTCGAGGTCATGCAAGACGCTCGGGCCATGGGTACTTCCGCACGGTGAGGCAGTCGTGCCATGATGATGTACTTGTCACGCGATGCTCGCCGACAGCCAACCTGATCTCGTTGAAGCATTACCCCGCCCGGTCTGACGAAACAGTCGAGGCAGGAACGACACTGGCACACCAGCCATGGCCAATTCGCCCGTCCGTGGCTCTTACCTATCTCCCCTTTGGCCCCCGCCTCCTTCTCCTCTTCTCCTTTCCCCTCTCTTTGTCCAACAACCTGCATCCATCATCCATCAAACCGCAAACGACGTCTGGCTTTCCAGCATCGAGCAAACATCATCAACAACAAGGTGTGCAATTCCCTTCATCAACCTTTTGCCGGCCTCTTGCTCACCTTTCCAGCGATCCTCTGATCAGAGCACCACCACCACCACCACCACCACCACCACCACCACAACAAACCACCAGCCAACATGTCGGAACCACTCACCAAGGTCGACTCCGCCGTCCAAGGCCTCTCCTCCTCACCCCCCAAGGAGACTAAGCACAGGCGGGCAAGCTCCAGTGCAACGGGGGTGATGAACATCAATGACCTGGGTAAGTCCTTCCAGCCAGCTGCCGCCGTCGTCCACAGCTCCAATGAGGGCCGGCACTTTCGGGAGATGCTAACATTACCGACTTGCAGAGGCCCAGGGCACTGAGCTGCAAATTGCCAAGGAGACCCAGAAGCTGGGGTGGTAAGTCTTTCTCCATTGCTACCCCGCCTCGGACAGAAGCTCACCTTCCTCTCTCCACTCCAGGAAGATCAACACATCCCCTTCGACAGTAGAAGAGAAGGAATACCTGAAGAAGCTGCTCACAACACCACCGGTCAAGAAGATTGACCTACACTTTCCTCTGGGGCTGGAGGTAACAGCACGGAACCTCAAGGGAGTCACCATCAAGGATGCGCTGGACGCAATCCACAAGCAGTTCAAGAAGAGGGTACGTTCCACGTCGGCCGACAGTGAGCGATCTGTTTCAGGCAAACTAACACACGATTCATACAGGCGGACGATGAGCTAGAACTGCCATACCTGGCGGGCTTCGAGTGGGATAAGGAGGAGTCATGGACTCGGCTGATTGTGCACTTGCAGAAGGATGCAGGTCACCAGCAAATGAGCAAAAAGAAGAAGAAGGGCGCAGCCGCCGAGGACTTGTAGAGGACTTTGTTCTACTACACGCCCAGTCTCAATATGAGCTTCTGTTATCCCTTTTTGGTATGGGTTCGGCTGTCGTTGGTCGATTCGGTTGGACCGGCAAACACTGCTATAAATTGAGCCACCGGATGGGACGGGGTTGGGACGCGAACATGACATGATATTATTGCTTTTTTTTCGGTTGGGCCGAAACGGAACTTCTACTTCTTCACTCCTTGATGATTAACACCATTTATTCCAAAGCCAAGGCTGGACCATTTTTGGAGGGGAGGATCTGCTGTAATTGTTTTGTGGCTTCGCTTGCCAATTTACAGCATCTCCAGCCATGTCGGTGTGCCAAATACCTGGTCAAGAAATGTGTGACTTGATTTCCCCTGAGGTATTTGCCTGCCTCGCAATCGGGCCATAACAGCCCACCAGTGATGTTCTGCTCAGGGGCAGACGTCAGTAAAGTGGAGTGGAGTGGCATGGACGGCGTTGGCGCTATCTGTGGATGAGGTCAGAGGTCAGGCCACCCGCTGGGGGGATCCCGTGATGCAGTCGGGTGGTGCGGGGCTGCTGTTACTTAGCGTGGTCGTCCGCTGTGCCTGTAATGTATGTACATGTACCTGCAGCAATTTGACGACAACCAGCTGGCTTCCCGTCGCCAAGGGAATTGTTCCTGGATACTGCGATAAATATCCGATAATTCTCTTTCCCATCCTCCCCACGGTGAACCAGATATACTAGAATGGCACATGGGATGGAATGGGGAGTGGAGTGTCGTCGATCTGATCTGCTCGAATTGAATGAACACCTCCAAACCCCGCCCCGGCACTAACGGTTAGGGGAAGGAGACGAAGCGCGTAGGCTCGGCTACTGTCGGCCCCATGGACGCGGAATTCCAGCAGAATCTCACTCATCGGCAAGCTGGCGGGCAACGATGACGGCACAGCAAGCAGCAAACAGGATCGTTGGGAGAACGGAAGGAGAAGGTTTAATAGATTCCTTCTCTAGTTGGCTTCATTATTTATTATTTACGCTTTTCTTACTCTTTTTTGGATTCGATTGGTCAAGTGTTGCTCTCGACTGAACGCCAGTCTCCTCCTTTTACAGGCAGGCAACTCGTCAGCGTTTGTTTAAGCCGAGATCCAGCTTTTGTGACGATGCCCGCCACTGTCTTTGACTTCAAGGAGAAATACAAATACCAGAATGGCTTCAATTCGTACTTTGAGTGAGCTTTTCCCTCGGGTCCTCAGCTTTGGCAAATATTAACACATGATAGATCAGAAGCCGTAGCTGGCGCGCTGCCCATCGGCCATAACTCGCCCCAGAAACCGCCCCTCGGCCTCTACGCCGAGAAGCTCTCGGGCACCGCTTTCACCGCACCCCGCCACGAGAACAAGCAGTCATGGCTATACCGCATCCTGCCCGCGTGCTCACACCCGCCGTTCACGCCCCTGGATAGTGCCAACAACATCAGCAACCCCGAAAAGAAGCTGCATTACATCCCGAACCAGCTGCGATGGGACCCCTTCGACCACCTCCCCGACACCGACTTTGTCTCCGGCCTGCGCCTGCTCGCAGGGGCCGGCGACCCAACACTCAAACAAGGGCTGGGAATGTACGTGTTTGCGGCGGGCGTGTCCATGTCGCCCCACGCGGCATTCTACTCGGCCGACGGCGACATGCTCATCGTGGCGCAGGACGGCGTGCTGGACATCCGCACCGAGCTCGGCTGGCTGCTGGTGCGGCCCATGGAGATCTGCGTCGTCCCGCGCGGCGTGCGCTACCAGATCCACCTCCCGTCGGGCCCGGCCCGCGGCTACGCCCTTGAGCTCTACCAGGGCCACTTTGCGCTCCCGGAGCTCGGGCCCATCGGGTCCAACGGGCTCGCCAACGCGCGCGACTTCCAGGCGCCTGTCGCTTGCTTCAGCGAGGACTACGACGATAACCAGGAATCCAAGTACACCATCACCGCCAAATTCAACAACACGCTCCTTACCACCACCCAGCCGCACACCCCCTTCGACGTGGTCGCCTGGCACGGCACCTACTACCCGTACAAGTACGACCTGGGGCGCTTCAACACCATCGGCAGCGTCTCGTTTGACCACCCCGACCCGTCCATCTTCACAGTTTTGTCGGCACCCTCCTCCGTCCCTGGCACCGCCGTCGCTGATTTCGTCATCTTCCCGCCGCGCTGGCTCGTCGGCGAGGATACTTTCCGCCCGCCGTGGTACCACCGCAACACGATGAGCGAGTTCATGGGGCTAATCTGTGGGGGGTACGATGCGAAAAGGGGCGGAAAGGGCGGGTTCATCCCCGGCGGAGCGAGCTTGCACAACGTGATGAGCGGGCATGGACCAGACATGGAGAGTTATGAAGGCGCGCGGCGCGAGGCAGAGCTCAAGCCGGCCAAAGTGGGGACTGGAAGCTGTGCGTTCATGTTTGAGAGCTGTCTGATGGTGGGCGTGACCGAATGGGCGCTCGAAAAGTGCGACAAGGTCCAGACCGAGTACAGCGAGCATAGCTGGGGCGGGCTCAAGGTGCATTGGAAGGGTGGGTCATCCAAGGAGTGAAATGTCTGTCGTCATGAGGTGAAGTGGGCAGCTGGTCCTGATATTATCATACCTTACGTATTAGTGGCAGCGCATTTCTGAGGGATGGGCTCACATTTTCGTGGCATGGATGTTAGTTAAATGGCCAGGATAATCAGAGTTGGCAAAAGATGAAACATTACATCCATTCATTTCAAAGCGAGATAAAAACGAAAATCCCATGGCAATGAGCAATGAGGCGCCCACAGGGAGCTGGGTGGCACTTGTGCAAAATTTGGTAATGATGACAGACCATGCTGATGTTCACAGTTTTCCGTTACTGGGTATGATATATTTAAAATCCTACGCCTGATGATGCAGCATGTCTTGTTCATACACACATCCCTCAGCCTCCATCCCAAGATCCGTTCTTCGAACACAGTCTAGCCGGGCCCATGCATACAGGTGCCATTATCCATACTATACTATCATAACTATATAAATGGTAATGGAGGCCCAGGCTTCGATTTGGTTCCAGCCGGCCACCGGCCCTTTTGTGAATGCAAATGCAATGTAGTGAGAAATGCAGAGTTTCAACCATCGCCTGCGCTTTGGCAAATGAAGAGAAAAAGAAAAGACGGGAGTAGTCTATGTCAGTCGTATTCTCGTTGCGTCGTCATCGTCGTGATGTACATTAGAGTGTGTGCTGGATGTGAGATTTGTTCGGGCTCATGACCACATGTGGGTCGAGAGGCGTGGTCATCTTTGAGTTACACCGCCAATGCTAGGCCGTTCTCTTTTCCGCTGCCTGGGGCTGAGGGGTGATCTCGGAGCCGCCGGGGGCGCCGGGGACGCCGGGGCCACAGCCGCCGAGGAACGCGCCCCGCCAAGAGGTTTCCGGGCGTAGATGTCGTGAAATGTAAAATAGGTGTGGAACTTGGCGTTCATGGTGTCCTTTCGCACATCAACCAGGAACATCTCAATCTGCAGCTGCGTCCACCCGAGAGCGAGGAACGTCCTCCTACTCAGTCCCCTCAACCCGTCCATGATCGCTGTCCGCAGGAAGAGCCCACACAGCCGGAGGCGCCTGTCTCGCGGCCACAAGCCAACGGGGCTCTTGTGTGTCGTGGCCGTCACCTCCTCAAAGCCGGCTTCCTTTAGCTCATCTTCCATTTTGAGGACAGAGTGCAGCTCAGACCCGAGCACCCGGAGGCCGATCTCCATGTAGTTCAGAAAGTCTCGCAAGGCATAAGGGGTCTCCGCTGTCATGGAGCCATCGTCGCATAGCGGCGAGAAGTGCAGCTCCTGGAACTCGACGTAACCACCAGGCTTGAGATGGCTGAAGTACAGTTAGACAGGTGTTCCCTGTTTTCTGTCGGGCAAAACTTACCGCATTATCCTCGTCAGTAATAACTGCCGGTCCCGGACCGAGTGTATCGTATGTCGGACATGGATGTAGTCGTACTTGTTCTCCGGATCCACCCATTCCTCCTCGAAGTCGTCCACAAAGAAATGTACATTTTCGGGCACGAAATTGGGCTGGATTGGCGATAGATCGATGCCGGTGATTTGAGCTTGCGGAAACTTGTCGCCGACTGCAGGTTCGCGCAACAAGGGTTTAGTTAGCTGAATTGTTCTGTCGTTTTACTCGATTCTTTTCCTGCACGACCTGAGTTGGGGCAGACCATGATTGGGGGACCCACAGCCCGCCGCGTGGGTGTTTCATTTTGATCCCCAGCGAGGAAAGGGGGAAAGGGGGACACACAAGTCCTTTGCGCAAAGGACGTGGA
This sequence comes from Lasiosphaeriaceae sp. G1095, assembly GCA_027569635.1. Lineage (NCBI taxonomy): Eukaryota > Fungi > Ascomycota > Sordariomycetes > Sordariales > Lasiosphaeriaceae > Lasiosphaeriaceae sp. G1095. Next base: position 24,626 of record JAPDFK010000066.1, read on the forward strand.
AATGGAGCCATTGGTAACCGGCCGAGTGAGACCAACAGGTACGCAGCCGCTGCTGGCGCACAGGAAAGGTGACACACAAAACTGGCCACCACGACAGTCGCTTGACCCCTTATTCGACCGTGTCGCCCTCGGTTGTCCGCAGTTGCCCGACAAAATCCCAACAGGAAGGAAAGATGCAAGCCACTTACGTTCGACGGCCCAGATACCCGTTCCTGTACCTGTGTTACGCAACGCAGGTCAGCCTCTTCGTTCGTTGTGCAACTCGATAAACGTCGGACAAGGGGGTGCTTCGTCAACGTTGGGATTGCATCACAGGACATCGTGGTCCTGCCAATTCCCCACCACCTTCCGAGTGTTCGCCTCGCCTCCAGAGTACCTGATGGCGGCATCCTCGATGGTGCGGGGCAGTTGGGGGCCATGAGACACTGCCATCTCAACATTGGGCAACAGAGCAGAGAAAGGGGCAACGGCAACTATCAGATTGATGCCCAATACAAAAATAAGATCGTATAGAGATGAAAAAACTTGGGCAGACGCTAAAGAAATTGCACTCACCCAAATCAAGCACCTCACCACCGGCTTTGAGTTGCTCATCGATCGGAGCGTAAAAGTGTCGGCCGCGGCACAGCATCAGACTCATGCTGTGCTTCATGTCGTCGCGGTTTTGCTCGATTTCGTCGTTGGGGAAGGCGTACTTGCCCTCGCGGAAGGCATGATACCGTAAGCCGCCCTCAAAGACGTGGGCGCGTACTGAGCTCGTCACTGACGATGGGTAGTTGCTCATGTCCGAATGGAAGGCAAAAGGCGCTGAGATGCTGCTGTCTTGGGCGCTGATGTTGGTGTCAATGCTGTCTCTGGCCGCGGCATATAGCTCCTCCTCGTCCTCCTCTGATGTCCTGCTCGCCGTGATGACGGTCGAGGTCGACGGTGCCAACTCTTTCCCCTGCCCTAAACAAGGGGAGTTGCATTTTGGGCTCATTTCTGACCTTTCTCGATAATGTCCTCGGATTGAACACCGTCTTTGTGTCTGTGCCCCGGTGTCGTGCCTCGGAGCAATATCGTTGGTGAACTGTGATGCGAGTCTGCCTCATTCCCTGGATATCGGTGACGGGGAATTGCAGTGTCGGCAACAGAACAGAGGGCTGTGCAAGTCTCCCTTTTCTCGTGTGAACTGAACTGGTGGGTTTTGCACTAGGTTATAGCTCAGACAAGGACGGGGGAGGGGAGCAGTAAATATAAGAGTCCCAAGTGGGCGGGCAGGGATGACGAGGACAGACTCTCCAATCCCGATGGTTTGGTAAAAAAAAAAACTAAGAGGGGATTTTATTGGTGGGTCGGCTGGGGGAACGACAGGGTTGAGATGAGATGAGATGCCGTGAGATGAGTTCCCTGCTTGGCTCCTGGGGTATCAAACCTTGGCCCCAGCCAGCTCCTCTCTGGGGCTGATGGGTTTGAGACTGGCCAATCCTGGAGCGCCAACTACACTAGTGTGAACACGAGTGACGAGGAGACCTGGATCCCAGGACGGGAGTGTTGATGAAAGGGGGCGCTAAGCTGGCGCGGTGGAGCGCGGCTAGGCGAGCTGGCAGAGCGAGGTGTGAGTTGTTTGTTAGAACTCAAAAGATGGCGATGATAGCCTAGATTTGTTGCAGAACGGGGCTGGCACATCAGTCCATATCTGAGGCAACGGCGGGTGCTGGGTCATTTGATCGGGGTCCGCTGGACGCGAAACAGGACTATACGTATAGAGGCCCAGGAGACATGTCTCCGATATCCTTTCTAGAGGCTTATTGGTACTCCCGCATATGCTGGCCGCGCTGACAAAATGGAAACTTGGGACCTGGGAAGTGATGGAGCGGAGCAGAACAGGATTCGAGCAGTCCCAGCGGTTTGGTTGAGGGGTGCCGACAGCATAGGGCTTGGCAAGGGCAGGGGGGGGGCATGGGCATGGGGCATGAAGCATGGGGCTTGGAGTGGGGTTTACAGCGCATGGTCACTGGGGGGCCACGACCAACTTCCAAGCCGTCTGTCTGGGGGTCTCGGCCTTTCGGGACGCACATGGTGGGCCGCGCGCCCATCGACTTGGACGTGTTTGGTTCTGAGGAAATTTCCAAAAGCGAAAGGCAGAACCCACTCTCAGCCCCCTCGCACTAGCTCGGCGTGTGAGGAGAAGCAGAGTCACGATTGCCGTCCAGCTCGGGCGTCATGGATGCCAGGAGGGGTTTGGCGGACCACAGTGGACGGTATCCCTCGTCATCTGGTCGACCACAGTCCGGTGTGGTCTGTCTCGTCTGTCAGCCACCTACGAATATACGGGTTAAGCTCCGCGAGACAGCAGAAGCAAAAGCATGCTCGAGGTTTATGTCGAGTACAATCCGGTGTGGCATAGGCGTCACGCATCAGAGGCGCGCCAACGGCCGTCCGGGACGGCCATTCTCCGTTATGCGCCAAGGCAGTTGGAGAGGCGTTGATTGGGTCTGCGAGCGGGGAACAGCGCGGGTGAATCCCCGCCAGAGGGAAAAGAAGGGATTTTTGGGCCAACTGAAAACTTTGGCAGGCGTCAATCGCGCAACCGCATTGCATGTGGCGCCGCAGAGTCGAGAAGTGTGGTGGTGGAAAATCCAAATCCTGTGGGCGACGCGGGCGGACACCACTGGACAGGCGGTGGGCAGGGGGTTCCCAGTTGGCTGGAACTGGCCTGAGGTGTCGTCGGGTCCACGTTTGTTGTGTGCGGGGGCAGGTATGTACCTGTCAGCCAATGAACACCGTCTATACTACCTAGTTGCCTAGGTTGCTAGTAGTAGGTAAAGCCAAGGACCCATCCAAACCTCTTCCGTTTTTGACATTTTTCTTCCTGTGTGGGTGGGCACGTTGAGTACCATAGACATGTCGTTGCAACACTCGGAAATCCTTTCTTTCAGACTATTTTCATGTGATATGGACGACGGAGAGTGATAGGCTATTCCGGGCGATCTGCGTCGGCTCAAGCCCCCAAGAGGCCTTTCCAAGTTAGGAAGGTCCCAGTGAAGGCATTGCATCAACACAACTTTACACAGTAATGGTTGCCAAACGCAGTGATCCTGCGGGCAGGTACCGACTTGACGGGAAGCGAGGGGGCGGGGCATTCTGACCCGGTCCCGGTCCAGCGTAACGATTGGTCGCTGGCTTGTCCTGACTTGGGCGGAGGCAGAATTTGCTCCATCTCTGATTCAAGCTCGCACGCAGGCCCTGGACAGTGAGGTGGGACATTTGACAGTGGAATCTCGCCGCCGTGCCCCTCACTGCGACTTGGCACGGCTTGTCTGGCTCGGTACGTCTTGCGCTGTGCTCGCCAGTGGAGTCGGGTTCGCGTCGTCACACACGCAAATTGTCGTGATTGTCGTGATTGCTTCCTCGAGACCACTCTGATGGGGTTCAATTGCTCTGACTCGAGAGTTTGGAAGCAAATGGGGGGGACAACAGGATGAGTCAATCCCGCCCATCTGTTTAGCTCTTCGACACAATCCATTGTTGCCAATTAGACGAGGTGGTCGTGGCAGGCTTCTCCGAAACCGGTTAACCAGCAAATCCCCCGAAGGGTGGCCATTCGTCGGCCCGCATGGCCCTTTTTATTCGCTTCCTTCATGTCAGCGCCGACAGACTCCAAAGTTGGATGCTGAAATGCAACCATCTGCGCCTGGGTCAATTAATTTATCTCACCGCCAAGTTGGCCGCCCCCTTGTTTCTTGCACTGTCACGTTCGACGCTATTGTTCAGGAGAAGACCTTATTGGTTCAGATAAAACTGACTGTAAGTCGTTTGGTCCCAGTTGTCTGTCTGCATTTACGGATACAGTACCGACATGAGCGCAACCATGATTTCCGTCCAGCTGGGTGCCGATCCAAGTCCGAGTTCCAACGAACAGTCCTCCGGGAATCTCTGTTGTTTCTTGTTGACTCCCGTATCGACACATCGGAATTGGGGGTGAATCAGACCTACCCCCGACGAGGACCACGAGCTGCATACTCATCAGGGAGCTGTCCATGTTGCCCAGACTGAGACATCTCATGCGCAAGGCCAGCAGGGTTCCGGAAATGCCCCCCGCGGGGTTTATCGGTGCGAGTGGGAGAGTCAGAGTCGAAACCGTAAGGAGCCTCTTTGAGACGGTTACACCTCCTTTATCAGAGTGCCAATGCCTGCTCGAAGCTTACTCCAGAGTATGACGAATCCCGGCATACGGATCTGCCCGCAATCCCAGGTTTGTAAGCACGCTGCATCAAGAGATCAACAGGAAACATCGCGAAACAAGCCAACCCTGCCCCAGCCCCGACTCCATTCCGATTCCCAGCCAGGTTGGGGTTCATCGCCGGATCGCGTGCAGGTCTTTGACTGTATTTGGGCATTTGGAAACACTGGCGCCAATGCGCCGGTTGGCATCCCCGCCATGATCATGGATGCCGGCATCAAACTAGCGGGCCCTCATCCTTGGCCTCCAGGTATCCGCATCCTCGGAGAAAGCGAGTCGGCTATGCTTGCATATGCACACGCCGTGCCGCCGGCGCGGTTCAGCTGAGACGGCCATGGAATTTCTCCTTTAGCCTCTCCTGGGTTAATCTCCAGGCGCGGGGAAACCAGCGCTCGAGCTCGTCGCCATCGCGGTCCTCCATCATCTCTACCAATGCCCTGGCACACATCCAGCATAAAACCATACCGTGCCCTTGGAAGGAGGAGGCCGTCCAGAGACCAGCTTCCTCCCCGTCTACGCCTGGCGGCATCTCGCCGACAAACGGGAAGCCGTCTGGACTGAACCCCATGATACCAGTCCACTCCATTCGGACCCGCCCGGCTGGATCGTCCTCACCCCAGTTTGGTCCGAAATACCGGGGTGTGGACTCTCTCAAATATGCGCTGATGCCTTCATTAACAGCCGTGTCGTCGGTTATCCCAAACTCGAGCAAGCCTTCATCCGGCGCCCGTGCCAAACCGCCTCCAATGACTATGTCGCCAGCAAATTTTGACCCGGCCGGCCGCGGGATCATGTACTCGTAGCCGTCCTTGTAAATAAAACTATACGTCGTCGGGAGACAGCCAGCCATGGGCATGGCGCGGCCTGGACGCTGCGCCGTGATTTGGCCGCGAAGAGGGACAATGACACCCTGGAATCGAGGGACAAGGCTCGCAGTGTACCCGTTCGTCGCCAGCACAACGCGTTTGGCCACGATGCTCCCACGCGGCGTCTGGACCGTCCATGGCCCGTCTTCACCGCCAGTCCTCTCCAGCGCGACGGCCGGCGTGTTGGTCTGCAAATTCAGGCCCCGAGCCAAACAGAGCTTGAGAACGCCGACCCCAAACTTGTAGGCCGACAAGCTGCCTCCTGGGTATACCACGCCCCCGTAGACCTTCTCTTCTCTCCCCTGGTATATGCCGTCGTGGCAGTAGAACTTGTCCCGCACCTCGTCCGCCGTGCACAGCACATACTGAGCCGCCGGATCGTCGTGTCCCATGGCATCCCGCATCACCGCTACCGCCGCCTGCGCTGCCGCCCATTGGGCCTCGTCATAGACCACGTCGATCGTGTCGCAGGGTACCGAGTCGCAGTCGATGCCGTGGTCGCGCGCAAACGCATGAACGGCGCGAATGTTGGCGAGTTCGAGACGCGCGATCTGGATGGCCGTGGGCGTGCCAAGAGAGGATGCGTGCGAGACGAAGGAGCGGAAGGACGCTGCTTTGGTGTGGCCGCCTGCTCAATTTAAACGCAAAGAAGATTTATTAGTTTACTAGGTGCAGTTTCTCATAATAGGCGTGTAGACTTGAGAGGAAAAGGAAAAGGAAGAAGCACACCATTTCGTCCCGTCGCGCCGGAGCATGCTTGCCGCGCCTCGAGCATTACGATGCTTCTTCTCTGCTTGGGAGCATGGTCCTTCTTCTCTTCGTGGAGCAGTCCCCAGGCCACGGCCGCACCCGTGATGCCGCTCCCGATTATGACCACGTCGGCGGACGCGGGCAGCGCCTCGGTCGTGCGCAGGTCGGCGACGTCCGCGTCGGGCGGGGTCTGCCAGTAGCTCTGTGTTGGGTTCTCGCGGGGGAGGGACACGGGGATCTTGGCGCGCCCGTCCATTTTATTCTCGCTTTTGTGGATGTATCGTATGTCTATTTGTCACGGATATGGAGATGAGCCGCAAAAGGCAATGTTTGGTTGCCGTCTGTTTGTTCAGGACGGGTGCATCGCGGAATCGAGAATTGTGTTGTTGGGGTTGTGCCCTGTAAGATACGGGATGACAGCAGTGCCCGGATGACTGACCCTAACCCTGGTTCATGGAGTTTCGGCTTTACCCGTAAACCAGATCTCCACTACCTTGGTCCCAAGACTTTTGCGAAGGAGCATTAAGGTTTGGGGTTCCTGAACCTTGGCTCTGAGGTTATTATCTCATCAAGCAGCCACCTAACGTTATTATAGATTGTATTCATGGACAATATTTTCTCAGTTTTCCGGCTTGAAAACGAGATCAGTGGCCTTATGCCCCCCACCTCCATGTCAACCGTACTTGGTGTTTTCATCATACCTGCCAGCATGATACACGGCAGATCACCTTCAAGGCCACCGCCCGTAGCAGCGAAAGGCGGACGATTGGGATGTTCACCCTCCAACCTCGAGATAAGTAACCCTTACCACCACATCACCTACCTAAGTACCTGGTAGGTAGTTATGTGTCCAATGGTGTTGAAATAGCGGCAGAGACGCAACCTAGGAACCACTTCGCCTCGCCATCACAACTGACATCCCGGTTCCGACCGTCGTGTATGGCCCAACCACACTGAAATTCCAGCCGCTATATTTCCAAACACCAATCCGCTGACTTTCATGTTCTGAAGCCCGCATTTACCTGATCTTACTCTCCAATCCCCCGAAGTTGGGATTTCTATAACCATGATAACCAGCGTCTTGGCCACAACTCGACAGAATTCATACGCACTGCCAGGTCCAAGTTGGCTAGGGTTAAGCTTAAAACTAAACATTGCAAAACTGCTCTCGTTCCCTGGCCCCGTTTTGTATCCAACTGTTCTCTCTCAGTCCGGTCTATTTGTCCCTAACCTCAACAGCCATGGCCATGTCTCTCCTCGCCGTCATATTCTCTGTCCATGTGGCCATCTACCTCTTTCTCTGGGCCCTCCTCTACACCATCCAAGACGACAAAGAGCCCCCCGTTCTCGGCGGCACCACGATTCGATTCCTCGGGCAGCAATCGCCGTGCCGCGAGAAAAAGTGCACTTCTACATCCGCATTACGAGACAAATACAAGGGGGGGCGGGGTGTGTGATGGGCATAGGTGATGGAGGAAGGTGTATATTACCTCCGCCTGCCCTTCACGCGCATCTATATCATCAACGCGACGGAGCTGAACCCGTCGTTCCAAAAGGAATGGCGCAACATCAGCTTCGCCGCCATCACCTCCGAGGGCGGAAGCGTTGTTGGTATGAGCAAGCACGCCATGAAGGTGATGTGCAAGGACTTAGTGGATGGCCACGGGTTCACCCTCAGCTGGGTGCCTAGGGTTCTGATAGGGCTGCCTCCGGGTCCGTCTCTCGACGCGATGGAAAGGAAGGCCGTCGAGATTCTAGCGGCAGACTTTGACAGACTGTGACCAGGGGCCTACCATCATCGGGCTGTGGGAGTTTGCGCGTCGCGCCATGTTTGAGGCGTCGACAAGTGCTGTTTACGGACCGCATAGTTCGTACCGAGACCCCGTTGTTGCGGCGAACTGGAAGTGAGTCGTTCGCCTGTGTCATGATATTTAACCCTGCTGATGCTGCCTTAAAGAATATTTGACAGAGATTTCTTGACCCTTGTCCTCTCTCCCCTGCCGGGTGTTTTCTCAAAACACGTTGTCCGCGCGAGAGAGGTCGTTGTCGAGGCCATGACTAAATACATGGGCGACGGCGGCCACGAAGCAGGGTCTGGACTCGTACAGGGGCGGGTAGCGCACCACCACAGCTTTGGCATAAGACTCGAAGATACGGCGCGCAGCGAGGCGGGAAATACATTCGCCGTTGTTGGCAATATGGTCGCCACCTGGTGGCTCATCTACCACATCTTCTCAGACGCACGAGTCCTGGCCGACATCCGCCGCGAGGTCTCAGCCCTGGTTGTTGAAGAGAACGACGACAACTGCTCCGTCGACCTGGGTAGTATTAAGACGTCCTGTCCGGCTTTACTCAGTAGTCTACATTCCAACAGACGATCCGGCACCAAGTCCTTTAGCTTGCCTGGGCGGCCGTTTGTGTTGGAAAAAGCCCTTAGGCCACAGCCACTACTCGAACTCACTAGAAGTAACTGAGGATACCACCGGAAGCTATGATAAGGAACCGGGAGCCTCGCGCGGTATGGTTGGCTGAGAAGGCACAAACAAAAATGTGCATGCTGCAGGAGACTAATCCTGCGGGCGCCCGCCAGGGGGGCTTGTGATTCATGGAAACCGCCGCAACCTAGCTGTCGGCGCGGTCAAGGAAAGGGTTATGGAGTTCCCCCCCCCCCCATCTCGGCAGTCGTGGTCATGGTGAATGCGGCCGTATTTTAGCACGGGTGCCTTGGGAAGCCGGGAGCCTCGTGAAAACCGGGCTCGCCCATTGGGAGTCAGGACTCAAGGCAAGACACAGTTGAGGGATTTTTACAAGCGTGAAGCCCCCAAAAAGGGGGTTCCCGACATTCTTTCTTGACCCAAGAGCGATATAATTAAGACCGATCCTAAATCTCAGCCGCACGAAATTCCATTCCAAACTCCGGCGGATGCTGCGCTCTAGCATCGGTGCCCCAGCCTGATCAATATGAAAAGGGCTTGGACATCGTAGTCCCCGCCATCTCTATCCCAGCGTCTCTCACAGCTCCAGGCGTTCACGGCGTTGCGCTTCCATAGAAGCCAGCACCTATGGACCTTCGGCGGTGGAGAGAAGACTTCTGGGGTCGGGCACAGACGCCTCCGAGCCCCGGCTCCAACTCTGACTCGGCCTCATCGGGCGAATCTCGCCTCAGTGTCCCCAGCCAGCCGCCGCCGGCATACAGCCCGCCCCGAACCGGGCCCCCTTCCTACTCGAGCGGCCAGTTCCGGAATGGTCAGATAGCTTCTCCTCCCTCCTCGGCTAGCCCGCGAGCCTCCAGCGACGACATTCGGATAAGCTCCTTCTATCACGATGACGCAATCCACAAACTGGACATCAAGCCATGCCCAAACGACAAGAAACGCCCGTCGAAGCTTAAGAAGCCGACTGTGCTTCCTGTGGCGCCTGTCCCGCTGACGCCCCGGCGGCGGAGGCGGCGACTCACATGCTTCGGCTTCGGCTTCTGTTGGGTGAGCACCAAAGCCTGTTGCATCACAGCAGGTGTCGTCTGTCTCGTTGTGCTTATTGCGGCCATCGTCCCGCCCGTCGTCATCTTCTTAATCAAGCCTGCGCCGTACGTATCCTTTCGTCTGTTATGGACAGCCAAAACAAGGCACTTCAATTATCAATTATAACATTGAAGCTGACGATGCTGCAGCACGAGCCCCTCAAACTCGACGGCGACCGTGGTAGTGACGGCAACAGTTACACAGACTCCCACACAGGCTCCCACACCAACTTCTACTCCTACACCAATAACCGAGCCGTGGGCGCTGGGTGGTTTCGACACGCTTCGCGACCGGACCGAGTTGGTTACTCGCTCAGTCTTCTACACAGATAGAAGCGGCAATGTAGTTCACATTGCCCTGAACAGTCTGAACGGGATGTGGGGGAAAGCAGACCCCTTCATTGTCGCAAGTGACGCCGCGGTAGGGAGTCCTGTGCAGGCGGTCCTGGACGCTCAAGGCCAGGTACGTATGAGCTGGCTTGCTCATCATGGCGACACACGCTGGAGGGCGGGCGACTAATAATAAGGAAATAGGCCCACGTCGTCTACATATCGCGCTCGGGAGAGCTGCGAGGAGTATCAAGTTCGTATTCGCCTTATCAGAACTTAAAATGGGACGGCAGCGCCATCAACCTGCCGCATCTTGCAGCCGCAAACGGCTCCTTCCTCCGCATGTACGACGTTCCGGAGAATACAGGATACTACAAAACGGCCTACGGCATAACGATCCCGGTTGTCGTCACGCTGATATTCCGGGGGAAGGACGGCGGCATCCAACGCTATGGTGCGCGGTTCGGCCTTTACAACAGCTTGACGGGTCTCCGCTCACTGGAGTGGTTCATGCTGAATGAGACGGTGCCTTTTCTTTCCGGCGCGAGGATAGTTGAAAGCGCCTATGACACAATCGGCGAGGGCATGTGGGTGGTTACAGGAAACCACACACTTGAATACTGGGCCAAAACGAATGCTCAAAACAGTACCCATGGATCGGTGGAGATGCCACTGGCGGTCACGACATGGAATAAAGGCAAGCATAATTATGGGGGGGAAGACGGAGAGAGTTCACCCCGGGTAGCAATAACATGGGTACCCCATGCTAATAATCAGACGCACAGTCCTCACCGTCTCCTCAGTCTCAAGACCACACGAGCAGACGGGCTTGCTGGCCCTCACATCAGGCGCGCAGGTAGTCGTCGGCCGCCAGCATCTCATTTACCAGGACGAGACAGGGAACCTCGTGCGCCTTGATCTCACGGGCCTCGGAGCCAACGTGACCAAGTCCTTCTCCGAGACCATGGCGTCGTCCGCTACCGGCGGGACGAGGCTCGCCACGTGGGCCACCAGCGGCTACTGCGGAGAGTACGTCAACATCTTCTACCAACGCGGCCGCACTTCGGCGCTATACTACCTAGTGTTTATCGACCAGCACTCCGGGGGCACCTATTTAGGGAGTACATCCCAGCAGAATCAGGAGATGCCCATCGTCACGACTTGGGGCGACCTTGTGGACCCGGGCGTGCAAGGCCCCGGCGATACGGGCTCCGGCGGCGGCCAGGGAATGTCTGGCACCAACATCGGTGCCATAGTTGGGGCGATCTTTTCCATCCTGATTGCCATTGCACTCTGGAAAGTTTGCTGCTGCTAGGCACCTAGGTGGGTGGCTGGCTGGTTGTATGGATTTTGGTGTCACCGCGGGCCCCTTTTATAGAGGTCAAGGTTTCTGTTAATTATCTCCCTGTCGGCAAAGTGTTGGAGATTCATTGAGGGGGACCTATCTATGGAAAGTATGGCCAGGAATCGACCCACGGCGGTCAGTCGTGAAGTCGACATGCACATGATCTTTTGCTTTGAACGCAGGCTGCTGTCGGCCCAACGGCTTGGTATTACCAGCCGGCTGGAAGGAGTATATAAGGTAAGGTAAGGTAGGTACCGAGGTAACTGCTTACGTACGGCCTTTCTTGACACCCAACACCTGTGGTGACTTTGAAATGACTGAAGGTTTCTTTGGCAGATCACTGTGCATGGCGAGGAGAGACGCCTGGCCAAGATTGAAAGCAAAGAGGCAGGAGAACGAGCAGATTAATTATGAGACGACCAGGAGCACCCTTCAAAATGATGTGTTTCTCGACTTAGGTGGCCTGGGGGGGGACAACTTGAAAGGGTTGGTTGGGTGCAAGCTTTGTCTGCGTCTTGAACTCAACAGCAATCACCATTTCGTTGGAGTGAAGCAAGTTAGTGCAGTTAAGGTACTTACTGACTGACACTGACCGTGTCGTGGTCGAAAAGATCTCCCGGGCTACGTGGAAGGAACGAAACAGAAAAACATTCTGGAAAGACCCACCAGCCTGCGTTCTCCAGCATCCAGATCATTTCATCCGATGCATTAGCAGGAGCGAGCAAAAAAAAAAAAAACCAAAAAAAAAACTCCACATCGCCCAGCGCTCAGACGGTCGGTCGGTGATCAAAGTCAAATCAAACAAAAAACCGCGTCGAAAAACATCACTAAACTCGAGACCCTAAAGGCGCCTCCATTTTTAACACCCCGACGCAATGGCAGACACCCCCCCGAGACTCAGGGGACCCCCCGGCGGCGATGACAACCCCATAATGGGGTTTTTGAACGACTACGAAAAGGGCGAGTTTGAGAGATTGAAAATTGGCATACCAGACGGCTTCCCGTTGCCCCGCTACATCGACGCCGACCAGCTCCAAGAGGACCGCGATGCGCTGGCCGTCAAGATTTTCGATTCTTGGGGCCGGCTGCGAGACATTGTCCTCCGCCATGAGGCCACCATCCAGCAGCGCTGGCTCGGCAAGTCGAAACCCAAGCGGCGAGCCATTCTCCTCGAAGCGTGGCCCGGAATGGCCCAGCAACATCGCCCAGACATCGCCGCTGTCAAAGTGAAAACACACAAGGGGCCGCAGATCGACAGCGACTCATATCTGATGCCCTACATCAATCTTGAAGACCTTGCCCGACCCGAGCCGCTTCTCCTCATGCTCAACGCGAGAGCCCGCAATATGCCCCACGCCTTCGCTCGCACCGACGTTGCTGCGTACCATCTCGGCGCCGTGACATGGAGCATCGACCGTCCTTACCTCGGTTACCGCATCATGATGTTTCATGAGAGGAAAACGCCCGACACGTACGGCGAGATATTTGTCTGGTCCACTAGAGACGACTATGCTGCGAGACTGTGCAGGGAGTCAAAGGGCTTTGATGTTGGCGATGGATGGAACGTCATGGTACTCCAAGCTCGCCTTCACGACTTTTTGATCGAGTGCTGCCAAATCATCTTGTGTGGCAAGGAGACGCCACCGGCCTCTTTGACGGGCCCCGAACATCCCATTCAGCCCGAACCCCCGACTCCATCCGCCAACAAGAACAACGATCCTATCACCTCTTTGGCGACCGAGAAACTCGAGGCCGTCTACAAGCTTCCCAGAGGCTTTGATATTCTTCGCGTTGAAAAGCTGCTCGAGGCCAGCTCCATCTGGTCGAGGATCATCTATGGTCCCTGCGGGAGGACCCCGATTACTTTCGCCGTGCCCTAATCACGGAATCAGAGCATCGAGCAGAGTTTCTTTTCGACACGACCGGAGATCCTCACCCCGTACTGAGCAACGAAGATGCTTTTTGGATGCGATGTGTCAGCGCCGTTGTCAATGTCAGTCTTGTGTCACTCGAGGTCTGGCGGAACCTTTACCTGCGCGTTGTTCGACTACGACAGCTCATCGCGCAATACATGCACGACCTCGATTTTGACGACGATCTCCCAGACGAACTCGCAATGCAGTGTTATATTGTTCGCCACCACCTTGAAAATTTCGTTCTTAGTTTCTCCTCCGCATTGCAGCTCGACTTTGTGGGCTCTCTGCCATTAAGACATAACTTTGAGTTACTTCCACCGTCTGAGACTATGGTCATCGTCGACAGCAAGCGAAGCCGAACCCAGGCCGAGAGTGACCTAATCTGGATTGTGACATCTCTTTGGGACGCAGAGCGTCGTCATGCCGTACCCGTCGCCGGAGCCATGGACGAGCTGGATCGACTGATAAGAGTGGAACCCTCAGTCAAGCCACTCATAACCTCTTTCATTGCCAATCGATTCGCTGATATGGCTATTATTGGTGAATGTAGCTACCAGCTCGATTGTTTTCGTCCATGGGCTGACAACTTCATAATCAAAATGGACCTCGAAAGGGTACGGGAGGCGCGGGTTGGGGACTATATAGAGGCTACCAAATACGCCAAAGGCGCGGTTAACCTCCCGCTTCATCCTCCCCATACCGCCCTGGCCAAACCGATACCGGGTCGATTCGACTATCCTGCCCACCAGAAACGCTCGCCGGCCACAGTTGAAGCAATGGTGAAAGCGGAAGCGCAATTGGACTTGTTCTGGAGTGTTTTTGTGCAAGTCCTCAGCCAGGAGAGTTGTGGTCTTTCCCCCGAGGCACGGCTACTTCTCCAGCTACCCCTAGTTCGGACTCCGCCAGGGCCGTGGGCAGAGCCTCCGAACGCTCCCGTGGCTACTGACAAGCAAAAGGACAAGCTCAAGGACGAGCAAAAGGACAAGCAAAAGGGCAAGCAAAAGGGCAAGCAAAAGGACAAGCAGAAAGGCAAGCAAAAGCAGGAGTCTGAGCAAGGCGACCAGGAGGATGAACTAGATGATATTACACCGGGAGATGCAAAAAAACATCCCACCTTCCAAGTTGACAAGCGCACCTTGAAAGTATTCAAGGCGCTCTTTTTCTCAGCTGATGGCATCGCAAGCGAGCTAAGCTGGAACGACTTTGTCCATGCCATGACTACCACGGCTTTCACGGCGGAGAAGCTGTACCTATCCGGCTGGCTGTTCACTCCGAAGGATTTCGACGTAGTCGGGTACCCAATCATGTTCCACGAGCCTTGGTCTTCCGACAAGATGCACTATACCATGGTGAGACGGATTGGACGCCGCCTCTTCATGCGGTATGGGTGGCATCGCGACATGTTTGTGCTGAAGTCCGCATCTAAAACTTTGTCAGTAGCCGGAGCTGGGGGGACATCCAAAGCTGGGGAAACCGCCAAGGTTGATGAGACACCTGAAGCTGAGGAAAACGCCGAGACTGACGAGACAGCCAAAGTTGAGGACGCCGCCAAAGTTGACAAGATACCCGAGTCTGCAGCAACCGCCGAGGATGATGAGGCTACCGAGGCTGACGAAACATCTAAAGCCGAGGAAACCGCTGAGCCTGACGAGATAACTGAAGTTGAGAAAAAGACCGAAGCTGATAAAATACCCGAGGCTGCAGAAACTGCCAAAGATGATGAGATACTAGAATTTGAGGAAACTGCCGGGGCTGACGAGGCTGACGAGGTATCCAAAGCTGAGGAAACCGCAGAGGTTGATGAGATACCCGAAGCTGGAAACACCGTCTACGTGAACGAGACGCCCGAAGCTGGGGAATCCGCAGAGGCTAACGAAATAACCGAGATTGAGGAAACCGCCGAGGCTGGCGTGATATCCGGAGCTGGGGAAACCACTGAGATTGACGAGACATCAAAAGCTGGGGAACCCGCTAAAGCTGACCAGACACCCGAAGCTGGAGAGGCTACCACATCAGCACCTACAACCTGGGCACTTCCACCTTGGACAGCTCCGACTTGGGGGCCTCCAATTCCAGAAGGTTTCTCTTGGGCAGACGAGGTTGAGGAGGCTATAGCATTAGAAGCTGCAGAGTTGGCAGCTAAAACGAAGTCACCTACAACGGAGAAAGCCGCATGGGAGCCACCTACAAGCTCGACAGCTACAAGCTCGACAGCTACAAGCTCGACAGCTACAAACTCCACACCTTTGTCTTGGGCAGCTGTTGCGTCACGGGAGCCTGGTGCGCCACAGCAACGTGGTGCGCCACGGGAAAGTCAGACGACTCGCAGAATGCAGTTGCGGAGTCGGCCTTGGCGAGGTGGCTGATTTTGGATTATGATGATGGCCACGGAGACGCGGAGCTAAATGGGACAGCGATAGACGACTCAGCGTTTGGCTATATCCACATTGGACGTCACTTAGCCTCGGATAATAGATGAGACAGCGTTGATGATTCACGAGATTATCGTTTGGCGATATTGACATTAGACATTACTTTACTTTGGACAACATAAGAAAAGGCACTCGCCATCCGCAAGAAAAATAGAACCGTCAAACTCCAAACCCAAAGAACTGCAATGCTACTCCAGGCGAGAGAATCTCCGCCTTGAATCCTAACCCAATGAACGTGGCATCCCTAAATTAGCCGCTTGGGCAGTACGCATCGCCGGCAAAGTCCAGAATGTTGACCATGAACATCCATTTTCCGACAAAACTCACCAAGATCATGACGACAAAAAGCCAAAACACAACCTAGACCAGTCCCCTCTTCCATCTCGCCGAGTTTTGAAAACTCTCCTGGAAAACCCCGGCGAGTTGGGGAAATGGGCTTCTCTTTCTCTGCTACTACCTGGTCGACCTGCGGCATCTTCTCTCCATCCGACGTTTTCTGATTAATAAGCTGCTGCTTTTTGCTCGACTTTCGTGTTTTGTTCCGCTGGTGAAAGACCCAGCGGCCGGCTTCAATCCCAGAGAACCCAGGCCGTGATACGCGGGTAATTATCAGGGCGGCAATGTGTCCTAGTTAGGACCTGGAACGCCGTGAACCTCAGTAAATACCATGGCTACCTATGTCCCAGGAGCGTCAGTGGTGAGCGCGCGTCTGTTGTCACAGGACAGTTGGAACCCGTGGCCACGGTTTGCTGAAATACCACCCCGCCACCCACCAGCGCGGCGAGCAGAGAGAGGGGCGCGGCAGCGGCGGTGGGCCGGAGGAATGAATTCTATGGCGCGGCGAGGACGAAGCCGGCCGGTCGAGTCTGCCGAGTCATTGGCGTTGGTGTTGGAATCGGAACCGGAATCGGCGTGCCGCAGGACCAAGACCGCCCGAGATGCGAGCTTTGGCAGGCCTTCGAGGCTCTCCGGAATTTGAGTCGCGATTTGGTGATAGGTGCAGTTGGAGAAGCTGCGGCTGGACTCCCATGGATGCCAAGGACAGGGGCAAGCTCGAGTGGTGCGATGCATGTGTTGCAGTTGGCCTGGATTGCCTGCTCGATGCTCAGTTGTTAACCTCGGGATTGACTGACTTGGCTGGGATGAGGCAAAGGGATACTCACTTCTACGGTGAGGGCTTGGGTCAAGCTGCAAACATTTGGCGATGGTTTCAGTGCTGTTGGAGAGGGTCGGGCGGTTCTGGGTGAGGTGCAGAGTGGAAATAAAAATCAATCTGGTTACCTATGGAGTGACGACAGTCCATTGGTGGTGAGCCGATGTGACCAGGCGTTGGAACTTGGCATCCAGGAAGGCGCTTCCCGCTTCTCATCCCCAAGCCCGGTCATTATTGTTACGTCCGACAAATTGCTTGACGTTCATGCATTGAGGGTTAGGGCCAGAGTCAACCTTGCCACAATTGGTGACCCCAAAAAGTGAAACAGGTATGTACCTTAATTATGTATCTCAGGTAGTGACCGGCTGCTGGCCGCTGGCGGGGACGTTGCCCAAGTTAGGCAGCCATGAACAAACCCAACTCAAGTTTCTCTTGCCAACTACACTCATCGCCAATGCAACACGTCCAAACGTCAGTTTCACCAGCGACCCGCACAAGCTCATGCCATGGCAGAGGCAGTCGGATGGCCGCCAGCATCGTCAGCCTCGTGAAGCTGTCGTCGACGGTCCTGAGTTACCTGCGAGACGTGTCGGGAAGCGCCAAGGAATGCCTGGATTTGAAGCTGGAGATCAGATCCATGCAGGGTGTTCTCGAGAACCTGAAGGAGACTGTCAAGGACATGGAAGAAGAAGGATCCAACGAGGACTGGTCTTCCACGATCCAGCAACTCGGCGGAGACAAGGATGATGGATCTCTGGCGCAGCTGGAAACCACCCTCAGAGCCATTATTGTAGCTGTGGAGAAAGTGACCAACGCCAGTGGTCGTACTTCAAAGCTCGTGCGAAGGATCCTCTGGCCATTCAAGGAAGACGAGGTGCGGAAATGGCTCGGCGAAATTGAGAGACAAAAATCAACCTTCTGACTCTGCATAACGACCACCTGGCCCTGTCCAGAGCCATTCACCAGGCGGTTGTTGAGACGGGAGATATTGCCAAGCGACTGGACCACCAGCAAAACGAAGACAAGGCGATACGTGACGAGATAGTGCGGCAGGACGTACTTCGATGGCTCAGCCCGATTGATTACGCGTCTCGACAGCATGACTCCATCGGTCGTCGGCTTTCAGGCACCGGCCAATGGCTCCTGGAATCGACCGAGTTTCAGGCTTGGCTTTATGGCGACGGGGGATCGCTTTACTGCCCCGGTATTCCAGGGGCAGGCAAAACAGTCATCGCAGCCACCGTGGTCCAGCATCTGGCTGAACTCTTTGGCAATGATCCAACAGTAGGGGTTGCCTACGTCTACTACAGGTATTCTGACGAAGGACGGGGGCAGGGCGCCGACGAGATACTCCTCAGCCTGTGGAGGCAGCTCGCCGATGACTTGCATCCACTGCCCAATGGTGTGGTGGAATTATACAAACGACGCCAGGTTGAGGGGCGTCCACGAGGAAACAAGCCCTTTGAGATGTTTCGGTCATTGATTCAGAAATTTCTCAAGGTCTTCTTTGTCATCGATGCACTCGACGAATGTCTTAGCCACAACGAGCACGAAACGATGCTTGCAGGTCTGTTCGACCTCGAGGGGAACTGCGAAGTCCACATCTTCGCCACTTCGCGCATCGGCTCAGACCTTGATCAGACCGACTTACCCGCGTACTTCACCGTGCTGGTTTCTTATCCAGTCGTTTCACTCAACCAAATCATCGGGCTCAAAGGGTGTTCATGCAGCATTTGAGGACAAAACTCGACGCCACTACGTTCGCAGCACATCCTTGACAGACAATCATGTCATCTGCGGAATACAATGAGCTTCAAATCCTGCCACTAGATTCACTAAACCTGAATACCTATGTGGCAAACGGCGGTCGTGATGAGCGATTCTATGTCGAGAACAGGTTCCATCAAAGCATAGAGAAAAGGTACAGTGTTATGTGACCATGGGCAATTGCCTGAAATGACTGGGCCTGTATCGCAATTTTGAGAGCCTAATCAGACGAAGTATTTGCATAGTTTTCATGCTCCCCCTTATCGTTCATTGAAGAGGCCTGAACTATGGGAAGAACATTGGAAGCCGCTTGGCCGCAAAATAAATCCAGTAGACATAAGGGTGGCTGCTACCAGGTAATCCCGCCCAATTACCCGCGATTGCCGCAAGAATGAAATCTCCAGAAATGGCAACTAAGTCTAATAGTTCCAAGCCAAGGATCAGGCCACCTATCCCGAAAATTGAAGAGCCGATCGCGATTCTGTATGCTCTGCTCGCTTCCTCCCTCCCTGAGTCGTCCACAGGAGCCATGCCCATGCCTCCGATCCATATCCCCGCAATGCCTCCGATGACTAGGGCAAAAAGTACACCGATCCCTAAAAGGCCTAACGATCTTAACATCACGAGAAGAGTTGAATGTCTTTACCGTCAGAGAAATAAGTCCAACACTTCGATAACAGTACCCAGACAATAAATAAGAGTCCAGAATAGTGTCTTTAATGTTTTCCTGACGTAGCTTCGGTCCTTCTTATTTCTAATTAGTAGAAGTCATCCTTGGTTTCTTGCACCATATGAAATCATTTCAAGATATTCGCCGTCTTCGAAATGGGCTTGGGTGGGCTCGGGGTAATTAGCGTCTTTCATGCTTCCATTTTTTCATAGCGCACCAACAATGGATTGCCACCAGATCCACGGTCAAGGTGAGGGTCGTCCTCCAGATTGCAATGAGAACGAACCCCCAGCGTCTTCGGCAGCTGTACGTCGTGTATATAGCGACCGGAACGGTAAATACTAGACTGCCTATTGCCAAGACCAGGCCTGTCCAGTGTCCCGAGACCCGATTGCTGTTGGAACAGATGAAGCCCCCCGTAAACGTTTTCCGAGGACTGATGCCAGCAGCCAACAATATGATGTTCATGTGATCTGGTACCCTCTGGCAAAGCCAGAGGGTCTGTTTTATGGATGTGGATGGTGGCAAGGTGTGTGGCAACTGTGGTCCACACCTGCTGAATTAGCACAGCCAATTCAGCTCCCCTGGGCTGTTTTTCAGCTCGCATGGCCACACCGACCCTTCTTTGTGACAGGTAGATCCGGTGGTGAGGTCTAAATGAGTAATTAGAACGCGAGGTTTGGAGGATGAAGGACGACCTGCTTAAGCCTCCAGTGATTGGGAGGAATGGGGGGAGGAAGAATGTGAGAGGCAAGACAGCAATGCGAAATGGGGACTTATTTTGGCCATCTTTATACTGGACCAATTCTGGGCCTACTCGGCTAGTCTAGAGTTGAAGCAATTCCCACCTGCTGCGGCACAGCCTTGCCGAAAGTGGTGATAAGGGTGAGCAAAGGTGAATAAGGCCTGATCAGGGTCTGAGCAAGGCCAGGGCAAGGGTGAGCAAGGTCACGTGGGCCGTGCTTGGGGGGTTGTGAGTGCCTAGATTCGTCTCAAACAGTTTTTTTGGCGGCCGATAAAAGTCACATGATCTTGCGATGTGTCAAACTGGGCGGGGCAGCCAAGTGGACAACACCACTGACCTCGCTTCAAGCCCACCGCCAGCCTCACTCCTCCTCCCACCATTCGCGCCGCTCTGACGTCAATATGGCCACACCACTTGATGTCCTCTCGGCGGAGGCTGCGGTCCTCGATAACGCGGTCTCGATGCTTGCCCTTCTCGGTTACATTGTGTCCAAGGTCTCTGAAGTGAGGCGTTTCCGCGCCGACTGCGCCTTCCTCTCTACCACTTGTGTCTCGATTTATTTGACCTTTTTGCAACACAGATCTTCCCTGACACAAACACCCTTACGGAATGAGTTCTGGAAGTGTATCCAAGAGACATCGTTACTGGTGCTAGAATGGCTGGACTGGAATATTGTCCATGTCACCTTTGACGTAGTCGTGAGGCATAAGTGTTCGTCACTCAAGAGCCGGCTAAGCGAGGTTAGCAAGGCGTTCGGTTTGGAGGTTTTGGTGAGTCTGAAACAATCTCGTACCATTTCTGTCGTTGTGTTGCTTACAATGGCCAAGATGAGTCTCAAGGGGGACTCGACGGAGATTACAGCTGCGCTGAAGTCCCTCATTGCACAGATGAACAACATTCAGATTGTGCAGGGAAGCGAATCCAACGACCTCAAGGAGCTGCTTGACAAGTTTCAACGGTTGCAGGCGGATTCCGCGGCCATCAGGTAAGAAGTTCAGTCCCTGCGCCCCTTTGACCATATGACGCTTGAGATTCTACCTATATCTGGATCGGCTATCTCAGTCACGGAACGTGGAGTGGAAGGAAAACCGCTTCGGGGGGCATACCAAGGCAACCCCGTACTCTTCCAGGAGATCCTTCACAGAAATAGCGTGTCGGACAGCCTGCCGCGCGTCGTCAAGTTATACCGCGAGATGACCGAAGTCGCGCAGATTCAGCAATTGTACGGCGTGGCTAGTGAGAGCGGTATTTTGCTTGCCGTCGTTGAGGACATGGGCCGGTACATTCGTCTGACGGAGGCACTGGCGGACGGAACGGTTGCGCATATGACTAGGATCCAGAAGCTTCGGGTCGCCTATGAGCTAGCGTCAACAGTGGCTGCGCTTCACCGGGCCAAGATTGTCATCAAGGTCTTGTCGGACACGACAACATATCTCGAGAAATTACCAGATGGGTGCATCCGGCCCAGGCTTTCCGATTTGGGCCACGCTCGTAAGGTACGCGTGCACACCACTCTCCGCACATGTCTGACCGGAAATCTCAGACACCGGAAGCTAACATCTAATTAAACAAGATATGGGAGACTACATCTCGCGACTTGCAAGACCAGAGGTTCGACGCACCCGAAACGGAACCCGCCGGCGCTAGGTCCACCATGTCAGATGTCTGGGGGTCAGTATCATGTCAGATATTACGCACAAATGACACTGCTAACTTTGTTTATCAGACTTGGTGTGCTGCTGCGTGTGGTCTTCGAGGGAGACCTTCCCTTTGCAATATCTTCGACTGAGATGCACAACAACGACCATCAACAACGGCGTATCAAGGCTTGTCTGAGGTCCGGCCAGCTCCCATTCGCTCCGCCTCCGGAAAATGCTCCCGTTGAGTTGAACCTTGCGCAGAAGTGCCTCCACGCGGACCCGTACATGCGGCCGATGGCGTCTTGGCTCGCCGAGCAGCTTTTCGACATCGTGATTCGTACAGCGGCAACCTCAGCTTCATCGCCCCCCGGCAAGACAGCTTTGGAACAGCCCGTTCATTCCGGATCTCAGGAGAAAGCCCTGGAAGTACTCGCGAGCTTGGCCGAGCAGGCAAGGAACAAACCGCAAAATATCGCCAGGATAAGAATCTTAGAGTTGGATTCTTTGCAGAAGGCGTCTGAGGATGCGAACCCGGTGTGCGCGTACGCACTTGGCCACGCATACATGCATAATCTTATCGAAATGGAGCCTGGTTCCGACAATGGCACATTGGGAATCGCTCCAGAAAGGGTCCGGCGCGCGCGGGCCGCTATACCGTATCTTGATATTGCGGAAAGGCAGGGCCATGTCGGGGCTATAAAGCAGCTGGTTCACGCTCACAAGATCTTAGCGGAGTATTATCGGGATATGTTGAAACTGGATACGGATTAATCGTGCTCCAAGCTCTAGAATAACGGGTTTGAAGGCGTGTGACAAGGCAGTTGTACAGACGTGATTAACTCATGGGTTTTCCTCTAGAACTCCATGTCTAGATCATCTCGTTCAAGTGCGGGCAGGGAGGGACAACCGACGTTGAGACTGATGCTTCCTTGAGTTATGAGTTCTAACGCATTGTGGAGCGTCGCGCTTTGCCTTGTTATGACCAGGCGCCAGTTTTGACTGATTTGAGCCAGCTCGAGCCCATATCATCATCAGACTTCGGCCCAGATACCCTGTGTACCTTGGGAAGATCATAGCTGTCATCATACCACTCTGTCCCATCCCCAGCTGCCAAACCAGCCGGCCCATCCAAAACTTCGTCCATCGCCAATACAAGCGACGTGGCATCGAGGCGCCCGGCAGGGTCGGGGTCTATGCATCTTTCCAGAACCCTCACCAACGCCGCAGGATACATTGCCTGCCCCTTTTTGTTTCGAATGAACTCATGCTTGTCTCTGATAATCTTGATTGCCAAGATACCCCACAAACGAATGTCCGCAGCCTTGGCGCTTGGGATTGGGTGCATCTTGGCCAGATCGAGGGCTGGGGAATCTGCCTGCAAACGTATCGGTGATGATGGTTCGTCATCGTCGCAGGTCTTTCCCTCGCCCAGATCCGAAAGCAGACAGTCAAATTCGATCTCGCCTGCCTCTTGGAAACCAATAGCTTGTACCAGGACGTTTCGAATATGGATGTCTCTAAAAGGTCCGAGTTAACTATGTCAGCGAACGAGATGTATCGGGTGGTGGCTGCTGTCTTCATCGCGGCCCGGGACGCACCTGTGAGCAACCCCCTTCCGGTGAATAGTCATCAACCCGTGCGCCAAACTGCTCAGAGCGCCGCATATTACCATCCAATTCTCCATGGGATTTCCAGCTTCTAGCCTTTCATTCAAAAAGTCTTCCAGGTTCCCTTTATTAGCGTAGTCGAAAACCAGCGCGAATGTCTCCACTGCGCCGTCCGGAAGACGCTGAGAAGCGTTTTGACTGAGAATATATCCCTCCGCATCGACAGTGACTTTACAGAAGCCATAGAAAGGTATACAACCACTACAATCACCGGCGAGGGCGGAGTAAGTGGTTGCTAGCTACAAGTTCATCCCAAGTTAGCTCTAAAAACAAAAGAATAAAAAAAAAAGTGGCGGATTTGACCATCGCTGGGGGCTGACCTCTAGAAAGAACTCTTCACGGGCACGCTGAGTTTTATAGCCCATAGACACCTTCAAAGCAACATCGCCCGGGCTTTCCTCGGCATCGTCGTAGACCTTGACTGGCTTCTTGGTCCACTTCACCCTGTAAATCCGACCAAACGACCCTTTTCCTATCTCCTGCAGACTGTCTTGCGTAAGATCAAACTCGCTCCAGTCGATATACATCAAAAAGTCGGAGTATGCCGGGTCGTATTTCGACCCCAGCATGTCACGCAGCGAGTTTTGCTGCAGCAGAAGGGAGTGTCGGTGCCGGTATTTGGCGTCAAAAAATTCGAACGCTGACCAAATGCCCGACTTTGCTTCTAGTTGACGGGCTTTCAGCCCCGGGAGCGTCTGAAGCAGATAGAAGGTATCTGTGTTCTGGTCGAGCGTAATGGCACAGTCATTCTAACCAGCCTTTGGTTAGCATTGGCGTGTCCAAGAAGAAGAAGAAGAAAAAAAAGAAAAAAAACGAATCCCATCTCCCATCGACTCACCCAGAGTTCCCAAAACAGCCCGAGCTGCCGGACTAGCGCAGCATCTTCTAGTTTTTGACGTAGGAAGATGATTCTACTTCCGGTTGTGTATGCTGGATACCGATAGCAGGATTCGATATGAGGTGCAAATAAGTCGTCCGTCAAGTACAAACTATGTCCTTGTAGTTCTGTCACACAGTAAGCACTAAGAATGCGTGCCTTACTGTTGGAAAAAGAAAGGCCTGTGAAACCGGCCCAGTAACGGCACACACCAACAGTGCCTTAGCTATCTAATTTTGGCCACGATTCCTAGGTATAAAGGATCAAGCATTTCAACACAAGAAGACTCTTCTTGATCAGACAATTCAGACAATTCAAGCCTAACCTTCCTGCATCAAATGCCCACTTCCACCGTTGCCATGTGAATACGCGTGACAAGTTCCATCTCCGAATCAGGGAAAATAGCGCATACGGTGCCTGGGAGTGATTCCCAGCCTAGTCCTAGCCCAATTTCAAGTTCTTGTAGTTCGTGACGATCAACATCCACAAGAGCAGTCCACGGAATAAAACGAAGATGGTTCACGGGGTCGGGGTGGGAGGCCGATTGAAGTTGCCTCCGAAACTCGACGTCCAGCTTGAAGAATTAGATATGGATTTAGAAAAAAAGAGTCCATCGTACTCTCAACTGAGGAACATCTTTTCACGAAGGAAGGCTTGGGGCTCAACTTACATATTCCTGTGGATCTTCTTTGAAGAGCAAGCCTGCAATTTCGCTCTAGAATAGTCCGATTAGCGACCGGTTGGTTAAGCGACGGGCAAAGAAACATACAAGACGCAGAGACTGGGTCTCGCTGAGTGGCTGAGTGCTCACAATGCTGCGGCGACCGGGCGCTTTTCCGTCGACAACCTCCCAGTGCCTCGTGAAGTCCTTGGATGCGAGGAACCTGTCCGCATCAAGCGTATGCTGGCGGTTTTGGATAGACACTAGTGTTGTCCGACACCATGACCAGATGTCCCACAGATCTTCAGCATCTAGGATATTCTGTGCTGTCAACTTCGCCCAGTCTTGGATCCTCTCACGGTCTGACTCGGTTAATGGAGCCAAATCGGCAGCGTCGTCATGGGCGTCCTCGTTTCCAGGTCCGTCCTCAAAGGACGGAGATTCGTCCATATAGTCTCTGATTCCTTCGAATAAGTCTTGTGGAGGGAAATCCGGCGTTTTCTCAATAGTCTCCACGACTCGCTTCCGGACGGCTTGCAAGAATGACTCTCGGGACGAAGAACTAGATCGGTACAAGTTCAAGAGGTTGGCCGCTTTGTTTCCCAATCCAGCCCACTGCTCCACGCGGTCGGCATTCTTCAGTGCGTATGCGCCTAGCTTTCTCCAAAGGCCTAGATCCTCGGGGTGCGGCACCACGGTAAGCTTGTCTACGTCGACACCAGCTGCTTCTGTAAGATGCGGATTGTCCAGAAGCAGCTGCTCCGTACGATAGAACCGTCTATCATACAAATGACTTTGTTTGCGCACCCTCGTCCGAAGCTGCTTTTTAAACACCTCGATTGCGGATCGGAAGTCGCCGTCGTGAGCTTCGACCACCCAGGCCGGATGTAGCTCCGTTAGGGCCTGGCGGAGCACGTTATCAACCCAAGACCAGCGAAAGAACAGAATGATGCCGGCAGCATCAGCATCAACGTCGCTAATACAATCGCTCGTGGCTGGTGACTCGATGAGGGTCTGTTGGCTATCGCCCAGGACGTAGTCGAGCGTGCGCTGCAGCATACTGCGCTCGAAGGGCTGCAGGCGGACCTGGATGCGAAGGGTTTCCCCGTCATCCGCTTTATTAGAGACGAGTTTGTCCAGCTGGCCCATGAGGCATATATGGCACAGCTTGGTGATTCGGGGCCAGCTGTTTCGCTCGCGGACGTGGAAGAGAAAGCGGTCGTCCATTGCGGATAATTAGCGCGTATATGTAAATTGAAGGCTCGTGAATGGTCTTGTGCGAGGTTCCCGTCGAGGCATCTCGTACGATCGCAAGCAGTACTCGTAGCAGATTCTGTTCGCAGACGTCACACCACGTGAGCTGATACGCCCGTTTCGTTTGCCCCGCGGCATCTTCTTCTGGACTTTCGGCCTCAAAGAGTGCCTAGTCTAACGGGCGGGACGCTTGAACCAATCAGAACTGGATCACCCCGACCCCGATAACGCGCCGTGTCGTTAAGCGCCTAACTCAGAAATAGTATTAGTCGAATCTCCAACTGAAATCACTTTAAGTCTTTTCTTAAGACGGAGGATCCTCTTAAAATAGGATTAATAAGCTAAAGAATAGGGTAAGGGCTGTACAGCGAACAGCCACGCCGGGATCACCGTAGCCCAGGAACCATGCACGACTACGGGAATTCCTGAGGGCAGCATTCGGGCAACGTATAGTGCTGTTGTCGCTGTCGGCAAAAACTCCCATGGAGAAACTTGGAGCTATTACTTTAGCGGAGGAAAGAAGATGCTGTCTACTTTCTTCCTCCCAGGGGTGTTCATGTGAATAGTACGCTGGGGAAAACACCTAAGCAAAAAGAAAATAGGGGTATGAACCCCCCCCCCCCCCCCACCCTGTCTTGTGTTTTGTTTGGGCCTGTGGTGTGTTGTGGAAGACGGAGCTTCCACCTGTGCAATAGGGAGGCTGCCAAGTTGTCCGGGCATGGGCAAAGGTTATTAATAAGCAGCGGTGCATGCGGGGGGGGGGGAGGAGCTTGGGGAGGAGGAAGGGTAGAAGAGGGTGATGATGAAGACGTGCAGGATCCAGAGGGTCAGAGTGACGGCGCCGATGGCGATGCTGTGGGTGTCCTCGGAGGCGGGACCAAAGGGGTGCCGGTTGGGAGGGATCCAGGAGAGGTAGCTGAGGTAGTCGGCGTACAGGAAAGAGGCTGCCAGCGCGAGGGCTGCTAGGTCGGGAGTGCTGATGGATGCCATTCTTTTGGATGTGGGGAGACTGATGACGTGCTGCCAACAGCGATCGGCGCTGCTGTGTAATCCTAACTCAGAACCCTATTGGTCTTGTCTAATTGCACCATTTGTCGGAACTGAGTCACCAGGGCTGCAATATTAAGCACTCACTCCTTAAAAAAAAAAAAGGAGACGCCAAACGAACGAAAACTTGAAGTGCCCCATCCAAAGCTTGACTAATAACCATCCTCTTTCAGAGAAAACCCAGGTGGAGACAGTCGAGGCTCCGCTGGGGACGGACGCCGTCGTGTCATGACGAGGACTGCACAAACTAATATCGCTATCTGGAAATGCCGATTATGAGGGAGTGTGTAATGGGATTCACCTCGCCTACTCGAGAAACGTCAGGAGTTTGGTTTCCGGTCTTCGCCGTTATAGTTTCGCGGGCACCTGAATCGAGCGAGGACCGCGAGACGAAACAGGGTAGGGCAAGGAGGGCGAGGGCATGTGTTGGAAGGAGTGCGTCGAATCGATTCGCCGGTCCCTGAGGGCCTTAAAGAGAGACAGCTCCCGCTACGCTGGGGCGAGTTGGCGTGTTGAGTATTGTTTGTTTGCTTTCTCTTCTCCCGCGGCGAACTCACCATACCATTATACTATACGACGCTGAGTTCCCGAAAGGCATAGCGCGAGGTCCCTTTGGGCCTCGAGGAGGTATAGATGCTCCTGCACTGGGACGAGCGCTGGCTTCCTGAGACTTGTGAGCCTCATCAGCGATGCAGACAAGATCAGATCGGTTTCCTGGCTGTATTCGCTCAACTTTTGGTTTTGGTCAGCTCATCGCCGTATTCAGGGCCGGGGTTTGCTTCAATTTTTCCGCATTATGTTTGTGTGTTTGGGCTTCGGACTTGGGGCTGGGACGCGTTGTACATCTCTACAAGCTCAGTTTGACTCCTCGGGTTTCTTTCCATGTTTTTTCTTGCTTATCTTAGCCGGCTCGAGGTGGGAATCATGGGTGGGATCAGGGCCATTTCGTTCCGCCTTCTGTCGATCTTCACGACACACTCTTTCTGAGGTAGATGGCATTCTTCAGGTTACAATTGACTTGGAGGAAGCTGAAACTGCTCGCCCAATATCAGGAAGAGCTACGTGCATGTGGCCTGCGCCAGGGAATATCGTTGCCCGTCACATCCAGAGCTTTGTCTGTTGTTGAGCCATCTTTAATTTCCAAGCCAGCACTGTGTGCCCTCGCTGTAGAAACGCATCAGTTCCAGCTTATCCCAAACAACGCCAAGAACCACCGCACCTCTGAGACATCAAGATATCCAGCCCTCGTGTTTCGGCTCGTTTTCCCTTTGCCAAGCTTGTCTTGTCCCATGTAGCTGATGAAGAAGCCGCTAGAAGAGCCGGCACTCGAGAGCCAGCCGGGTTTTGAATCAAACGCCTAGGGACGGGAAGGAAGGCGACAGGTATTCGGATCCAAGACCATGGCGTAGATGCCCCATAACACTAAGGAGTCAACTTACAGGGGGGTGAGGAAGGTCAGTGGCGATTAATAATTAGATCAACAATGGATTTGCAGAAGAGTGCACCGAGTGCGCAGTCCGACAAAGTAAACCAAGCCCCGAAAACACAGAATTCGAGAATTATAATCAATTATTACTTGCAGTCATTTCATTAAACGTGATATCGAATTAACATGTAGAGAAGATCCACACTGCAGGCATGGAACACGACGCAATCAGGGCCGGCAAAACAAAAGGGGAGGGTATAATTAGCTGAATTCCATTTAGTAAAACTGTCTAATGTGTCTCTGGAAAAACGTCTATGGGGGTAGAATCATGATTGAAACCAATGACAAATCCTCGGTCAACCATCTATTTACATAGTAATATGGATTGCTCAATACGCCCTTGGCCGTTTCGCACGAAACAAGAACATGCTTCCAATCACCTGTGTTTCCACCTCCTCAAACTCCATTCTCAGCCCCGCATCGAACGCATCTGCAGAATCATGCCAGTTCCCGAAAACGCCCAAAGCATTGAATATAATCTCTACCAGCCAGCTCAGCGGGTTCCACCCCATGTACCGCCAGCCCAGCACCGTGTTCCCAACCAGCGTGCCGCCGTCTGACAGGACTTGCGCCGCCAGCTTGAAGGCTCTTTGCTTGCGCTCCGGGGGCCCCTGGATGCAATGTAAAAGATTGAACATGCTGACCGAGTCGAATTTCTTGCCCGTCAAGACCTCGGGTACGGGATCCAACACATCACCCTGTACCATTTCTACCCTCGCTCGGCCGGGGTTCTCTGTTTCGATGCGCCACCTCGCCGTCTCCAGGGAGTTTGTATTGAGATCCATGAGCGTTATTATCCCTTGCTTCTCGTCGTCGATTCTGTCTCCGGATGTGTTGACGCCAGCTTTGAGTTTACTATCGTGGGCCAGAGCCGTCGAGGGGAAGTACCCTGTGGCAACGCCGATGTCAAGATGCCGTCGGGAGAAGTTGTCGCGGAAAAAGGGGAGCAGGACCGCCATGGTTCCGCATCCCCAGACAACGCCCATGTTGAATCCCAGTACCCAAGCATCGTAGAATTTGAGAACGAGGGAACTGTACCAGTAGGCTCCCCAGTTCTGTGCCATTGATGGCGAGTGGCTTTTTCGGAGAGTTGTTGTTGTCGATGATAAAAGTTGAGGATGTCAGATTGATGAACTGGAACTTGGCTATGCGACAACTGTGAAAAAGGTGAGCGACTTGGGGGCGTATTTACCACACATTAATATTTTAATCTCCACATAATGAATGACCCGCTCTATTTATGTGACACACTCCTGGGGCACTGGAATAATAATCAGACCTTCAGAGTGTAGACCCACTTTTTATTTTCGTCGTTTACCTTCTATGTAGGCATCCTTACGTCCGTATTTGGGTACAGATTGCGGAGGTTTGTTTGGTCCAAAAGCGAGTGGCGCCCTTGCCGATGCCTTGGCGCACACTGTGTCACCATACAGACCGTGGATGAGTGAGCGTGCAGGGGAGATGAGAGCGCTTAAAGCTTCTCGCCATGGTTTGTTAACCGTTCTAGGCCAGCACTGCGGCGTTTGTATTATCGATTGCTAGTCAGAGGGATCTTCTCTTTTTATTCGAGCCTTCGTCCATACTCTTCTCGGAATGGCGTCCTTTTCAGCGGACTCCCTGCCTCCGAATCACAGTGCCCCGGGGATGTCTCACTGACATTCGGCGGACTGCGACACGTAGGCCATGTTTAACAAGCTTGCATTTGTGCCAATTTCGACTTCAAGGAGAACCAAGTTTATATAATATCGCCCGAATGTCGCTATTTCAAATACAGCTTTTGGCGCCAGTCTTTTCCACCCCTGCCATCGGTAAGCTGCTATCACCGATCTCATTTCCGGCTGAATCAGCGGTCAGCGGTCAGCGGTCAGCGCAGCGATGACCATGCATCGTCCGAGTCAGATGTATCTGCTGTGGCTCAAACTTCCTACTAAATGTCCTTCTAAATCACACCCTCCCTCGTACTATTTACAGAACCTTGATTTGCGATAGTTTCCACACTTGATGCTCTCTTTCAGCAATAAAAAAATGCATCTATACATCCCCATAATTACTTCCGCTCTTGAAGTGCTTCTTTACTATTCTGGACCGGGAAGATAGTAGAATCAAGGCCCTTCATGAGCAGGTTCCATCACGCCCTACAACCCACATTTCATACCGCCAGTCTTCGGACGGAGGTGACGGAATATGTCTTGACCAATAGAATCAGGCTGCCAGGTAAGTAGGATCTAGGCCATAGCAGTGAAAGACGCTTCCAGGTTTCTTCACCGAGAACGGCATACTTCAGAAGAACAAGTCTGCCAGTGCTCCGATTCTGGCGCGCGTGCCACAACTGGAAATGAGAATATGACAGCCGAGTGTCTCTACTGCTGAATAGGTAGAAGCTCCGCCTTCCACAACACACCACAGGCCCAAACAAAACACATGACAGGGCGAGCCGTAGGCTCGGAAAAAGGAGCAAAAGATTGATGTTTTTCTAAAGAGTAGATAGCCTAACGAGCAAGATTTTATAGTATTGTGACACAAGCCGCAGGGCGGCCTGAACCGAACCCCTGAAAATACTAGGCAAACTTGGGTGTAATTAGGTGTTTTCCCTAGCCCAGTGCCCAATCCTCGCGCAGGAGATCCAGCTCATGGTGATAGGCATATAGGCCGGCTTTCCAGTTATTTGGATCCCCAAAAGAGTTCCACTGCCTTGGTTTGTCGGGTATTCAGCGCCAGAAGCAGTTTGATCTGCATCATTTGGTTTCGTGAGGGGAGAAGGTGCCGAGGGGCCCCGGGATTGCGAAGTTGTTGCCCAAGACTCGTGCGTTGATATTATGGACAAAGGCAGTGGCTCTTTGTCCTTTGCCCGCTTCTCTAAATAAAAATAAATAAAAAAAAGATTGTTGCGTAGTGTGTAAGAGTTTCCGTGCATGGGGACAGAAAATTTACGAAGAAGAGAGGAATGAATGGTTGAAATTAAGCTTGCCTCCTTGCATTAGAGCTTGCTACGACAGACAGTATTGAGGAGAGTAAGCTGAGCAATTCCAAACTACAAGTGACATCCGGTCTGACGAATAGCATGTCATTACCGCGGGCTGTTCACTTCTCTCGACAAACTTGTACGTTTCTTTAGAGAATCCGAGGGTGAATTGGGATTGAGATAGACCGTTCTCTTTTTTCCTTTTAGGAGACGGTGAGTTGCATAATGGAGCTAAATTTGTCCCAATCAACTCTCATTACGGGTGCTTGAGGATTTGAATTTCACAGGCTGGCCTGGGCATCAAGTGTCAGGGACGTTCAAGTTTCTGAGAAGCCGTCGGGACCCCTAAATACATATGTCATTTGGATAACAACGCATGGCGAGAAACCTTGCACACCTTATCGTTCCACAATACGCGGGACAATGAGGCGTATCGACAAGGCAGTTAGTCTAATAAGTCCATAACACAAGTTTAGGCCTGCACTGTGAGGCTGACCCTTTCTTTTTGCCCGAGCCTCCGTCCCTTACCGCTTTGCCCTCTCTTTCTTCTCTCCTCTTTTTACCCAGACCAGATTTGCAGATGCAACCCAAGATTGACACCCCAGCAACTCTCTCGGATGCGGCGGCACAATGGGGTGGATACATGGACAGGGAACGCAGAACAACTGGTTAGCTTGACCCGAGCTGACGGTATGGTGGGCCCGACAGCGGATACTTTGGTCCGAAGAGTCCATGAGAGTGCCCTGTAAACTGGTTCTCGACAGGGTTCATGACAGATCTAGACTCCATCCGTTGGAGACGCAGCTCAATCAAATTACAACGCTATTGAATAAAACTACCTATTGCGCTACCAAAGTGGAAACCTCATACCAAAACAAGGACTTCTTTCGCTCGCATTGCGCGTTGCGCGGGCTAACGAACCAAGGCTAATGCTTCCACGGAGGATTGACCAGAAGTGTCAGTACGCAGACAGCTGAAATCGCGAAAAGGATCCACACTCGAGTTTCTGCTTCCAAACAACAAACTTGGAGTCAGAACCAGTCGTTTTTAATTAGAGCGTGAGGGTTCCGGATTCACCTGTCACTCGTTTAATTCCCGTCACTCTTTTCGTCACTCTTTTGCGATGATGAAGAATCTGGGTTTTGCTGCAGTTGGTGGGCATGGCCCTTTTCGAGGGGGCTGCCGCTTCGTGTTGTCGCAGTAACCAGTGCTTGAAAGGTAGGTACTCTGTTTGTATCTTGGTCATGACCACATGCCAGACAGAGGACAACTGAAGCTGACCGACATCTTGTTCTGTAGCCATCGCTCAAGCCGGTCAAGTTGGACTCGCCGACTGCTCCGCCAATCTGGTGACCACAGTGACACCATCTGCCAGCACATCGACACAGACAGTAACCATTGTCGAGAACGCCGATGCTACTGCCCTGTTCACAGTGACGGCATCCGAAATCGCGTCAACCGAGACACTGCTATTCACCGAGACAACGACCATCACGGTATCTACGCAGACAGACATCGTCGCCGAGACCACCACCGTCCCCGTTACTACGACCAACGTCTTGGTGGCTGCCCCCGTCACATCGACTGCCTTCAACTACCAGGTGAATCTAAAAGCTCGCAAGACGGTGTCGCCTCTACCCGACTATGCCGCGGCAGCGTGCACTGGCTCATGGGAAATGTACGCCAAGGGCATCAACTTTCGGGCCCAGGCAGTCTTTGCTACCGACAGCTCAACGCGGTACATGAACATGGTGAACTCGGCCGTCGTCGCGTGGCAGACCTTCGCCACCGGCAGCAACACCATCTCGTCTGTCTGGGTGCTGGACAACAACGGCTACCTCCAGCTGGCCAACCTCATCGCCCCGGCGACCCAGGTCCTCGAGGCATACTTTGACGCGAGCAAGACGAGCGCCAGTGTGCAGGTGTCTGTCAAAGGCCAAGGATGTCGTCGATGCCGCCGTCGCAGCCGGCACCTCGGCGCGGGTCAGGGGCTGCATCAACCCGCTCACCAACGAGGTCAAGCTCTATGCCAATGGGAGGTCCAACGTCTTGTCGTGTGGCAATGGGCTGTACTTGTCGACGGGCAACGGGGTGGATATTCGGCCCGACTGTCTCCTGCTGCACCCTAATCAGGCCTAATGACGTGGATGGATGCTGCTTTGGTACTGGGGGGAAGGATGGATGCTACTTTTTAGTACTGGGGGGGAATTAATAGGACTGTATTTCAACCATGTCAAGTACCATGTCGCCTCGTGGCCTCTAATTATAACACAACAACTCACACTGCCAGCAATGGATCATTCCTCATCAGACCAAAAACATCAGTCCAGGCGTCAGCATCCCACGCATATTCACTCTTGTTCCACTTGTCGTTATCTAGAACATGTTTCAAGAATACGTCGGCCCTGGCACGACGGCTTTCTTCGGTGCGGTCATTCCAGTCCAGGCCATTCAGTGATGGCAGCCACAAACTGTGATCGGCCGTGACCTAGCCAGGAGAATAGAAATGACGGCAAGAGATGCTTCGGCATTCATTCCCCAATCGCGACCCATGCGTTCAACCGCAATCGGGGGCCATTTTCCGGAGAGTCCAGGTCGGAAATACCGAGCGAGAGTCAGTGCTGTAGTTTTATTTTGGAGTACTTGGAGCTCCTTTGTGACCCCTTGTGATTTGGGTCTCCGTTTTATGCTCCCTTGGCTGGGCTCCCGCAGTCCTTGGCCAATAAGTTGGAATCCCTGGTCTATTACATAGTATAGTCATATGAGAAGACGCGGTAGGGTAGGTACATTGATACATTTGAATATGATTAGCACGTTAGGTCAAGGAGAAGATTGAGATATGCAAGACCAGAAGTGATAGGCGCGTCTAGCGAGTCCAGACTCCAGACTCGTGACATGGAACTTGAAAGCCGATGATCGCTAAATGCGATGGTGTTGGTGGGCAGCAGTCCTAGATACATTGGACTGCATAGCCCTAGTCACATGGCCTGACAAAGCCTGGCCATATGATTCTTCTTCTTCTTCCGTTCCTCAAACTTGAACAACGACAGCAGTACCCTCTCCCGCGACCGCGCTGCTTGCTTGCCTGGCTTTCTTTCCGCTTGCTTTTATCACGACAATTCAAGAAGATCATCACCACCGTCGCAAGCTGCGCCGCTTTTTCTCATTTCCGCGCGCAACTTGCCCCTCTACCACGTCAATCTCTCAGTAGCTCTCAAGTTACTATTACACCAGAAGACACGATGAGCGGCTCGACAGCAGACACTTCTCAGGCCGCCCCCCAGCAGCAGCAGCAGCACCCGCTTACTCCAGCACAGCGCCGTTTCACGTTTCCTTCACCATGCCAAATTGCGCAAAGTTGGCCTGGCCGATGACGAGCGGCTGGTTCCCATCCCCGCCGAAGAGCGGCAGAAATATATCACCGAGGCCGAGATGCAAGAGCTATGGAATAATGTCTACCAGCCCCTAGAAGGCCATCCCAAGATGCCTCCGTTTGGAATCCGGTTTCCTGGTTCTGTCAAGACCTTTCACCGAAAGGTGCTAATTGGCGGCAAAGAGAATCTCCAGCAATCCGGAGGTTCCGAGACCCAATTCTTCGGCATGTTTTGCAAGATGCACTACCACCCCCCCGGAAGTCAGGTTCTTTTGGCAAGCAATTTGCAGTGGCGGCCAAGGAGACAACGACAACGGAATAATCACGGGCCACGTGATTCGCATTCCTCGTCGAAAAAGACGAGGAGAGCGATGGCCAACATGGCCCACTCCTCGAGAATCGGGGATTCCAGGCAATGTTTCGGGACCAGTATGATCTACTGGACCAATTCTGCGACGCCGCCGTCGTAGACCTGGAATCCTGCCCAACCATTGGCGACTTCTACAAGGAGGCTCTGAATTCGCGAAGGCAATCGGCACGATGGCGGGCTAATTAATTACCTCAAGGGAAATTTTATGAATTATACGGCGGCTTATAGTAAAAGGAGCCCAACTCCATCAGTCTGCCGATAGCAAGGCAACTAACATCAAATGCTGAGCAAAAGGCCAAATCTCTTCCACATGGGTTGAGATTGCTTGTGTAGTCTAATTCATTCAAGAAACTCGCATTAAAACTAGTGGACAAGCCAGAAATCAGGGCCACGGGTGTGGCGGCAAGGTCGTGTTTGTGCTTTGATTGGTTCGGTTTTTAAATATAGTGGGTTATTGAAATAAAAATGGGTCGTTCAAGTAAAAGTGGGTTTCATCGTTCGGTCCGTGCATAGCTCATTATGCTGCAACTGGTCTGAGCTCGCTCATAAAGTATTTATCGTGCACACGGGCCGACCTTAGCGACCGAATATCATCGCGTAGGTACCACAGGGGTTCCGCAGATCAACGTCTTGTGATGATCCAGCTGCTGCAATCGAAGTCTTTCTTCCCCCTTTCACTTCCTATCGTAGCTCCAACTCCGCCGTTCATTACCCGGATCTTTGTGCCCTTGGGTTATTTCTCTTTCTTTCCCTTCCTTGTCTTGGCTCGAGTCCCAAAAGATTCGGATCCGTGGCTTCTCTTGAAAGGTTGGTTAATAATAGTAGGCCTGTACTGCTGTTTGCTGGCTCAGAGCCTCGTCGTCGAGTCAAATCCATGTCTTTGTGTAATATATCCATGGCCTTTGCGGTTCGTGTGTTGCTCCTCTTGCGCCTCTCTCTTCCTCTCCTCCCCCCCCCCCCCCCCAAATTGTATGATTTTGGATCCTTGGTTCCTCGGTAAGGGATATAGACGTCCAGATTCTGGCCGACGCAGCAGAGCCTCGACGTGGTGTCAATACAACCGTAGTATGTGCGGCCTTAAGCTTTTGATGCTCCTTTCTCTGTCTGTCTGCCCTGGTCCATGGTTATTGATTGAGCGATTGTACCAAAGTGTCTTGGCCTTGGTTGTTGGCCTTGGGGTGGTGCCTCAGGCGATGGCCAGTTTTGACTCTTGAGCGCAGAGCGAATTGGTTCATGTGTGGGAATTGAGGAGGGGCCCTTATCTGTCACTGGAAGGTTTACGTCTCACTTGGTTATCAAAACCGTTCTTGTTGAGTCGACTTTGAGTTTCGTGACTTGGTGAGGCGGAAACCTTGTTCTACCTTGTTCCTTGGTTATGAGGTGGCCAGCAGAAAAGTCTCTTTCTGAGTCATCGTTAGGTTTCGAGATTGAATCAAGTGAAAACTCTTTTATACCGTGTGCTCCATGATTCGGAATCTGTTGAGAACTCTATCGATAGGGCTAGGGTTAATGCTTGTACCTCTGTTAGCTGCAGTTTGTGGGCATGTATTTCATCAACTGTTTTTCGTGCTTCCAATATTAGTAATCATTCTTGTGTGTTTAGAAGCTGTTGATCACTTGCAGTGTGGTTTTTGGACAAAGAAATCTCCGAGAATAATTTCAAAAATCCGACGATCAAACTCACTCGTGAACAATGAATCAGCCACAAAGAGAGTCGATAGTATAAGGAAGGAATGAATGATGTCTTGATACCTATGTTTGCTATTGGTTTTAACGCAAAACCCTCTCACACTTTACAAAGGCTCGTTTAGAAACAAGGGGCTCGTAGACCAGAAATCTCAGAATCATTCATTAGCATATTTGCGTTGTCCGAGTCAGCGGCAAAGATGGAACGACAATGGCGGCCGAACCCCCCTCTCCAAATTTGCTCGATGACATCTTTAATGTTCTAGATGCATATATCGATGTGAATACCAGCTCCGACTTGACTGCGGCGCGTGACTTGGTCTTCGTGGAGACCGCCCAATTCGAGGTCCTCTTTCGGGCAACTCTAGACATGTGTCACCTGGAGGATGATTCTTGCGGGCGGCTCTGCCCGTGGTATAACGAGCTGCTCCACCGCAAGGCCGACGTCGCCGGTGCCAGTGACAGGCCTGACACATCGTGGGCGACAAACTTCAGGGACAGGGAAAATGCGGCCGAGACGAGTGTAACGGGAAAGAACAGGGATTCAGCCCCAATTCATACCCTGTTGAGATTAAAGCTGGCTTTGTCTGACATCTTTTTGCTGAGAATGTGGCTTGAGGAAGTCGAAGACATTGTCGGCAGCTGGAGGAGGCGTTCAGAGACCGAGCTGGTCCGTCCGCCGAGTTGTCTCTGGGGGGAGATACGGGAAGCAATCAAAGAGCTTCACAAATTGCGCCGCATCCATAACCGGCTGTGGAGGGTTGTCGAGGGCCGTGAGTGGGGCAGTGCGAGGGCCATTACCGATAATGATCTCGTTGACCGCGCCATTACTGCGTCTTCTCCTCTTGGGCTTTCGAGTTTCTTGTTGCCGGAACTGCATGCGAGCTCCGACTGGCGTGACTGCCAGCGGGCGCTACCGCCTGACCCACCGCCTGTCCGCAACTAAAGGGCGAAGGAGAATATATTCGGCTATTCCGAAAGCTGATAAAGTACAATATATATGTAGAAATACCCCCCTACTTGTGGAAAGGTCTTTCTGAATGGACCAGTCGTAACAAGTCTCGTTGCTGTCTTGGCTGTGAAATCTCGGTGGCAAATTCGTGGCTCTTAGGGTTTGGGCCATGACGTAGAGAAAGTCTGGGGGCTTCTTGGTGTCGTCCCAGTGTATCTTCCACCCTAGTGCAGATGGCTTCCATCAACCGTTACGAGGCGGCGTGAGTTCCGCCAACAAGGTCGGAGTTTGGATAAAGACGCCGGTAACCCAGCCGCGTGGGTTGATCTTGTTACTAATGAGCTGGGCCCTCTGAAAATATGAAGCATTTCCGTGTAAAGGGGGTCCAAAGAAGGTTGGTCCGAAAAGGGGGGGAGGGGCAGGCTGAGAGGCGTCATCTTAATTATGCCGTGAGCCGCGCTTATTCCAACCTCATACCTTGTCGTATCACGACGGGAATGTCATTGAATTCTCAATAATCATTCTGATTCATTTATGAGACTTGGCTCACTCAGTCTCGGCTCGGATTCGTCAAACATTTCATGCAATTTCAATGAATACCCCTTAAGCTATCACAAGCACAGTATTTGTAAACTGCTAGAATGAAACCTGCGGGCTATTGAAACTTACTGCTAGCAGGAAAAGGGAAGATCACAGGAGCGTGTTCTGGCGAAACCAACAATGCATGTCGATACGATAGTACCAGATTTAATGAGTGACAAGGCCAGTCTGTTCGTAAGTGGGGGAGCTTCTATTCGTGAATGGCCTCATGGTAGGGTTACATGTAATTAGATGGTAAAGTGACCCTGTAATTAAACGGCCGCGGTTTTGGTCCAAATCCCAGCCCTCCATTATTGACTACCATAATACTGTCAGGCCTACAATTGGCCTCCAGAAACCCCCAGCCAAAACAACCATATGTTTACAGTAAGATGGCCACTCTAACCCCCTTGTCTTATGGAAACATCACCTATGCTTCAGAACAGGAGCCCAGAAACCTCGATTGTGAGGTAAATAAGCCAAACCCATAAAATATTTGATTGGATCGCGACCTTTTGGTCATCGTCCTTCATGTTTAGTTTCTTAGGGAATCAAGCAAAAGCCCCTGTCTTAGTAGTCCTTGCCCTATGTCTCGACTTGCCTCTTCTGTTTCTTAAAGAATGATTCAAGCAAAAGGGCCCCTACCCTAGTCCCCACCTTAGGCTCTCTACCAAGTACCTGCGTCGGGAATTGGCTTAGCAAAACAAAGACCGAAGTACTTGGTCGACTTTTGACCACCTCCACTCCCCAACGCTCTTCAAAACCCGGCTCGATTTCTCTCTGGCGCTGCAGTCTTGCCACAGTCGAACTCTATCCCGGAAAGCAAACGCATGTGCTTCTGGAGCAACGCAATTGGGATCGTACTGGTGGAAAGGTTAATATACGAAGAGGGGGCCGGAAAAGCAAGAAGGGAAGAAGACATCTGAATGTGCGGGTGCCAACACACTCCAACAAGGTTGTAAGTTCGTTCCATACCGCATATTCAGGGCTGCTGCCCACCGAAAAGAAAAGTCCTAGATTGACTCGTAGTCCCACTCTTTGTCCCACTGGGACCGGGACTGTGTTGAACTGCAATCAAAACATGACGAGTCCGTCTATCGTGCGTGCTGTATTTCGAACTGGGTGGCGGCGCAGGCCCATGGCTGCTCGTAACTCTCTTCGAGTTGGAGCTGCAAGCCCTTGACGCCGGTGCCAGCGTCACGATATTGTGCTGTTTTCGCCAGCCACGGTGACGATTGTAAGCAACCAACACTACTGTGCTCCATTTATGATTGACTAGTAGGTATTAGACTGCTAAAAGTTCAACAGCTGGCCTTGTCAACCGTTGGTCTCCAGTTGCTCTCACAATACTTTTGTTTGGTCATCAGACCGGGCCGCATTGAAAGGCAAGGCCAAATGTCGTAACAGGTGGTGGCAAAGGCCCATTGTTTTGACTCTCTTTTTACTAACTCTTGACAACCATGTCGGGGGCACCCGCCATCCGGCCAACACTCTCCGTCTGATCTTTCAGCCACCATGCCGATTTTCCAGCTGACGCATTGTTTTTGTTGGACCAACAAGGTAAACCAGTTCGTGGACCCGGGCCTGATACCATTAGAAATTTGCTCCTGAAAAAGGTGGCTTGAAGCTTCTCGGAGAAAGGTTTAGTATGGAGGTATATAGCCTGGTCTCTCTTCCTCCCACTTGAACTTGAACTCTGCAACTAATTACTGACACGAACAGCCCATACGCTTTTCCAACGTTCCAGGTTAACTCATTCCAGTCTTCATCGTTGCTCTACTCCTGGTACGATCTCGGTATTTAGTCTACATCCTTGCTTCGGCTTCAACCTCCTTCGACGTCACCCCGCCTCGACACAACCATGTCAGTGAGCAGCCGGACCTATTTCTCCACAGTTCTGAATACGGATCCCCCTGAGGACGGACGCCAAGCACTGTCGAAATACCTTGCGGATGCTGCATTGAAAACATTGGAAACGCGTGGATATGACGGCGACGGGTACATTGTCGGCCCTGGACACCCAACCCAAGCTGGAGGACAAGTCCAGGCCGGAGCCGAAACGCCGCTTCAGGCCGCCCAGGAGCAAACCGCCCAGGCCCAGCATAACGGCTCTCCGGGCCATTGTGCTCCGACTACCACCGCAGGCAAACGTAAGCGGTCCACGTCGTCTTCAAGCTGCGCCTCCAGCGACGAGCCCAGCCACTTACCCTCCGTTCCCGCCCCTCCCCTCCCCCCGGCCGTGACAGCTCGCAAGCGGAAGCCGTTGCCTTGGAGCCGCCCCTCTCCCGCACCGTCGGAAACCCCCTCCTCATCATCATCGGCAACCCTCTCGGCGTCATCGCCGTCGCCGCCAATGCCACCGGAACACCCTCGCGCGTCATTGCCTGCGAAGCAAATGGGTGTTTCGGCCCCCCTCGCCGCCGCGGCCACTCCTACGAATAAACCAAAAGCCCCCCCCAGCTACAAGACGGTGATGGCAAATAAAAAGGCCGACGCGATCGAAGCCGAGGGCAATATATCACCGATCAAGTGCCGCGAGTGCGCCAAGGCCGCCAAACCGCGCGACTGCATGGTCTCCAGGAACAGCGCCAACAAAGTGTGCGCGGGATGCACGCGGCTCAAGCAGGCGTGCAGCATCAAGGTGGACGGCGATAAAGCCGAGAAGGATAATACAAGATCAAAGAGCTGGATGGTCCTGGTTTTTGAGCGCTGAGCTCTGCTCGAACTGCGTCGAGAAGAGTGGCGCCGAGTGTTGAAGACTTGATGATAATATTGGGGTTTTGGGGCGTAGGGACTTGCCTGTATGCATGGCGTAGTTGAAGTATTCGGTTACTTCAATCATATTGTCTTTGTTGTTTTGGATCGAGGACATAAGGGAGGATATCACGGGTGTATATACCCTAGTTTGGATTGTATTTAGTTCTGCAGCACAGTTGGTTGGACGAAAAAGTACCAGTATCTGGGTAACTTTTTCCAAATCAAGTGTAGGCAGCCATCAGCCAATGATGAGCCTCCTTGAGGCCGGCGCCATCAAACTCAAATTGGCTGACCAGCACGGAGCACAGTGGTGGTCTTGTATAGCCCCCTGCGTTGACAAGAAACAGCTGTCATCACTGTCGAAGAAAAGAAGAATAAAAGAGAAGACAGAAGAGGAAATAAAAAAGGGGGGGAAGGAAAAGGAGAAGAAAAGAGAAAGAAAATGCAGGGTCACCCTCCCTCCACAGTGCGGGCAGGCTCAAACCGGGTGGGCATCGCAGACACTCAACTACCTACCTTAGTCAACATGCCTCCTCAACCAGTACAGAGTGGAGTGATGTGATGTCCAAGGCTTCTCACCGTGCATTGCTAGGGGCTTGGAGGGCTATAATATGGGTATTCAGGGCTCTTCGTCATGTCTTTTCAGAAACAGAAACCAGCCCCGATACATAATGCGAAGGCCCGAAATGTGCTAATTCTATTCGTATGCACTGGGTACCTACTTTAGGTATCCCTATCCGAGCCTCCATACGCCAAGAATAAGCCAAACTGAGTGGGCATAAGGTAAGGCTTGGGGAGTTCAGAGCCAGCCTACCAAAAGCTAATTGATGTCACCAAACAGAACAACGTACCGTGAAAACCACCCCGTGTTCTTCATTCCAATTCACTCAATCCTCGTTTTACTTCGAGAGAGCTACTACTAAATGCAATAGGTATGTACTTCGCACTATATCGGACCAAAAAATCAGCGAGCAGCCGTCCCTGCATCCCTGACAGCCCCCCAAGCTGACAGTCCGTCTGATCAGAGGTAACCAGGTCCTTTCGCCAAAACAGAGACTCGACAAATCCGACTAGCTACTTGATGATTAACCTTGTCAACCCACCAAAGTATTTGATTTTGTGCCGCCGTGCAGGGTATGAAATCACCAAAGCAAGACTTAGAGAAAGAGAAGAACGTCGAAAGATAATAAGCTCAAGTACAGGCAGGGTATCTAGTGCAAGGGAAAGATCGTGATACCTCCAAAAAAAAAAAAAAAAAAAAAACTCCTAAGCATACTTCCAAGATGTACATTGCTTCAATATTCATTATTCCCCCGACACCTCACGCATATCATCGTTACTACGATCAATTGGGCCCCAAAACATGGAAGCAACGCTGCCGCTAATGTGCTTCACGTCGACAATATCCCTAAAGGTGCGAATAATTATAGTCAGCAACGGAACGGGCAGGCAAGCAAGCAAACAAAGGACGACGAGACGAAAACAGATGGGTGAAACCTACCAGTCATCCTCCTGGCCAAAGCTGTCGAGGCGGTCCAGGTGACGTTTCCCGTTCTCCTTATCACCAAAGCGCACAAAGTGCAGGCTAACCTGGTTCCTATCTAGTTTACGCTCCTTCATTTCATCGATCAAGCGCTGGATGGGCCGCTGGACACCAAAGCCATCCGCCCTCCCATCATCGCCCCAGTTGCCGTCAGTAAAAATGTAGACGCTGACCTGCTTTCGCGCAAGCAGGTTGAGATTATAACCAAACAACTTCCACGGCAGACAGGGGATGATGACGTGGTCGACCAGGGTGCCAATATTCTTCTCCATGATCGCCGGGTTGCCAAGGTAACTGTGCTTCTCGACGAGCTCGCGCAGTCGACGAGTCTTCTTGGCCTTAAAGATCTTGCGGGGCCTAGATGCGAAGGCTAGTTCGACTTTGTTAGGGTCGAGCCGCTTGGCAATGCAGGAGAGCGCGTGGAAGCCATTGCAAATCGTGGCGTGGTGCTGCTTCATGCTTAGCGAGTCATCAATGAAGAAGAACTGGTCCCGACCCCCGAGGTTGTGTTCAAGATAGCTAACTAGCTCTTGGGTGTCAGGGTGGGCAAGCGCGCCGTCTTTACCAGTGTTTCGATACTCGATTATATTGGCAACCTTGATGCGCTCGGCAATCTCACTAATGGGCGAGGTGGCGCTGGATAGTCTCTCTTGGCTCGGCGATGGTCCAAGTGATGATGTCTTTACACCTAACAGCTTCACCTCGTTGGGTTGGAGTTTTGGACGATCATCCTCGAGAGCCTGATTTTTTTCTTGTTCTTGCGTCAATGCCGTAATAAGCGGCGCTCCTGTCGCGTCTGGCGCGCTCATACTGGACATCGAGGATGGGGTTGAGAGACCTTTGGACCAAACCGACGACCGTCCAGTTGTATCGGAGCTGCCTGGCGTCAACTCGGACATGGGACTAGCCAAACTCGGAGTGGGTGGTGTCGAAGGGTATTTGATAATGGGGAATTGCAAAGGACCTTGCCTAAACTTCTCCAAAATCTCTTTTGCACACCAACGACTCTTGGCCTCGACGAGCATGTGCTTCTCGATCAAGTCGAGTATTTGAGGGGTGATGGGATCGCGGTCTTGACAGCGCTGAGCCATTCGCCTGTGTTCCTCTGGAATGATGGGGAGCGGGCCAATGGCGTCGTGGAAGCAGCCCCCGTAGCCGCTGTTGATGAAATGCGGCAAGCGCTTTTCGTGGAAACACTGGCGAGTCTCGGAATATTCGACCTGCATTTTGCAGCCCCCTACAACCCAGGCCGAAGTATGGCTCAAGACAGCGCCCATTGAGAATATGTCTGCCGCCGTCGTGATCAGATTGATCCCTTTCTGACGTTGAGGGGTATGGTGACTGCACTCTGGCGAGCTATATCGCTGGTTCCCGCACTTGTCGACCCCCAGAGACTCGCTGCTTGGCGACTTCGACTGTCTAACACGACTGTACAGACCAAAATCGGCAACCTTTGGCGTGAAGTCATACGGGGAGCCTGTAGACCCTTTCTGGAGAAGGATGTTCTTGGGTTTAAGGTCCTCGTGTATGCCCTTGATATAGTTTTGCTCGTCACAAAGCATGAGCTGGTGGATCCTCTCCAGGCCATGGAATACATTGAACAGGCTCGTCCAGAACTGCTTGACCTGCTCGACAGTCGACGGCGGGCTCACTCGATCGAAGAAATCTTCCAAGCTCCCACTATCAACATATTCCAATATCAGGCAGCGGCAGTCATTTTGTCGGAAGGAACCGTAGTAGGTGACCACATTGGGCGACGGGTTATTGTTGCTGAGGCGGCGCAGGGCACTCAACTCGTTCTCGTAGTAGCTCTGGTACTTCTCGTTATGGTATACCTTGAAGACAACGATGCGTGGAATCGGGTCCTCGGCAGTCTGCGATTGGCATTGTCAGTAACTTGACGCGGTCATTGTGAAGGGGTGTGGCTTTTACCGAGTCATTGTAGGAATCGTGGATGGCAACACGCTCAACCCTTGCGGCATCACCATGCGCGATCAACTCTGGGCTGCCAATCGGTAGGATGTACTTTGGGGAAAGGGGGCGGTCATGAAGCGAAGGCCGAGTGAAACGGAGCGGGAAGAAAGGCCATTGGTACTGTTCGATTTCCTTGAAGAGGTCGTTGTGGAACTTTTCGTCGGGCCATTCGCTTGGGCGGCGGGGCAAGGGTAACTTGTCATCGGACAAGTTCAGACTGATGAACTGCCTGGGCAAGTTTTGGACGGCATTGGGGCCGATGTGAACGAGAGTGGAAAAGATACGAAG
The DNA here is from genome assembly GCA_027569635.1 of Lasiosphaeriaceae sp. G1095. Taxonomy (NCBI): domain Eukaryota; kingdom Fungi; phylum Ascomycota; class Sordariomycetes; order Sordariales; family Lasiosphaeriaceae; species Lasiosphaeriaceae sp. G1095. The sequence goes on from JAPDFK010000066.1 coordinate 69,461, forward strand.
ATAGTGCGACACAATGGTGGAGATGTCAGCCTCGATAGGGCGGCGGAAAGCGTGCAACAAGCGACCAATGCGATTCACTGTCCAGTACTTCTTCAGTTCAAAATATGGGACGTATACGCGTGTATTTCCAGCTAGATCACGGCCAAGGTGCAACCCCTTGGTTTTGTCGACAAAATCGGAGAATTCGGCGAAAGGGTCGGGTTCAACGCTGTCGGCGGCCATGACAAGGGCGATGGCGATGACGAGGCTGTAGGTGGCCGAAAGTGGACAGGAAATCTTGCAGTCGACTTACGATGATGACTTGGAACGACGATCCTCGAACGCAAAGAAGACGGCTAATGCCGCCATTCAACAAAGAGCATGCTGAGTATATAGATGGCGATGTGGATCAAAAAGGCCAACCTAACAGAGCAGGAGAGAGTGAAGAGAGGGGGAGGGGATGTCGCAAAATAAATGGCTGCACGCAGAAGCTGACTGCAGGCGCAGTCCAAATTTGGCCTTCACTGTGGTGTGCGGGGAACCAGTTCGTGTGATCCGGCTGGAGAGCCCTGAAGAGCGCCCGCTTGCGGCTCCTGAGAATCCATTGGCCAGGAGGCATCAAAAGTCGACGATGGCAAGATGGTAACATGGTGGAGGGGCACCAATGGGCTGTGCCTGACTGCTTTTGGCTGTCTTTGGCGCCTTTTGGTGCCGTGGCAACGTAGTTCCACACTTCTGAAGTCAAGCATTGGCGGCAATGCACTGCCCGGTTGCTTCAGCTTTTTTAACATCGGGGTTAGGGTTAATGGTCCCCCACAAGCGCGGGGCAGGGAGGTCTTATAATATCAACTCTGGCCTCAAGGATATTACTAAACATGAGAATCACACAGCAATGTGAACTTGGTATTGTCTTTTCTTCCGTAAAATCTTGACTATGACTGTGAATTGTAAAAGTCTCGAAGCTGGAGCTTCGAGAGGAAGTAAGATTTAGAATTTCGATGATGGTTACATTTCATGTACTTAGACATGGGAGAGGAGACTGGTCATAAAGCTGCAACGAAAGTCATATTAACGGATGTTTATTTATTGATCTTGAATAGTTCTGAAGCAGAACTAGCTAGCTTCTACAAGGCAACTCAGTTAGCGACTACGTATCCGAGGTATTACCTGGTGCCATGAAAGACATCTGGCAGTAATCTCCAAAAAAAGAAGAAAAAAAGAAGAAAAGTCCCCAGTCTTGTTACTAACCAGCATTAGACCACCTCTCCTCTCTGCGTGATCCCCAGCCCAGCAGTGGACAAGTTATCCTTCTCTTCGATCGTAGCAAGCGAACCGACTGTGCCTTTCTCATCCGCATATTCCTCTGCAACCTGGCCACTGCGAAGCGCCATCCTGTGCTGTCTCGCCCGCCGCCGCGCAAACCAGTATAGAGCCACCCAGCCCAGGATGATAATAGCCGTCATGGGCAAGCAAATGGCCATGAACATGCGAATTCCCTGGCCGCGAACGACCCAGTCAGAGCCTAGGCTCCCGTCCTCGTCCCAGCGTAGCACGCCGCTGCTGAAAAAGGTCTGGGGGTGATAAGGCACAGTCAGACGGGGGTCATCAGCATCACAGGGGCCGTCACTGATAGGCGAGGGCAGCAGAAAAAAGTTCCGGTAGTAGTATCTTACCGCGAGGAAAGTCCCCGGCAGAAAGATGAGGGTGAACACAGTAATGACATGCATCGATAGCGTTTCCTGCTTTGTCTCGATAGCGATGTCGTGCATCTGCAGCGTCCATTTATTCATCTCCTGAGTCGACGTTTGAGCCAGTAGTGAGAACGCTTTGGATGATTGAATGCTGGTGTGTTGGTTCAATGCCTCAAACTGCCAGACATGCCCATGTCAGAAGATTACAGGTAATTAGGAGGGGCAGGCTATAACTGACCAAATACTTATCATTGTCAATGCTTCGGGACAAGGCAAGCAGGCGCCGACGATGTATGTCCAGGTCGCGGTTGATACTGTTGACACGGCGGAAGAAGGTCGCGATGTCGCCTTTGCACTGTTCCTGGTCCATCAACGTCGTAAATGCGTGTGATGTAGTCACAGTCTCGTATTGCTCTTTGATTTGCGCCACGACCTCCTTGTTTTGTTCAATAACCAGGATGCAGCGGTCGATCTCGTCGCCATTCAAACTCAGCCCCTGCAACTTGCCGAAGGAGAAATCTTTCTCCAGTTCCTCCAGTTTGTCAGGAGCAGGATCTTCTTGTCCCTTGTGATTTACTAGCCCGCTGGTTTGCGAGGTATCTGACTGTTGCCGTTGTAGTCCGGACTGGCGTCGCAACAGGCCCGAGAGTGTCCGGCTTTGTGTCCGTCGCGGGTTAGGGCTGATGGGTGGGCCTGGGGACGACATGGCGAGTGATGGGCTGAATGTAAGAACCGAGTCATCCTGCTGGCGGAAGGTGCCTTGTCGAGAGCCCATACTTTGCATCGTACTACGGCGGGACAATGTTTCGGCCAGGGGCACTGTACTGGTCACAGCAGCCACGGGTGCCACTTTGGCCTCGATTGACTTGCTGCCGAGCGTCTCCTCCATATCACTGATATACTCACTCCAGCTTTCAGAACACCACTCGAGCATGATAAGGTGAATTTGAAGGCTGGCCAAAAAGGACCGCTCGCGTGTCTTGGGAGAATCGGGCCGGAGATGTCGATTCCGCTCCGGTGCTTTGACTATTCGCTGGGCCAGGTCCCGGTTGCCTTTGAGAACAATCCACAAGGAGCGCCCCGTTTCGACATCCAGAGAGTGGTATAGTGACGCGTGTCGAAGTGGCCATTGGTTCCTATCCTTGGGGTTTTGGCTCTTTTCGACCGAGAGCAAATTGAAAGCATGCTGGACCTGGATCCCCGACCGGCCCAGCTGCGGCAGGGGGAGGGTCGGACTTGTGGCTTCGAGGTAGTTTTCATGCCTAAAGACGGCATGTGACAGTGGTTCACTCCGGAATCTAAAGTTGAAGATCAACTCCAGGAACGACGGCATAACTTGATGGTGAGTCAGGAGCAGGGCGAGCTGTTCCTTGGAGCAGCCGAGGGGGCTCCGATGGTTCTGCGACTGCAAGAAGCTGCCTAGAATTAGTTGAGTCCTACAGTGCGCCTATAATTCCAGTAGATGAGGTCTACTGACACAAATCTGCACCAAGGATCTGTCTCGGTTGGCCGTAGATTGTTGGTGACATCTTCAACCGAGTCGAGTCTTGGTGCCGGGCGAAACGCATCGTTATTGTCAAGTAAATCCCGGATGTAGAGCGACCGAAACGATTCAGCAAAAGATTTGCACGTCTTGAGTCGTGCTTGGAGAGAGCTCAACGAGTGCGCAAAAGCGTCGGTTCGCACCACGTTGACCGGGTAGTTTTGCGACTCGTCGCAGGACCTGGCGAACTCGGCAGCGACCTCGTCGTTGACGTTACTGGATTGAGACATTGTTGAAATGACGTCCCTGACCGAAGACGGGGTCAACCGAGGTAAGGAGCTGGGCCAATTCAATGGGATATGCTGTCGTGAAGAAGGATCTCGGTGAGTCTTGGGGAAGAGGAGGCCGGGGTGCTAAAAGCGGTAACCTGCATGGTATGGGAGCACCAGTTGTGCCCTGGAAATGGCCTGGAGATCGGAGTGGCGCGCACAAGGCAGATTTGAGACTGGAAGGGGCTGTTTCCGCCCAGCTCGTCTGACGCGGGGCTCCTTCCGTTGGAAGTCCCCAAACAGGCTGCCTCAATCGATCACCCCAGACAGCCTACGACGCAGTGCTCATTCAGGTGGTCACAATTTGTGGTGAAATCTGGATTGGCCATTCCCAAGGCTTCAAACTCATCAATTCGGACAATCTAGTCGAACACAATGCAACGATTGGCAAGCAAGCATTAAAACCCACTTGTTTGGAATTGCCCCTCGGATGGACCTTCTACAACCGCAACTGCAAGTTCCCCAATCATTCGCCAGTCGCAAGTGGCACAGAGCCTTACTCCCCACCTCGCATTGGCAGTCACGCCCCCTCTCTTGCCATCATCCCTCTCAAAACACATAAGGATTGTCGTTTGGGTTCTTCCATCGAACATGGTCGTCGATATACGTCTTCTGATCCTACCGCAATGAACGGCGATAAGTACGTATACCTAGGCACAGAAAGAAGAAGAAAAAAAGCACGTCTTGCTTACATCCGTCAACTTTTCGGGAATCTCGAAGCTGTACATGGTCTTGCCCGCCTCGGCCATCTGATGAAAGCATTTGTTATGAGCAACGCGGAAATTGGAGTCGCGAATGGATGGAATGAGGGGTGGCGGCCTCACTCACCTGAATATTGAACCGGCCTTTGTGCTGCGGGAACAACTTCTCCAGGTAGTCGCTTAAAGCGTCGATTTCCAAACAATACATGGTAACAGTGTCCTTGACAACCCGCGACATGTTTCTTTTTCACGATTCGCACGCCTGAGGGATCAAGTGGGGTTGGGAGGAATGTAGGTGGTTATGGAAATAGTCCTTATTGATCCGAAGCGGGAATGAGCCAAGGCGTACTTTCCAGGATCCGAGTGAGAAAGCCAGGACAGCCAGCCCGACAGCCCGACCCAGGCTGGGCGAATATTTATTCCTCCTCCCCTCCTCCCTCCCTCGGATGTGCCCAGCAGGCTGCGAGAGAGAAGAAGACCAGGTTGTCTTGTTGAGCCTCATCCTTACCCATGACTACCCCGATTATGCCCATGCCTTTCCGCCCCCAAAGTGGTATCATGTATCAGACTTCGATAATTGGCCCGATCGCGAGCTACCTGCATGAAGGTTCTGCCACCCTCAGCCGGTGCGACCCGATGCTGACACCCTGCATGTCCCCTCCAGCTGCAGTGTCCTCCTGTATGTGCAACACCAATATCTGGACATCGCCTTGTCAGTGTCCCAAGGAAGGCGAACACGAGAGCTGTTTCAGAGGAAATGTGTCACAGAACAATGCTTACTTCTGCCTTGTATTCCTCGAATGCATCTCGATTCGTCTTCTCTGCACCTCCATGTTGAGTCCCAAACCAGATGGTAAACGGGGCTGCTTCCATTTCACGAGTTTAAGTGGCAAAGGTTGTTGGCATTGACCGCTCAGTCACTCAGGGGCATTATTCAACTTTTAGCAATGTTCGTCATATGTTCTCCATCCATTCCAAGGGCAGGATATCCTTCCAAAGTGCGGGAGACGAACCTCGCTTTGCCTGGAGTAAGGCTCTTCTGGTATAAGCTTCATCCGATTTGGTAAGAAAAGCAAAATTCCATGGTTTCGGTAGGCTTGTTAGGAAATATGGATTAGACCTGCACAATAGTTGGATGAGATATCCGTACTTGCATACTCGTCGTCAGTACTTCATCGCTGCCATATTTGTGGTCAAAGCTTCCGAGTTGTTGCGGGTGAAGCCAAACAGCGCCATTCCTGAACTTGTATTTCTCATTTTAGCTCTTACCATATCAATCTTTGTGACTGTCTTCTGTTGTTCCTCCTCAATCTCTAGTCTGGCAGATTTCGGGCTAACTTGCAGTCAAGTCAGCAGAGTTTCGAAAGGCTAAGCGTTTCTGCCCAAAAGAAGGGCCATTGAGGTCAACGCCGCGCCGTTCAGCACAGACTAGGAAATCGGCATGGTGTGACTGAAATCTTGGAAACCAGTTTGCTGAAATGGAAAAGTACCGACTCGGAGATCTCGCCGTGGACGATGTTGCGGGCCACGACTGTGTTGCGTTTTTACCCAAACACCAGATGTCTATGGGCAGACAATTGGCCCGCAGCAGGGCCTGCTATTATCCAACAAAGCAGCAGACAAGGCAATACTTGCTGATCTTCGGCTATGCGGCGAGAGTCAACGGGGCTACCCCCTGTAAGACTCTGACCAACGAGGAGGTGGAAGGGCAGCAGAAGTGGGAGATTAGAACAGTGGGAATATTCCGAGAGGCACAAAGCGTGCTTTGGATGAGCGGCATGGTGGCGACTAAAACGGAAGAGAAGCCTGTGATCCGGCTACTGGTCACAACACCAAGAAAGCCAGGCAATCTTGAGAGATATTTCTTGCTCTCCAGCTCTGTCCGGCGAGACCTAGGGTCTAGCTCGCAACGAGCCCAGTGAGCCGGTTCTAATTATGAGGGTAATGAGATCGAGACATTGTGTGCGCGACAGATGACTCCTCCAACCTTGTTGTCCGTCAAAACAAGGCAAATCTGAGTCACCAGTCCCGCAGACAATGGTGGAACTGAAACTTATGGCATGGGACTAGACGAAAGAGAGTCTTGTCTAGCCCAGAATTGTTGTTTAGGTAGAGCCTATTGTGAGGCGTGCAATGTATTTATACCGAGTAATTAGTCCCTAGCAATGCGCCAGAGGTTCAGAAAGAGTTTCTAAACGAGCAACATGACCATCGCAGTATAGTAGTTGGATAATGAACAGAAGCTTTGTACCGTGGGCTCAATGATTTACACGGGCTCTTAACTTGTTTATATTGGTCTACATGTAATAATATCTGAACTGACTGTGGAGAGATGCCAACGTGAACGTTCTTCATTCTGGCCACATACTTATTTCAGAGATTACAAGGAACGGGACTCGGGCCTGATGCCAGCGACAAGCAAAGAAAAAGGGTGTTTGGAGGTACGGAGGCTCGGGCCAAAAGAAAGGGCCACGCTGCCAAGTGCTGAGGGATACAAAAACCAGGGTGCTGGCCCGCGTACTGTAAAGCAAGAAGGGCCGGCCGTTCATGTTCCTGAAAAGGCATGATGAGAAATCCTGAAAGCCCTTATCAGGAGCCTTTTGAATTGTCTAACAACGCGAAGCCTTGAACGCCCTATTGTTTCACACCGAGGTATATTGATATGTCTACGATGCCAGTTCAGGTGTACCCGCACTGTGGAGGGTGACCCTAGGTAACGGCTGAAACGTTTTGGTAGCTGTTTTTCCAGCGCAACACGTCAAGCGTTCCTGATTCTTGTTGCTACGCACATCACGTCTTCGCAACTTCCACCATTCATCATTCCACAACACAACTACCTTGCCTACCCATCCTCAGCGAGATTGTGCTGAACATGCAGTACCTCAAAGAAAACAAGACACCCCAAGCCATCTACGTCGCGCCGACCGAAACAGAAGGCGAGGTGGCAGAGGACTATTTTGAGCGGACACATGCCGTGACCATGCGCAAAAAGGGTAGCTCGGCCGCCCTCGCATTTGTCAGAGGACCTGTCTTTTTTCGGGTATTTGTACTCCTTAGGGGTGGTCCACTGAATTTATTACCATTACCTACTTCCTTTGTCCTACGGTGTGACTGTGATTTGTGATTACAGGGATATATTGTTTGTTTACCATGCCGCGAATCGGTGGAAGCCTTCTCCGCTTCGAGACTGGCATCTCCCATACAGTAGGGAAATCAACCTCCTGCATACCTTAGGTACCTGTCGTGTCGCGCACAAGTAGGTGGGCAGGGCCGTGGGCCGCGCGGATCAAGGAGCATTATACGGGCCGGAGGCGCTAATCTAACACGAGACGGTGCCCTCTACTTTCAGAGTCAACGAAAGCTCCGTACTAGGATCAAGTTGATCCGCAGCGGCTTGTTGGATGGCCCCTATGACAGCTCTTGCTTGCGGTTGTGTAAACCGCGCAACCATACTAGTTTCTAAAGCGGACATGAAACTGTGCCGGTCCCGCCATCAGTAATCGTACTGAGGTTCCCGCGATGCTGTACGGGTCAACAACGATGTCCATGGCTCTCGAATTGAGGACGTCAGTAGAACGAGTTAGTACAATGGCACGTTTTCACGCATCTTCCCTTCGGACCTGCCAACACCGTTTGCGTCACGGATCCTCTTGGAAGAATGATATAAACTCGTCTCTGACGACCGCGACTCGGGCCGCTGGCTTGGATGCCGGTGTAGACGGCGGGAATTGTAACCGCCGGTGTTTCTGACAAGAGTTTGAATAAGTACTAGTACCGGTAATCACAATAGGGGTTCAGTTGCCGGTGTCTGCGCATGAGCCTGACAAGAAAAAAAGAATTTAATTTCTTTTTTTCAACCTTCTACCAACCTTCACCGGCATCCCTCCACGGAGCCCTCCACCGACTTCTCCCTGGACGAGATTGTCATGGAGTTGTCGACTACCAAGGCCCGGCCAACAACGAGGGCGATATGGCCGGTTGCATGTGGTGTAACACCGTTGACCACCCGACCGACTTCTGCTCGCAGATGCAAGTCACCAGCGCGGCAACTGTTCTCAGCATGCTCGTCATCGACCGTGCAAACCTGCCGCCGATTCGGAGCACGATCAATATCTATCTCTTGGCAAAGAAATTGAGTGTTGAGGTTGATTTGGAAACCAAAATCCCTCTCTCAAAGCCAAGGAGCTTTGGCGAATCCCAACCCTCCATAGAAGGCCAGAGATCCACTTCCCGAGCAATTATCGGGATCTTGCCCTTTCAGTCAACGGAAACTGAGCGTATCACGTCCGCCAGCATACGTTCCTCCCTCCAAGGCTTGGTTCGCACCACAAAATGCTGGCCAACATGGAACTTTTGGATTGCATCTCGGCAGACCTCATTCCCAATGGCGATGACTACCTTGGGAGAACCAAAAACCACATTTGGAATGTTGCCTCGGGTTAGGTTTCCCCTACGCCAAATAATGTACCCGAGACAGAGGACCATGACATGAAATCCGTCATCGATTATGAAGAGGATGATCCGGGCATGGACGTTGACTCGGATGATAAAGTTGACAAGCATCGTCTCCTCGACATCCAGAAATTGAAGATCTCGCGGGGAGAGGCTGAGATTCAGCCTCTCAAGCAAGAGCCTGAGGTTGCTCGGCCAATGCTTCTGCAGCAAGCCACGTCCGGTGATGTGCTCCGACCGGGAGACCAGAATGAGCTGTCGGGTGCCAAACCTTCGAGACATGGCACGCCGAAGGCCGAACGGCTCAATGGAGGTGCCACCCTCGTGGTGAACCTCTTGAAGAAGCTGGCGTAAAACCCGCGGAGAGGCGGGCGTAAAAGCTCGCGGAGAATATTACGAATAATCTTTAAAGAGGAAACTTGAAAAATTCCTTTGTCTTTCTCAAGACTTATACGTCTTTCCGAAAATAAGGTTTGGGGAAATATCCTTTATTAAAAGATTTAAATTTTCTATTCCTTTCGGTTCTTCCTAATATTCATATATTCTATTAAGAAAATGAAACTTCCTGTATTTATCACGATAGAGATATAAAATAAAAGTATTATTCTCGTCGTATAATTAAGTATGTTGACGATAATATATCGCAAACCTTATGAAACAGTCGAAATTTCCATGTTTAGGATAACCTCCGACTGTCATTTTTAGAGTGTGTCTCGAAATTTTTTTTTTGTTTGCTCGTCTCGGCGTCAACTGGAGTTTTGATCGGAGGCGGCTCAAAGAACATGCTCAGAGGCCTGACATCCGTTGGTAGGAGGGAGAGAGAAGAGTGTGACTGGGGAGTGAGTGTTCCACAGGCAAACCACGCATGCAGCCTTACCATGCACACGACCTGGGATGGGCATCAAATCACAACAACAACGACACACGAGGACAAGAATCCAGAAACGCGCTTCACATTTTGCACAACACACAAGGCTCTACTCCACTAAGCTATCCATCCTAGTCCACACGGCTGATCGAATGAAAACACATCCAAAGTTTCCACACACACACACACACACACACACACACACACACACACACACACACACACACACACACACACACACACCACAAGCCTTGTCCTATCTATCTATCTTGGACTAATAGGGGAGGGGGAGTGTGATATCGGCTCGAACGTAAGCCTGCAGCAGCCTACACTAGTTAGTGTAGGAGTACGGGGAGCGAGCAGGCTTCCACTTTGCTAGAAATGTCCTCGCGCATTTGGAGGAGCCGGCCAATCAGCGATCGAGGCACGGTTCGTGACGGAACCAACCATATGCTTGGGGCTGCGTCAAGCTAAGGTGGTAGGTAGGTAGCTCCATGTGTGGGTGGGGGTGTGAGGGCACTTTTTCATCCCATAGCATGGCTTGTTCCGTTGCGACGAACCACCAAGCGCGAGGCTCTGGGCCTACTGACGGACGCCTGGATCAACATCAAAGTTACGATCTTGGAGTCTCTACGGTGACAGTGGAAAATACAAGAGGCAGGTTGTGATGCAGCCAGCCTCAAGGCCGACGATAAGGCGTCATGAGTGAGTCACTACTTATCTACAGAGCCGGGAAAAGATACAGTGCATGGGAAAAGGCATGCTGATGGTCTTTAGCAACTGGCGTGGGAACGCCAGAAAGAACACAGAGAGCGTTCAAACAACCCACCCACCTTGGCTGTCGCCGATGGGATCAGCCGCAGGCTGCAGAGCCAGACGCAAGCTGTCGCCGGATAGGCCGGGAGACGGTATATGGGCCCCCCCCACAGCCCCAGAGACTCTCCGGGGAGTCATAGTTGTGCATGCCAACCCCCTCGTCCAAATTCCATCGCTAACCGTGGAGGAGACTGTCTGAATGATATCCTCGTGATGGGCTGCCTCTGTCGATCGCGAGAATACCCTCCTATCAAAACCATATGGCCCGTCGACACAGCCCTCTCAAGATCCAAGGTGTTCACAGTGCGTCGAAACGGCCCTGGATGGGCGTCGGTACTCGTTCATTTTGAGACGTCATGTTTGCCCGACGATGTAGATTAGGACCTCGAAGGGTGTGGCGATATCATCCAGTCATCGGGGCAAAAGGACCACACAAGGCTCAGCCAGGGGACAACGTCACTGGACGTTGTTTACTGGTGAGAGCGCACAGGCTTCGGTCAACAAGAGAGGGCTTCTAGAAAGTGGGGCGGTTGGTTGCAAAGATAACAACCCAAGACACGACCGACAGGACAAAGCACAAGTGGCGGGGATGGTAACGAGAATGACGATGTCGTGGAGATAGAGTCTTTGACTCGCAGGGCCCCATGTAAACACTGACTCCCCAACCATACTGCCGGGATTTGCACAGCACCGTCAAACACCCCCAATAGTACCAGAGAGCATGTGGCAATGCACGCCGGAACGAGAAGAAGAAAAAAGACGAGCGATAAGCTTCCTGCAGGAACCCACTCAGAGTCCTCGCCGTTGGGTCGAAAGCGCCGGCCGGGGGATCTGCACTTGCCAGTATCACAAGCTTCTGGTCCGCTGCTGCCTGTACAGCCACCGGCTTTTTTGTCTGGGATATCACGGATAGGCTGGAAACCCTCATTGAAAAGTGGCCCGGGGCTCGAACCACGACGAGCGGATTCGCCAACCGAGGGGAGCATTGCCTCTTCGAGGGGGCTATTGCTCAATGTGGCAAGAGGGATATTGACCGCAAATCGTAGGCGCCCAAAGCCGCGCACTTGACCTTGGCCGTAGCAGGGCAGGCAAAGAAGACGTTGAAAGGACGCACGGGAGGCGTGTGAGTCACCACCTCACCACTGGCGCTGAAACGTCGAACGGCAGACCAGTGGGTGGAGGAGAAGTCGTGAATCTCATGCAGCCTCAGCCACTTCTTCCCAAACCGATATCAACGCGTCGTTTTCGTGCCCATCGCCGCTTGACGTAGACCTGCTCCCTCACGAGGCAAAAACATGTCGCTTCGATCGTCGATGAAGGAGAATAGGCATTCGGGCATTCAAAGATCCCGTGACATGACGCGGAAGACGGCGAAGTTGTGTGGTGACTCAGTCGTCAGTCACCCGCGACCGGCCGCTGGTCGAAGAGGGGGAGATAATTGCCTCAGCCACGCGGAATTGCGGCCTGAGGAAACAAGAAAAAGGGTGTGTGGTTAGCGGGTCAAAAAGTGACTGTCCAGGATGAATCACTAATTCATGACAAATAGTGAGTGACGTAGGTAATAATATCAAGAAAATGCTTAACCGGCCCAGTTGTGGAATGCGTCGAAGACGAAAAGGGAGGGAAAGCAAGTTGGGCTTCTGGAAAGATTGGTCATGCCTGGCGCCTGATGTAGCGTTGAAGTTGGAAGAAAGATGTGGGGGCGCGTGCGTCGAGAGTTGGACGGGATATTCCGGAAAAACAGCCCCGATGGCCCCGATAAATCCGCGTTTCTTGGGGTCGCGGTGTGGCTATCGCCCCTGACACTGCTGCGCCATGATGGGGACGTGTGGCTCGATTCGCTCAAGCAGCACGACCCAAACCCTCGGATCGGATCTGTCCAACCCTGACGACACAGCGCTGCACTGAGGCCCCCCAACGCCCCACCCGTTTTTGCCTTGCCTTGCCTTGCCTTAATTCAAACTTGTGCACTTGCCTCGACGAGCCCAAAGCAGTCTTGGCGGTGCCACTGCAACGCACACGCTGCGTTGCTGCTTTGCTTCCATGCTTTTTTTTTTTTACCACGCTAGAATGCGACAGGACTGGCATCGGCCATTCATTGTAATGCATCCGTTGTAGCGGATCTGGTTTGAGGGAGGTTGGCCGTTGACAGGGCGTTGGGCATGCCATGGGAGCCCTCGAGGCTTTTCAGCTGCGAAGCGCGTTTTTTTGGTCCACAGTGCTCGTTGGCGACTCCAAACGATTGGGCTCTCCCACTTCTCCCCTTTGTTTCTCTCGCAAAAAAATTCATCAGTGATAAGGGGGTGTGTTTTGGAGGCTTCTGTAGGGGTTAATCGACACCACCCAGCCCTTGCGAGCTAGCGGCGCTGTGCCCAGTCAAGCAGTCCCGTTGTGCATGTCGCCTTCGGGAAGGGATCAGAGCCCAAGAACATCTTGAAACGCCTCATTGGTCCTGCGATTTTGTCCTTCCCGATTCCCAGAGGCCGCACAAAAGTAACACCGGACCTTCTGACCGAGAACCTCGGGCTTCTATTTGGCACCGTCTCCCCCTGATCCAGAATTCTCCGTCCTACTCGTCGCATTCCTAATTACGACTCGTCGTTTTTGCTATGCTACCAAGCGCAATGACGGGGAGGGGCAGCTGAGCCCTCCTTGAACAAAGCCAGTGCGAATGGTCACGCAGATTCTGGCATGTGAATCTCGTCGCACAGCAATCACATATCATCACTTCTTACACGTGTGGCCAAATGAGGAAAAGGGGGGTGGCATGGGTCTTGATAAGCTCTCTCCTATTATTTCTCTCCCACGTATTTTTTTCTTCTCTTTTGCGGTGACGGTGTGTGGTTCCTTTCCCTGTCGGAACGTGTCGGTGAGTGAACGATGCCCAACTGGCTCGTTCTTCCCTTGGGCTAACAGGCTCGATCATCGTCGCAAGGGATAACAAGACCTTGGGGCCTCTTCCGTCCCGCTTACTCCCAGTATGTCCCGCTGCCGCGAGTTCTCTCTGCGTTCGCCCTTCTTCTCTCCCCTTCTGCGATCACCTCCCAGCGGGTAGGGCATTGGACAGAGATATCGTCAACACCCGCATCAAATATGTTTTTGTGGGCGAAACGCTACGTCAGAGGCCATGTTCAGGGCCGAGGTGACCCATCCACGTATGGGATGCTGCCGCGCATCTTACACGCCCCTCCTCGCATAATACACCTGCAGTGCCATGCATGCTCCGGCCTTCCCTTCATACGGCGGGCAAGTGTCGGTGAAGAGCAGGACGGCAGCGAAGTCGGTCCATGTCCCATATCCGTCTGGAGATTTGCCTATTTTTGTCTGGCCATGGAGGGGCTCTGGAGGGGCTCTCGACCAGCAAGCTCTCCATTGACCTTTCGACGGTTTGGTAATGGGTAGGGGTGGTGAGCCAGTCGACGAAGTGCGGGTCCCGCGCTGGGCAGATCGAGTGGCTGCACCGCGCAGCTTCGCAGGCCGGCGCGCGGCCGTCTCCAATCGGGCTTCGGGACTGCACGTTCTGCATCCATAACACCAGCGAGCGGGGTTCCATTGGCCATTCAGCTGCCCGCACCCAACCAGGCTGCTGACATTGGACATCAACGCAGCAAACAATGGCACAAGGGGGGAGCCAGTAGGGCAGCAGAGCATATCATAACATGCCGCTCCGCCGTCTATCGTGTGAGTCACTTGCACCATAGGGCGGAGGGACGTCCTCTGAACCCTCAATCACCCCTTTTTGTGGAAAAGGTGTCGCTTGTCTGGCGGGCGAAATGAAAATCGAATTGGAGTGGAAAATTTTTCACGGTGAGCCAAAGGGAGCAAATCAAAGCGGAAGGTAGTTGGGGTTGTGCCGCGCGGGCCAGGGGGAAGAAAAAAAGCAACTGGGAGAAAGGGCAGGGAAGGGGGTGGCTTCTAGAAAACCGACACACCCGGTTCAGGACTGGTTGAGTGGCTGCCAAGGCGCGACCAGAGCGAAGGTGAAGGACTCTGCGCTCCGTCCGCGCTCCACTCCCAACGCTAGGATAACAAGCCCGTGTGATGGCACTCTGGTCTTGCATGGCGGGCTGGCCCTCCTTTCTTCAGCTTGTCTGTGATGGGTTGACCCGTGGCAGTGGGTGTAATCTCAAGGCTGGGGGTGCAGGCAACGTCCTTGCGTCGACTGGTATTGTTTTGACGGTGCTGCAATACTGTATGGGGCGCTTCCCAGTTGATTTCACAGGGAGGCGACCGGCGAGCGACGGGCAGGGCCTAGAGGAGATAAGCTGATGGTTGTGGAACAGAGGACGGGGTTAGTGATGGCTTCCAGCTGAGCCCAGTTGCCAACAGACGGGAGGGCGAGCAATCCGGAGGTTTAGCCTCCATTGGCCGAGGGGAGACGTTCAAGTCTCAAGAGTCGGCCAGAACAAATATCGAGGACCATGCTAAAGTGGCCGAAGACGGCAGCGAGTCCCTCCGCGACACGGCAAGGCCAGGAGGTGAGCAAGAATAGCGAGCAAGAAGGGCGGACCATCCATAGCCAGACCGCGGCCCGGCAAGCGCGGAGGAGCTAGTAGCCACTGTGTTCAGAGAACTCTTCAACTCGGTACCGGCAGAAATGGTGATTGACGGTGACACAGCCTTGGCGGGAGCCGACATATGGGCAACAGCCGAGACCATGGCCTTGCCAGACTGTCTCTTGATCGAGGCTCTGGGCTCTGCTTGGGCTCTGGAATGAATGTGTTGTGTTCTGGACACACGAGGTCACACCCCGATCCGCTGTTGAAATATGTCCTTCCCCGCGGCGGCAAGGAGCAGGGGCCGGAAGAGGTTGAAGTCGAACAAGCCGATGGGGGTAACACAAAGCCCAGGCTAGGCCAGCCCGGCCACATCCATCGCCGTCGCGTCTGGCCTCCAGAAAAGGTCTGCGGCTGGCGAGCAGATGGTCAATGCCAGCTTGCCAAGATGGCACGTCGTGGCAATGGCAGACGAAAGGTCTTTCCGCGCTGGAACCGTTCCCATTCGCCAATTCTTTGGTCGAGAGGTGAGGGAGAATGGCTCCGACCGCTCTTGGATTCTAGTGGGTGCAAGCCGCTGTCGCATTGACATCAAAGCGCCGTCCGCTAATTATGGCAGCCGCACAAAAATATGCGGAGGATTGCAAGATTAATGGTAAGACACTGTGTCCTTGGCTCTGTCGCGAGAGAAGACCCGGAGGAGTCTGGACTGCCGGTTGCACCGAGACATTCGAGGGAGCCGTGGTGGTCGCTGGTCACTTTGGTGTTGTTCTCTTTTCGGATCGTCAGCTGAAGACAGGCGACCAAAGACGGAGCTTTCTGGCCACGGAGCCGTCTTATTGGGCTAGAGCACGCTGCAATGCACCTCCATGCTGCTGCTGTCCAGATCTACCCCGCTGAAAGGGCTGCAGGTCAGCGCAGACGGCAGGCGAGCACGAACGCCCTCGCAGGGTGCCGCGAACTCTAAGGAGAACTTGGAAGTGACGTGGTGGGGGGCAAGTGCAAGTGCGACTGCTGCAAGCCTGCAACTGCAACTGCAACTGCAAAGCAGAAGCGCCATGTCCAAATCCCAATTCTCCATTGTCTCTTTCCGTGATGGTGTAGGCCTTGGCAAAACCCCAGACTTTCCATCGGAATTATCCCGGTTTAGGGCGTCAGCATCTCGAGAGATCTGGAGCCGCCGGTGATGACCACATGATGATTTTGAGGGATGGTGGTGTGCGCGGTCACGTTCCCCTTCAATGCCCGCTCTCTGCGTTTGCCGTGAGGGGTCGTCCCTTCCTGGAAGAAGTGGGAGGGGCAAAGGGGCGACTCAGCAGGCGAGTTGCAGATGCACGCTGGAAGCCAGGCAAGGAACAATGACGAAGGCAACCCGTCAGCTGCTGTCGCCTTCACCGAGCAGCTTGCTTTAAATCTCCTCTTCGGCCTCTTCTTCCTTTTCTTCCATCCGCACCTCCGCTCCGTCCGTCCAAGCCAAGCTCCTCTTTCGTCCGGCGACGCTTCCTTTGCTATCATCTTGCGTCTTGCGTGCTGTCGTCCTCTCATCTCGTCGTCGTCGTCGCCACTCCACTGTAACGATCACGGGCGGTTTGTTCGAGGCAGGCATTCGCCAGCGGTCTTAGATTTGGCGTTTGGTCATCGCCAGCCAGCTGGAATTGGTGGCTTCGACTTCAATCCCTCGAGCGAAACTCAACCACCTCCGTTGCCCGTCCGTTGTCTGATCTCCCACCGGCCGGTTTCTGATTGGGATTACGGTATTCCGTCTGTATACATTGGCATTCGCCCTGCCGACGGGAACGTCACTACTTCGAGCCCTGTGTCGTACTTGTACTTGCACGAGCCAGTCTTGTGGTCCCTCCTTGATACGAACAATCCAACTCCCTCCCGGCGACGTATCGTGCCATTTAATAGGACGGGCTTCCGCACACAGCATTCCTCGACACATCGCGAGGCCCGTGGCCATTCTATCCGTCTTGACCTCGGTCACCCAAGTCTCCAGGCCCGAGTGTCGACAGGCCTGCTTCTGAAATCCGAGCTGCTGTCACCTCGAGACGAGGACAGACCTCTCTTACACCGGTCCCGCCGTTCCGGGTCCCCAGTCTCCACAGGGATGACGATTGCTTAGGTTGCAACAAGCCGCTCGTTTGCACGCGAAGGGTCATCGTGGTTGAAAAAGAAAAATTTTCCACGGGCCGTCAACGGTTGAGCACTTGGACTCGATCCCCTGCCGCGACGTTGGAACTTCCAAACCGTCGTGTGGACCAATCTCGCTTGTGGAAGATTGTTCCGGTTGAGGACTTTTGAGGCGTCCACCGAGAATCCGGGACCGCAGCAATCGAAATTTGGAAATCACCCTCGACAATGGAAGTCTGTTGAGTGATTCATCTCAGGACCTCTCTGTCATTGCCGTCGCGCCGGCAAGCGTCCACGGAATTTGCCCGACTCCATTACCCTCCTCCGTCTGTCCATTCCTGTCGACTCAGCGTTCTCATCAGACGCATTTCAACGGCTTGGCTAACCTGTCTGGCTCTTTGGTGCGCCAAGGGCCCCATTGGCTGACGGACGGACAGAGTACGTACCCTTGGTACCGTACAGTGTGAAAAGAAACCGCTGGACTTCGTTCGGGGTGTGTGGCTACTTCTAGCACACGCTGACAGGAGTGACCAATTTGGGAGCAGGGGTCGTATGTACACTGCATCCACGCCCCCTCCACCAGCTCCCACGAGGATTGACAGGGAAAAAGGGCCATTTCATAATACAAGGGAACCCCTGCATCTCTGTCCGGCTTCACTAGCGCCCCCCCTCTGTGCACCCGCTTCACTCCTCACCTTGGCCAATATTACTGTATAAAGGCGCCAACCACCCAAATTCACACTCTTCCCACCGAACTCCATTCCACCGTCTCCATCGCACATTATCGCCACGATTTTTTTTACTATTACTCAGCTGGACCGTCGAAGCGTCCAGATCCATCTCGTATCAAAGTCGACTGCACGACTTTGATGCCCAACTCTCCCACTCCGACGGAGATATCAACACCAGTGACATGTTCTCAAACAGAAGACGGATTTCCTCCCCTCTTCCTACCGACCACAGACCAAGGTGACAGGTGTCGCCTTCTTCAGCGCAACGTCACAGGCGCGATTGAGATTCAGATTTGAGAGGAAACAACAACAAAAACCCAACCAAAAAAAAACATCACCCCTCGCATAGGCTTGGGGGGGACAAAAACATTTCCAAGTTGCGAGAGAGAGCAGCTCGGATGTCACGAAGGGCATCGCAAGAGCCTGAAAACATGGCCAACTATTCGCCATCGCCATATGGGTCGACCCCGGGCCAGGACTACTTCTTCGACGACAAGAAGTTCCCCAGCCCGTCCCCGACGCCATCGCCACGAGGACCAGCCTACTTTTTCGGAATCGGAGCGGCCCAGCAGCGACCTGCAACGCGGGCTCACTTCCGCAACCCCAGCGCATCCGCAGCCTTCACCAACTTCAGCAGTCCTCGTGGCCCATCATTCTCGCCTCGGTACACGAGCGACGGCCAATACGCCACTGCTAATGTGAGTCCAACACCGCGATCAACGCGCAAGCCGAGTTTCTCGGGTCCGCCGCGCCCCAGGCGCGAGCGTCGCAACTCTTATTCCTACTATCGGGCCTCAGACTCTCATGGGGAATCCGACGAGGACGAGTACGTCGAGATCAACGGCGTCACCTACGTGCTGCCTGCGCGATCGAGGTCGAAGCGATACAGAGAATATTACACTGTCAACGCAGGAGGACATCCCACTGATTACCACTACTATGCGCAGGGCGGTCCTTTCTTCGACAAAGACAGAGATTCCGGCTACGCATCGCCTCGCTACGAGCCGGAGCGCCAGCCTGAGCGAAAGCCAGTTGTGAGCCACTCGCGTCGCAACTCGACCTCCGTGCCGCTGCAACGCCCGCAGACGGCACGGCCTGCCGCCAGCAGTGTTCACAAGAAGCCGCCTCCGCCTCCAGCGCCCCGCCAGGCAACCGAGGCCGATGCCAAGCTTCACAGGATTCCTCTTGGATATTCTTTGAAGAACTGGGACCCGACCGAGGAACCCATCATGTTGCTCGGCAGTGTGTTTGATGCCAACTCCCTCGGAAAGTGGATTTACGACTGGACCGTCTACCATCATGGCTCCGGCAGTCCCATCTCTGACATGGCCGGCGAGCTGTGGCTTCTTTTGATCCAACTCTCCGGGAAAATCAAGCGCTCCGAGGGCATCATGGCCAGCATCCGGTCCAAGCAGAACAAGGAGACGGTCGAGGGGTTCATTGAGGCTGGCGAGCGGCTCACCGACAAGCTCCAGAAGCTCCTCAAGACTTGCGAGGCTCCCATGCTCCGGTCCAGCAAGAGCCGTAAGGATTCCCAGCTTGGCAAGAATGCCGGCGTTGAGTTTGTGGAGACTCTCTTCGGCCGCGACCGCGAGTTGGAGAGGACGCAGCGCTTCATGGCCTCGGTCACCTTGTGGAACATGCGCTTTGATGCCAACTGTGAAGATGTCCTGAAGAACCCGACCATGTAAAATTATTCACCACCTGGACTCTCTATCACCGCCAGTGTCGGTCACTTCATCTCATCATATCACACACACACACACACGCACACACACACACTATCAACAAGCCAGCCTGTACGATTAGGTCTCTTTTCAGGGTCATTTTGGTCATCTGGTCATACATAGAGGTTTTTCGCCTCCAGAGGTCTTCACCTCATCGATAAACAAAGCCGGAAGCAATTCCGTAGCATGGTGGCCGTTTTCTTTTCGGTCTTTCAGAGATACCCAACCGCCGGATCCTGACAAAGCAGGACGGAAGACGAATGCTGCAATGGTGACAGCAACGAAGCTGGACACGCAGATGGAGGTGTACGGGAATATAAAAGTCGGGTCGTTTGTTCTGAGAAGTTATTTTTGTTGAGGATCACATGGAGATTCGTCATGGGCTAGAAGGGGTCGGGCACGACTCGATGCCCTATTTAATGGATTGGGAAATTTTTTTTTTCTGGGCTGGGCAAGAAAGTTTTGTTTTCTATGCTTTGATCTGTTGGGGCAGCGCTCCAGGCTGGGCGTACCTCGTCGGTTTACCAAATGTTTGAGAGACGGCTCCAACAATTTCCGCGGGCCGTCATTTCTTCAGTTTCTTCGGGTCTCACAGGATGGATATACCCCAATTTTTATTTGTGCGTTTCGATAAATGATCATAGACTAGTGGTAGCAATTCAGGGAGGATATTTAGGTTTCAATTACGAGTTTGCCTCCATGGACTTCCACTCTCTGGACATTTAATATTTGGTGATAATGACGCGCCGTGACCGACGGGATGGGTGGTGACATAGGAAGACGCGTTCCATCAAATCCCTTGCGTGCTCGGCGTGTTCACCGAGACCTTGCACAGCATTTCCTTGCCCGGAATTTTTGGTTTCTCGAGTTTTGCTATCACAGCATTTGTGAGACTGCAGCCAGCCAGCCGATCATAATTACAGATTTATTTTTTTGATGTCCCTACAGCCTGAACAATGTGTGATGCCACGTCTGTGTGTGCGTGTGTGAAATAAAACCCTACACATGAGCCCTAACGGGGAAATAATCTCACCTCAACTCACATTATTATTATTATTATTTATTATTATTATCACGGGAGAGTTGACACGATAGGATTTGTGTGTGTGTGTGTTTCCAATATTTCACGCCACGAAAGGGATGAGAGAGAAAAAATTTTGCGCCTCCGAACTTGGGGAGTAAGATGAAACAACCCTTCCTCCATACACACCTCTCAGCGCGCACGAAATCCTGTCTGTCAATCCTGTCAGGGATATGAGAAGTGTGGCACGGGCGCGGAGAGTCCGCGGTTCTCTTTTTTCTTTTTACTCTTTTCTTTTGCCTGATAGATAGGAAGTGGCGTGGCACTATGAAAAATTATGTGTAAAAAGGAGGGAGAGAATTAGATAGATCCAGAAAAAAAGAAAAGGATGTGGCAATGTTCCCCTCCCCGTCCCCCTTGTGGATGGAGAATGCCAACTTGTTGCGGTTTGCCTCCGTGCTTGTGGAAATGCTAGGTAGGAAAAGGAGTTTCCCATTCAGGGGGGGGTGTGTGTCGCGTCCACTGAAAATGAAAAAAAAAAAAAAAAATTTAAAAAAAAGCCACCGCGCGATCTTTTCGGCTGCTTTCCTTCCGTGCACGGACACAACCTGCCACCTTTCCCACACCCCCGATTCAGGTGCCAAGTCTGTTTCTTCAGGGACGAGTTTCGCGCGCCAAACATTTCCATGGTTGGGTTCGTTGAAACATTTACAACGGTATCCATTCGCTCACCTGGATGGTTCCTGTCTTTCATGTCACCCATGGCACACGGTGTGTGAACTCCATACCTGCGCGCGATTGGCTGTATGTACCTCGGTACCTTTTCCCCGAAATGGATTGGGAAAAAAGAGTTAAAGTTTGAGACATGGGATGAACAGATTTCCTTGGTTCATGGGTCACTCTTTCCGATATGTGATGCTGCATCTTCCATCTTTGACATGATCCAATGGCTGAGCTGGGGTTTTTGGTTCTGCCAGTCTCCCCTTTTTTCGAAAACCAGCCTTCGTCGGCACCGACCAGCAGCCTCTCACCGGCCGGCCACCAAGAAGATGATTTGGTTTTCATTTTGTGTGAGTCAAAATCTTTTTTCTGACTGCCGATTTGCCAAGTTCATCCGGGAAAACAAGGCACAGCGTTGCGGCACGGCCCATCTTCGTTACGCGGCTGAGTTCCTGACAATGGTGAGTTGTGAGCAGTCGCGCCCCCGATCGTACCTTACCTGCACTCCCTGCTCCCAACATTCACCACCAACGTGCAATCAATCGCAAGGCGCGTCAGTCCTTGGTGGTGGTGTCGACAAGGTCATGAAGAAGAAAAAAAAAGTCCAGAGATACTGTGTGCCCTGTGGCTTGCAAGTTGGCTGGCGCAAACTGCACTGCTGGTCAGTTGGGAAGGTGGTTGGCCTGAAACTTTTCACTCTTCCTCCCGCAGGTCCACCGTCGGTCCGTCTGTACCCCTGATCCCCTGATCGACGCGACTCTTTTGTTTCGCGCTTCGGTGTGTCATGGGTGTCAGTCTCTGTTCACCTTCTTCACGCCCTGCCCTGCCCTGCCTTCTTATTTCTGTCTGCCCATCACCTGCAGCTCGTTCCGTGCTCTTTTATTCTCACTGCACATACATGTACAGGCGGGGGACTGACCACCGGTCGACCGCATCACTCATCGGACCGGTTAGCACACCCCTTCTCACCTGGAACCCTGGCTACATTAGTCGAGGGATGGAGGGTGTGCCAAAGCCTTTTTTTTGGTTTGGCAATGCCTCAATATTTGAACGACTGTGCCGTAGACTACAGATTGCGACTCATCTGTACGGATCCATATTGTGCGTACATCCCCATGTGCTGCTGATGTGGATGCAGGGCGCGTCATACATGAACAGACAGGACTTTTCCCACTCCATGTTCCTTTACTTTTTCTTCGGGTCCGATGTCATCGCCGTCCGTGGCCCCGTCCTCCATAATATCTGGCTGACAGACAACATCGCGAAAGCACCTTGTCGGATGGGGCAAAATCGCAAGGCTTGATCCGGAAAAGACGCGTCCGCGTCAGTGACCACCCTCATCGCATGAGATTATGCGACTTGGTACGAAGTAAGATCCAGTTTCATCGCATATAATCGCCCCGCGCCAGCCCTACGGCCACGATGACGATCAGGCAGCAAATCACAAAGGCTGCGCATTCGCGCGCAAAACAAAACCCCAGATGTGATAGGAGGCCGGCCGGCCGTTGATCGTTGACCCGTCCGTTGGGGCTTTTGGTGGGCGTTTATACATTTATAAATCTCTCGGCGCGAAGCCGGGCGCCATGCCAGACTGTCGGGTCGGTTGCGGTCGCCAACATGGCCGGCGGGGCGGTGATTGAAGCTCTCCAACCGCAGGCCCTCCAGGCTGGGGGGTCGATCGTCAGTGGTTACTCGCTGAGCCAGACTCGGACTCCACTGTTCCTTTCCCAGCGCTGAAGTGCGCACAACGTGCGGCGGCGGCAGTTGGGTCTAGTATGTGCCCCTGCGGTACGGTGCCTGCGGACCCGTTCTCGAGGCCCCTATTTTAGGCCTGGTCCTGGAGGGGGGGGGGGGTGGGGTACTTCTTCGACCTGGACATCCATTCTCGCCGTTGACATGCACAAGAGAGGGCCGAAAGAAAGGTTCCTACGAAGCGCAAGAGTGGTAAGGTTAAGGTATCTCCATATTACCCCTTCGGCGAGGATGCCTGTTGGTGGGCGACACAGAGGGGCACAGACCAACGCTACAACTGTCAACTTGTTTCAACAACTAACTCCCGCGTTCAACGCCTCCCCCGCTGAGAACGCACACAAGGCTCTGACTCTGAAATGATTCCCAAGCCTGGGCCTGCATGATATGTTTGCAGTCCACAGGGAGGTCAAGATGTTTCGACACGCGACTGACTGACTTGAACTGAGGCTGGCAAACCTGGCAACCAGGCCCCAGCCAGCCAGCCAGCCATTGAGTGTTTCCCCTGTTGTATGTTCTGCAACCACACACACTATGTATGCAAAATCCCCAGCCCTGTGATATCGAGGCAGTCATACATGTGTCTGAGTTTCCATGGTACTGTACGCAACACATTACATCCCTTCAAGTTTGATACATCGTACGCGCACTGGCTTCAAAGTACACGCCCCCCCGCTCCACCAGGGTCATACAAACGCTGGATCATGTTTGCGCCTCTCCTTTTTTTTTTTTTTCTCTGCGTTCTCCCCCACCAAGAAAGATGGTGTCTTCATCTATCCATCATGTAGACCGTTTCCCGTCTTTTTTTGCACACCCACATACAACGCGCGTGATCGTTCATGCGAGTTAGCGAGCGAGAATATATGCCGATCCTGGTTTCCTGTTCCCTTCTCGGCTGGGACAAGTCGGCTAAAATGTTTGCCTGCCCAACGAGGGAAGAGGGATGAGGAGAACTGTCTGGGATCCGAGGACTTTTTTCGTTACCGGCCATCAGATCTGAGTATCGACCAGTCAAGAAATAAAGATACCGCAGGAGGGCAGTGCCGCTTCCCGTCGGAGCAAAGCAAAAAGGCAGCAAAGCCTTTTTTTTCTTCTTTTTTTTTTTTTTGTCCGTCCATCCATGGCCTGTCTCAGCGGGCCTGTCTTGCCTCCTCCTTCCCGGAGGCTGATTCGCGCCGCCGTCGTGGGGGGGCTAGTTTAGGGGGCTCGCTCGCGGGGACGCTCGGCTCAGCCTTATGATGGAACCCGGCATCCTTTGGAAGCGCTAGTTGCTGATGAATTCTTTTTTGTCGTCTTGTCTGCCAATGGAACGACGGCGCCGCAGATACTGGGTTCGATGATGATACCTCTTGTCGTCTGGGTCGTGGGAAAGACATGATGGCCAACGTCATATTTTTACTCGTTCACTCCCCCTGAGCTGGCTTTTCGGTACCGGATCGCGGGGAGTCTTGTTGTCGGTCTGTCTGTCTATTGGGTCCCCTCACCGAGATTCAGCTGCAGATAACCAACCCCGCGTTCAGGGGACCAACCAGGTTGTTCAAGTTCAAAGGTGTTGAAAATACTCATTTCTTTTTGCACCACTCAGACATTTATTAGGTATCACAATATAATTCATAGAGTACTCGTTGGTTCCACCCGACTTGGGTGTGGACATACCCGCCCTTGCCGTCATAAGTTGGTCATTCATTACTAGACCCAACCGGCGGAAAGGGGGTCCTGAGTATCAGTTGATAAGCTGCAGAAAGTCTTGTTTTAATCTCAGGCTCTACGTCTCCGCTTCTATTCGCAATGACGATGCGCCAAACATCGGTTTATCTCTTTAATTAAACACATGCTCTCACACTCACAGTTGTTATTCTCGGGAAAGTATCACGTCTCTATCTTATCTCTGCATCCTGAAAGAGTTGTGCATGTAGATGACTTGTGTTCCACATGTCAGCAAAACTAAGATAAGTAATCAGCTTAGTTGATAGCCGATGAATCTAGCTGAAGCGATGATGGTGCCTGGCCGAGACACCGAGAAACCTCCAAGGTGAGAAGGTAATACAGACATGGAAGGTCAAGTAAGTCAAACATTGCTTGATAAGAAGCTGCTGATGTGCTTGCTGACTGCAAGGTAACATTTGTGTTACTTACAGCAGCAGCGGGGTTTTACGAGGACACTTTTTGGCATCCAGTACCAGTATATTTATTTGCTATAACTCGGAGTCGTGACACATGTATCAGTTTGCATCTATGCCCCCCCCCCCCTCGTAGGTGGCAAACAAGAAATATCATGTGCTTTGAAGCCAAGATGTGATCCGACATGCACATCACATTCATTGCCAACTCGGTCTCCGAGGCTGGGAAGGAGCGGATTTGTTGGATTCTCAATGGCGTGCATATCATCCACGAGGAACGAGGGATCGAAGGGGAGGGGGTGGTCAGCACAACCTGATTCGGCCAAGTCGGGGCATTGGAGCGGGCGGTTATGAGTCCCTGGATCCAATCAGAGGCTTTCTGGGGCACCACCACCCCCCATGTTTGGGTCTTGGGGCCTCGGGGTGTATTGTGTTCTTTGTGTCACTGTGATAGGAAATATATATATAATTTTTTTTGCGGGGAGGAGAATATTGGTTTGCACACCTTGGAACCGTGGACTGGCATTATTGCAGAACTAGGAAGGTCGGGGTCAAGGTGAACACTCTTGATATGGCCCCCATTCCGCGGTTCAATGTGACAACCCGAGTGCTGATGGAGTGGATGCAACAACCATTACTCTCTGCTTATGTCTCTCCCATATGCAGTCAGTCAATCGTAGTGTAGTGTAAAAAAGACAAAAGAGAAAAAGAATCGGGGATTATTCAGGGCCCCTCCAGGCACCACCCAAAGCGACGCACGTTCTTTCGTCCGATCCCCTCCTCAGTATGCACATCAGCTCCCGTCTGAGTCTCCGGGGGGGGGGGGGTTCTAGAAAAAGATAGCGCATGCAGCCCATATTAGGCTCCCAAATTCTTTTCTTTTCGCTGCTGACCAACATGCATACACCACCACCCTACCGTTGTGTACTTCCCATGCGATGGGCGACAGTGCTCTCGCTGAGAGAAAGGACCGTTCATTCGAGTACTAGCGTGGGTTGGGACCATGCAGATGAGGGGCTGGTGAAGGACAAAAAACGTGTGCAGACAAACACTGCACGCGCATCTCCAGCCCATTATTTTTAGTGATGACGGTGTGGCGGATGTCAGCGCAGAAGCAGCAAGCATGCTGCTGAGAGTCGTCGGGAGCGCGCTGAGGTAACGAGAGAACTCGGGGGCGCAGCACCAAAAAGAAAAAACTCGGTTCACTCCCCTCCAGATTGAGGCAGGTGGTCAGTCCTACCTACGGCGGAGAAGGAAGAAGTCCACTGTATCCCACACACGGTGTGTGCTTCGGCCCATTCTTTTCACGATTGTGGGATTGTCATCAGTAAAAAAGTCTCGAAGGATCCATGGATGCGTATATAAAAGCTCCCGCTAGCCAATCGTGACAGAACGACGGACGAAGGAAAACAAAAATTCCCGTGAGACTCTTCTTCTCGCTGGAGGTCAGCGGCTTTGGCACGCGTCCGAATGCCGACCGAATGAAAATTCAATTCAGTACATGGAATCAGTTCATGATTACCCCGCCATGCCACCCCGCTCGAGCGCCTGCCCGCCCGCCCCCGACCGCTCGGGCTCCAAAGTTCCCGGGCATGCGCTGTAGAGGACTTGCAAGTTCACCGTTGTGGTTACGTGGTTACAACATGATTCGGGGCGCTGCATTGTCCCTTATCTCGGCGGTGCAGGGGAAGCACGGGTATTGGCAGAAAGAGATGAAGAAAGAGTATCAGTCCAACAAGTAACAGTTCCTGCAAGGCCCCGGAAATGCATGTCTCACTTGGGTGGCTTGGCTTATTGGTGATTGCTGATGGTCGGGTTTACTGCACGCTGATCGGATCGGCCGACGGATCGTGCAGTTGAGCATCTCAGGCACTCTGATTAAAGTGAGTAATTACCGTAAGCGAGAGACAGCGAATTGCTTCTTTGCTGTTGCTGTTGCTGCTGTTGTGGCCAGGTGTCACGACATTCACAAACGCGCTGCCCCTCACTGGACTGCGTGTTCCTTGCATCCAACAAGAAACCTACTGCTGCATACTTGGAAAGAGTAGCCGACGTGCCAACCAATGTACTGGAATAGTTACCCGGCTCATCCAACGGTAACAGTCCTTATTTGGCGAGATAACCTGAGTAATGTAATCAATATCTGGCCTAGTTGGCGCTTACAAACTTGGGAGGGCTGATGACGTAGGTCGGGGACCAACCAACCTAGTTCCCGAATTGGCAAGTCCAGAACGACCCAACAACACAGTTCGCTGCGTACTGTCTCCCCTCGCTCAAATCACTCACTGTAAAGAGAACAAGATTTATGTCAAAAGAATGAGGATTTACACACCCTCTCCCGTCCTGGATTCGGTTGGATTTCCTGGCTTTTGAACACATGGATCCTTGAACATCATGGCACAGTCACACATACATACCAAAAGGCGGGGTATTCATCAGACTCCTCTCCTCAGTTCAGCTCATCAGTCAATGCCTTGATTCATTTGCCCCGCCATCCTCCCAAACCCCGCTCGCTCACTTCCCCGCTCCCTTCCCTTCTTGGTCGGCCAAGCCAAGCCCAAAATCGAAACTGCAGACTATGCAATGTGTGATGGCTCTAGTCTGCTCTAATTAGCTGGGGGAGGGGCGTGTGCAGTGAGAGATGATTGTGGACCAGGTGAACATGCTCAGGGGTCCGTAAAGACACTTGATGGCTGACCTCACACCGTGGCATTGAGGAGGCAATGTTGAAGGCCGATAAAACATCAATTACCGGGCTGTGTCATATATGGGTGTCCCAGCTTTAAATACTGTTTACAACTCTCACCATGTCAGACATAACTTCAAGACGACCCGTAACAAAGTCGTCTTGGCCTCATTTGTGGGGGAAATGTAGCCTCACGACTCTTAACTCACGGATATCTCAAGAATAAATAGCAGATATCTCATGTTGGTCTAATCTATCTCTAAAGATTAGTAAAAAAAAAGAGATCAGAAGGTGAGGTTCTGTGACTGGAAGACCATAGTAGTGGTAAACTTGGAGGACATGACCAAAGCCGGTTCATAGAGATTGTAAAATCTCTTTGATTCTGACACTTGTCGCCCAGCTACATGTAACCTGTGAAGAACTAACAGAGCAGGTCAGCAACATAGCATCTGTCGGTGGTTAAAAAATAAAATAAAAAATGGGTTGGAATAAGGGGGAGGGAGGAAACATGTAGTGGGAAAGTACAGAAAAGCAAAAAAATCATAATCAAAAGATTTGTCTTGTGTGAATAATAGCTGCAACTCGTTTCGATCGAGTGACCTCCGGGTTATGAGCCCGGCGCGCTTCCACTGCGCCATGCAGCTGTTGCTTTACGTGCTTGTTGAGTTTATGGAGCCATCTTTGAAACGATATGGATGGATGGGATCCATCTCAGTGGATACGGTTTGGGGTGATGAGAAAATGGAACAAGCGGGTGGAGATAGGTATCTCTCCTGGGAAACATTGACGACCCATGGGGTGGATGGTGGATGGATCCGTGGGGGAATTAAAGTGAATTCAAGAGTCAGTGAAGTGCCAATTACCATTCAGCCCCAGTATAATGAGTACTTTGACTTTTCGTTCGCGATTGGTCAACGAGTTCAACTTGAATTCAAATGGGAGCCACCCAAGCCCAAGTGCGTTCTAGCTGTTGCCCGCCGGGTATCACGGGCATTGCAGTCAGTCATAGAACTGTAGATATAATCCTCTCCGTAGCCCAACCGCTAGCAGCTCAATTACCTTCGGCGTCTCCTTCATCATATACCACAACAAAGACTCTGAAAGGCTTACCTTACCCAACCAGTTCAGTTGAAAAAAGGGGGCAAAAGACTCTTCCGAACCGAACAATGTGCATTGCTGCAAGCCGTGTAATACACCATTGGATTGGCAAGCCATCACATCCCCAAACTAGGTGCGTCAGGGCAATAGTTTGATTCGTTTTCAACCAGTCTGGTGCTGCTAGTTTTGTATTGCCCCAAGAAAACCCGGGCCGTAGGACAGGCTTTTCCTGGTATTGGCAATAAGTTGGATCATAAAGTATAATTAAAAACAGCAGCACCGTTCTTGTGCAGGCTCACCATGCCTTCGGCAGCACACGACGACGCGGTAAAGACCACACGATACAGCATCAAACTGTGCGGAACCAACACCGATATGCCTCTGTAATAGCTACAGATACCAGAAAGCCCTCAAACAATGTCCATGTAACGCTTTCCA
Source organism: Lasiosphaeriaceae sp. G1095 (assembly GCA_027569635.1). NCBI lineage: Eukaryota > Fungi > Ascomycota > Sordariomycetes > Sordariales > Lasiosphaeriaceae > Lasiosphaeriaceae sp. G1095. The sequence continues at coordinate 98,699 of JAPDFK010000066.1, forward strand.
TCGCTGTAGCCCCCCCCAAAAAAAAAAAAAGATGGCGACAGCCGCTATTCCATTCTAGCAAGTCTTATTTCCACATCCCTCCGGATAGCTTCCTTCAGCTTCGCTTCGACCGTCTTTAGCTCATCTTTATATTGGGCTATCACCCGCCGCCCCTCATCAGTTGTTGGCCGAACAGACTCCTCTTCGATTGAAAGTAGCAGCTCCTGTCTCTCTTTCACCAATCCCTCTCTTTTCGTCTTCAACTTCTCCAGCTCGGTCGGCGAATTTTGAAGAATCATGGCGGCCTGTATCTCGACCTGCTCGTGAGTTCCCCACCGCGGCGGCAACATCTGGGCACCCACGCTGCGCCGTTGCTCTTCTATGCCTGCTGCGGTGCCCGATATGCGCGGATTGACGGCCTCGCTTGCCGCATCCACTGCATCGTGCAACCCGGATTCGAGCCTGCCGAGGTCCTGAGTACCAGCTTGGTGAGCCAGCCGGTTGAAAGAAACCTCTGACAAGTCATAGTTCTGATTATCTTCATCGTAGTCATCGTCGTAGCTAGGGACATCGTACTCGTCATCTGACCAATTCACGTCATCGTCGTTCGCCGCAGAGTTTTGAGTGGTATGCGGTGGAGGCAAATCGGCGGCGGTAGCGCCATTGTCGTCCTCGCTACGAACTTGCGAGTGCTTGTAAACACGACGAGGAGGCTGCTGATAAAATGGAGGAGACTGATGAGTTAAAGGAGGTGTAAGAGTCGGACGAACAGGTGGATGAGCCTGGGAGTCGTCCTTTTTTCCCCCGCGCGTTGTCAAATGTATCTGCGGTGCTCCTCCGCCCCGTTTCTTCCTCCTCGACCGCCGGTGCGTGGTAACAGGCGCCTGGTCGGAGCCCGCTGTATCCCAGTTGAACGGTGGTGTCGGTGGCATTTCGTCGACGTCTCCTAGTTTGGGTATGGCAGTGTTATCTTCTGGTCTGGATGTAGCATGCTGGGTTCACCCCTCTTGCCACATGTTGCGTCAGGTGCGGCAAATATATCAATTTTAGACCTACCTGGTGTTTCGACTTTGGTTTGAGACTCAGCCTCGTCTGCCGGTTTGGGTGAATGAGTTCTGGTTGCAGACGTACTCTTGTCTGCCGGGTTGAGTGGAGGAGCTTTGGTTGTTGACGTGCTCATGTCTGCCGGCTCGGGTAAAGGGGTTTTAGCAGCAGACGTGCTTTTTGGCGGTGTAGGAAAGGTAGGCGTGGATGCAAATGTGCGCCTGGTTGCAGGCGTAGGTACAGGAGGTCTAGATGCAATCGTGCGCCAAGCAGCCCCGGTTGCAGGCGTGCTCCTGTTTGGCGGCGTTCGTAAAGGAGTTCTGGTTGCAGACGTACTCTTGTCTGCCGGTTTGGGTGGAGGAGCTTTGGTTGTTGAGAGCTCGGATAAAGGGGTTCTACTTGCAAACGTGCTCTGTGGCGGCGTAGCTAAATGAGGTCTAGATGCCAACGTGCGTAAAGGAGCCCGGGTTGCAGGCGTGTCCTTGTTCGCCGGTTCGGATAAGAGAGCTTGGGGTTTAGGTAAAAGAGGCCACTCAGGTAGAGAGGTCTTGGTTGCAGCCTCGCTCTTTGCCGGCTCGGGTGAGGGAGCCCTGGATGTAGACGTGGTCTCGGGTGATGGAGGCTTGGGCGAAGGAGCCCTGGTCAAAGATGTGCTTTTGTCTTCTGGTTTGGGCGAAGGAGGTTTGGGTGACGCAACCCGGGTTGTAGACGTGCTCTTTTCTGCCGGCTTAGGTGCGGGGGCTTTGGGTTCAGGTGAAGGAGGCCTTGACTCGGGTTCTTGGTTCTTGGTTGCAGCCTCCCTCTTGTTTGCCGGTTCGGGCGAGGAAGCCTTGGCTTTGGGTGAGGGAGTCCCAGATCCAGATAGAGAAGTTTCGACTGCAGACTCGGCTCCAGCTTCAGACTCAGCTTCAGTTCCGGACTCGCCCTCGTTTGCTGGCTTGGTTAAAGGAGGAGCGTTGGTGTTGGGTTCGTGGGAGTCCTTATGATAATCAGGGCTCAACGAACTCCCAACACTATCGGGCATAAGCTTTGTATGCCGGGGGGGGCCTGAACTATTTTGATTAAGCTCCAACTTGTCGGCAGGTTCTCCGCTGTCACAAGATAATGCTTCTTTACCACCAGTCTCGGTAGACTTTCCTTCAGCCGCTATGCCTGCTACATTCTTTGACCCAGCGCTTTGACCCGCATACTGGCCTTGATCGAGCTCATCCCCTGCACTACGGCCAGGCGCGTAAGTTAAGTTGGAGGATATCGTAGTCATCCCTAGATTCTGACCCATCACCGCAGTTGTATCCGGAAGTATCGGCCCTATGGGCATAGAAGGGTGCTGCATTGGAGCCGGATGCTGCGGTTGGGGATGATGTAGAGAGCGCTGCATTGGAGCCGGATGCTGCGGTTGAGAGTGATATAGAGAGGGCTGCGTTTGACTTGGAGGCGGCTGTGTTGGACCCGGACCCATCGACCCTGTGGGCATAGAAGGGGCCTGCGTTGAACCCGGCGGCCACGGTCCAGTGTGAGGCGGAGGCGGCTGTGTTGGACCGGGACGCCTTGGACCCGGACGCATCGACCCTGTGGACATAGAAGGGACCTGCATTGAGCCTGGATGCATCGGTCTAGTGGGAGGCGGAGGCGGTTGTGTAACTTGTGTTAGACCCGGAGGCGTCTGCCCTGTGGACATATAGGGGGGCTAACCCGAAGGCCACGGTCCATTGGGAGGCGGAAGCGGCTGTGCTGGCCCCGGAACCCACAGTTCAGTGGGAATTGGGGCGGGCAGCGGCGGTCCCGGGTTAAACAGATGAACCTCTATTGGGAATGTTTTTGTCGGCGAAACCGTGTTTCCAAAGTAGTCTATGGCAGAAAGAGAAACACGAACATCAAGTCGCGGTGGATTCAAACCGTTCGCTGGAATGAAACCAATAACACGAGTTGCAGCTGAGACAATATGATGATATGCCACATCAGTGCGTGCGACTTCCGTCGGCTGGTAGTGGCCAGAACTGGCCTGTTGTCCCTCATCACGCCTTGCATGCTGAGGATATTGGTCTTCGTGGTGACCGGCCGCGACGGGATTCAGAGCTTGTATATCGGGCTGAGTGCGATAGTTTTCGAAGTCCAAGGTTCTGCCGTTACCAAGTCCACGACTTTGGCCAGGTTGGCTAGCTGGATCAGACATGATGGGACCGCGGACTGAGGGCTGCTTTTTAACTGAGAATATTTGGGCAAAGAGGGTAATTGTACGGGTAACAAAATAAACAATCAAGATGTGCTATGCTGATAACGACCGTGGATACTCCGGACTGAAGATTGCAGGTTGCGTTGAGGGGAATCCTGAACAAGCCGCTGGCCATCTCGGCGGGAAAACACGAGCACTGGCTTGGGGGTACCTGCCTTTGCCCGAGAGCGACAATGTTTTCAAGAAGGGCAGGAAGGAGAAGGGGACACATCGGGAAAGGATGCAATGCCATGTCATGTTACGACTGCGAAGAAAGAGCGAAACGGCCAGATGATTGGCCCCCAAGAGTGCCATGAGAGTTGATAATTCTTGGATTTGGGTATATGATAATACTTATGGCGTAAACAAAATATAGAGGAACAGGCCGTTATTTCGGCAATCCCCTTGGCTCACTTCCACACGCTGGCGCTTTCAGCTCCTGCCTTCTTGCCCTCCTGATAGGTTTCACTGAGGCCGTTGTACAGGGCCTTGATCCGAGCAATCTCAGACTCCCAGTGCTTCCGCTCGGCGTCGTCAGTGACGTCTTGCAGCAGATCGGCCAAGCTCCTGGCAGTAAAGAACTTGTTCTTGTGGTTGTAAAGGGGACGGGCGGTGAGAGACTCGGGGGTGTCAGAGGGCCCAGGAACACGGAACACTTGCTCCAAGATGTCGATGTCGTACGGAATGGAGAAGAGGTCGCGGCTGTCCTCGTATGTGAACAGGTAGTAGAACTCGTTGAAGCCGGACCAGGTGATGCCGCTCAAGCAGAGCGAGCACGGCTCATGGGTTGCGAAGAATATGCAGTCCTTGGTAGCAGGGCGGCCCTCCTCTGGGGAGGAGAAGAACTGCTGGATGCAGTTGATCTCGCCGTGGAGGAGGGGCGAGGCGCGCTCGTTGTTGGTTGCGACGGTCAGCGGGGCGAGGCCGTTGCGGGACAAGATGGCGGCACCAAAGAGCTTGCTGCCAGACGAGACACCGGCACGGGTCAGGGGCACGATCTTGTCCTCGGTGATGCGGATGATGGTGGACAGAAGCGTGGTGGCGGAGTGGACGATTGGCTCTGACATTTTGACGATGGGGTATCAACTCGGGGGGGTGTGACAGCTACCAATTAATTTCCAGCAAACGATAAAACCTGATCCCAAGGCATGGGAGAAATCGATATTATACGGGGTAATTGAGCAGTAACTGGCCTTTTATCCCTCGCGTCCCCGCAGATGGGATTGGGCGTTGTTTCGTCAACGGCGACCACCGAGGACCAGTCGAGCTAGGCGTTCGGGAGGCGCCGAGCTGAGCTGCCCATTATTTCCAGGCGTGGTCCCAGTATGTATATACATACACAACAGATAACCGTGGACGGCACTTGGCGTTGTGACAGAGAGTCCCCATTGACCCAAAGAAAAAGTGCTGGTGGGGGAAAAGCCAAAGAGGACCAGGAGTGGAATACTGAGGGGGAATGAAGCTGAAAGGGTAACTTAGATGGCAGGCACACCTTCAAGAACACGAACGGAAGGAGTCATCCAGGAATTCAAGAATGTTCAAGTTGAACCCTGCCACAACCCTAACCCTACACGGGAGAAAGTACCCCGCGGCAGTGTGCAAAGTTGAAGTTGGCCCGCAACCTCACCCTCACCCCAACGTCCCAATCCTAGATAGTACCGTCTCCAAAATGCACTACGTAAGACTACTGAGGCTTCCCTCGGTCGAACAGGCCAGGTCGAACCAGTACCTCAGCATTGTCCTGACCATCACGACGGATCTCGGAGACTCGTTTCTCTGCCCTCCAGAACCCATAGACATCTCGGTCATCGCCGCCTACACGGCTCTCAAAAATGGCCAGAAGACACTGCTTCCCCTCAACATCACCCCCGCGCACAATGTCCCCAAGTGGCGTGCTGGCATGCGGGCTCTGAAGATTGAAATTGCAATGCCGCCCTACCCCATCGAGACGATCCAGATCCGCCCCACGAATCGCCAGCTGGCTGCCCTGGGAGCCTTTGACATCTACCCGCCGCGCCCAGCTAGCCAGGGGCTCATCTTGCCTGCCTATGCCGACATCCCCTTGCCGCACAGAAGCCCGCCGTTTGTGTGTTTCCGAAGTCTGAGGCTGGCCAGTGGCGACGCCGCCCCTGGGAGTGTGCTTCAAGTCGAGGAGGACATTGGCGACAGCATCGCCCGCCACATCTGGGACGCTGGCATCATGACCGTCTCCCTAATTGCGGCTATGTGCTTGGGCAGCACGCCACGGGCCGCCGGCGCGCCCTTGCCCATCTTGGGCGGCATCTTGAGGCAGCGAGACCAGCCCCTGAGCATCCTTGAGCTGGGATGTGGCATCGGAACACTGGGCATCGGTATAGCACGAATTCTTGGGCCGTCACCGTCCACTGATGAGGGTTACGTACCTCCCTATGTTCTCATGACCGACCTCCCCGACGCTGAAGAGCGGGCGCGGGCAAACATTGCGCGTGCTTTGGGTGAAGCTGAGCCCTCCGACGACGCAAACCCCAGTATCGAATACGAGGATCTGGACTGGGAAAGCGGAAAAGACGGTGTCTTCGGCGAGAAGGTCCAGTCAAGGGCATGGGATCTTGTTGTTCTGAGCGACTGCACCTACAACGACAGCCTGCCCACCTTGGTTCAGACTCTCTCTGCCCTGCACTCCCACTCCGCTCCCTGCGGTACAAAGATTCTGCTTTCCACCAAGCCAAGACATCCATCCGAGAGGGCCTTTTTCGGTCTCATGTCCGATGATGGCTGGGAAGTCGAAGAGAAGACTGTGGTGCCCCTCGCTGTGCTGAATGGCGAGGCACAATCAGTTGAGATCTATCTCTTTGCCAAGAAATAAATATCACCTCACTCATCCCGATCGCACGATGGAAACTGAATAATGCAAATGTGAATTGTCAAAGCCGGGGATGCCTACTTCCGCGTGGTGGTTAGGTGCAGCGTTGTCGTCGCGCTCTGCGCTCTCATGACAAACGGAGCTACCTACCCAGTCATGTGCTCTATTATGGCAATTGATACATGGAAGCAACAGCCCGGCCCCCTCACGGCTCCTTCACACAACAATAAACAAACAATTCTTTTCCAGACATCGACGCCGGCTGATTACAGTATCCACTCTCTCCAGAGGGTAACTGCATGATGGAAAAGGGGGGAGGTTGATTGTCTCCCTGCTGCCAATCGCCGCTCTTGTTGCCGCTATCGTTGGTGAATGCGGACAAGCCCGGGAAGGTGACAATGGCATTTTAAAAAGGCCAGCTCTCCATATTTTTAATGTCGCCTCCAATGCCGCTAATGACCTCCACCTCCACATGACTTGAACATTTCAAGGTTACCTCAGTCTTTTGGAACGCCATACACATATGACGGAAAGCAAGAAGAAAGGGGCTGCGGGGGACAATGCCTCCTCGAGCAAGCCTCCATCGAAGGGCGGCTCCAAGATCTTCGAAACTCTGACCAAGCTCTGCGGCATTGCCAAGGAGCTCAGGGACGACGTTGGCGGGGTTGAAGACTTCTCCAAGCTCGTCGACAACCACAAGAGACTTGGTGCCGAGCTCAAGGCCAAGGAGGGCGAGCTTCAGGACCTGCGAAAGGCGAAAGACGACGTCATTGCCAAGCTCACAGAAGAAACAGAGGATCTAAAACTCTCCAAGACAATTCTGCTGAAAGAATTTGAGGGACGGGTGTCTGAGTTTCACCGCCAGCTCGCGGTTGTCAAAGAGATGGAAGACAATGTTGACAAACTCCAGGATCAGCTTCAGGACGCAATGGACAAGACAAAGCGCACGGTGGCAGAAAACAGGGCACTTCAGTCAAATCTCGCCAAGCAAAAGGCTGTTTTGCAGAAGACCCATGAGGCGCTGAGGGCCTCCAACATGGAACGCGAAGAGTTGAGGCTTCGACATACTGTCGTCCAGAACGAACTCGTCGAACTAAAAGAGCTTCTCAAGGAAGACCAGCTGGAGGATTCAGACCCTGAATTACTGTTCGTCTTCTTGTCCTTGTTTTGTGGACGGCTCGACTTTTGCTAACACTGCCAAGGGACAATGCGCTTATGGAATTTGCAGACAAGTGTCACAAAATCATCGTTGGATGCTTCCGAGCCAGCAATGTCCCGCCTGCATGTCTACCTTCGTTCTTGAACAAACACAAACCAGTAGCGGTGCTGACATGTATGTACCAATAGTTCTCACTCCCAGCCTGTACCGGCCATATCGCCAATTTGCCAATCTCATCATCGTCGATGAGCCATTCTGCATAGCTCTTGAGATGTGCCCTTGCCGAGTCTATCGTCAGCAAGGCGCTTGTGGAGCATATTTTACCAGACATCTACGTCCCCTTCCCCCGTCACATTGGCCTCCAGCAAGCTGTCTCTGTCACGTTGGATGCGCTGGAGGACAAAAGCCCCCGCCGCGAGACGGTTGTCCACTCCCAGTTGCTCGCAGAATTCAAGGCAGATCAGGACAGTTGCCAAGCGGCCGTCGAGTTTGCGAAAAAGGACATCTGCGATAAGCTTGATCTGCTTCTACCAGCGAGCACGATTCGCGACCAATTTCACAAGAATCTTGACGAGCTTCTCGGAGAAGCGGTCGAGCTGTGGGAGCCGGTGCAGAGATCTCGACACCGCGTTAGCGTCGGGGTTTCACTGGGCGTCGTTGACATTGACAAGGGAGACCGCTACGAAGAGTACGGGGTCCCAGCCGAGACCCAGGGGAAAGAGAGCAAGCCCATAGTTCTCCTCCGCCCCCAGATCAGCATGGGCCGGGACATCATACTCCCCGCCGTAGCGCTGTGGTCAAATCAAGAAGCAGTGATGGGAGCCCAGCATGAACTGGAGCTGGCGGCCAGGAACAGCAACTCCAGAGCTTCAGGCCCGCTAGACGTTGCGAGACAGGCCATGAGACGGAGGCAGAGCGTGAATCACACATCGAGGCCGGCTTCCGCGTCGGCGTCGCCATCTCTGCAGTCTACGCCTCCCGCCCAGCAGAGGCAGGGTGGAGCACGACCGAGCACATCTTCCTCGCAGCTTCCTGTCGCCGGTGTACGCACGACCAACGGTTCTGCCAGCCGCTGAGCCCGTTTTGGAGACATTATAGGTGGCGCTGTCGAAGGCCATAGCGACAGTCCAATGCACAATATACTTAGAGATTATCAAAATTGACCAGGATCATGTCCTGAAGCTAAAATGCGAGAATCTCAAATCGTCTCGTCGCAGTATTGCTAAGGGTGGATTATCCCGTTGACTTTGATGCAAAAGTCACCCCACTGCTCCCCTTCTTCTGGACCCGCTCATATACCCGCTCATATGAGGCTCACTGACCTGCATTGCAGCCAATGGAGAAATCGCGGTTTTCCGTTTGATGATGGCAAGGAAACTCCCGATTGCGCCCCCCACAGCTGGCCAGACTCTCGTGGAGCCAAAGGGCTGATGTGAAATACGCTGTGTCTGATTGGTCAAGATTTCCGCCGGGGTTAGTTTGCGCAGCCAATCAGGGCGGCATGGATGACCCAAGAAGGTGAAGACCCCTGGATCGATCGCCGTTGAGATCCACCGCGTCTCAGGGGCCCCTGCCTCGCCGCCAACAGTCAAGCACCTGTGACATCAGCCGATCCAGTGGCAGAGTCGATACTGCCGTGTGTGTATAAGAGAGCCCCTCCATGTTGTTCTTTCCTGCCAACAAAAAGAATCAACGCAGGCTTATATTCCAGCTCTGCATCTTCCATTGTTTCTTGAACAAACCAACCAACCACCCACAAAAAGACAATCACTGCCACTTACACTTCGGCCCACCTTCCTTCCTCCAACCTCAACATCACAACCAAACAACCAGCAACGATGACTGCCTCTACATGCTGCGGAAAGAGCGCCGAGTGCGTGTGCGGTAAGATCCCTCCTTTGCTCTCTGCTCGAACCTCCTTCTGGCCCTCTTTCCCTATCCCTCGTTCAGCCCAAGCAAACCAAACGCGCCAGCCAGCCAGCCAGCCATTCACTTCATTGTATCATGTTCAAGCGGAACAGTCAGGATAACATAGAACATCTTTGGGCTTCACACTTAACTTTCTACATTCCTTTTCGGCTGACAAAAACCCTCCCTCTCCGAATCCAGCCAAGCAAGCCACCTGCTCCTGCGGCAAGCAATCGGCTCTGCACTGCACGTGCGACAAGGCCTCGTCCGAGAACGCCGTCGAAGGCGCCCGCTGCTCGTGCCGCGCCCGCCCCGCTGGAGGGTGCACCTGCGACCGCGCCAGCACCGAGAACGACAAGCCTACCGGAGCCCTCTGCTCGTGCGGATCCCGTCCTGCTGGTGAGTGAAACTCGGGGTTTCGTCCCTTCCCACCACCCCGACCTGTTGTACGGTATGGAGGCTCGGGTCAGAAGAAAGCGTCACCCTCCACAGTGCGGGCAGACTTGAACTGGCATCGCAGATGTCTCAACTGCCTGGCAGTGGCCCTTTCTTTTGACGCGAGCCCCCGTCTTTTGTGTAAGGATAGCGCTAACTGTTTAATGCTCCAGACGCTTGCACATGCGAGAAGGCCACCGACGGGAAATACAACCCGGCCGAGAACGAAGTCGACTTCACTACTCAAAAGTGAACGGAGGGTTTGCTTGGGCAGTTGGGCGTTTTTGGGTTTATTTGACGGCACATACTGGAGAAGAGGGGTGTATATATGGACCTGTGTTTGACGTCCTTTTGTCCCTCCGGTGCGAGGACTTGATATAACTACACCAATGAATGCAAGCGGTGCCGGAGACCTTGCCGACCTGGACGTTATCGATCGAGACAGCAACGCCGATGGCAGCAACGCCAGTGGCAACAATGTTGTCGATGGAATTAGTGAGGATGCGAGTGCCATTAACGGCCGGAACAGCAACGCCAGTAACACTATTGTCGGTGCGCATAGCGTCAATAGGAGCGAGGCAGAGCATAACGACAGTAGCAATGCTGGTGAGGACGCTGGATGGAACAGAGATGGTGGTAATTCCAGCAACAATACAGCCGTTGACGATAATATCGGTGGCGGCGATCGAGACGGCAGCGCCGGTGATAATAGAGTCGTTGACAATGGTATCGGTGACAATAACGCCGGTGGCACCAATGCAGTCCCTAACAATATGGCTGTTGCTGCTGGGGGCAGCAATATTGACCCCCCTCCTCCTTATGATGATGTACTTCTAGACGTCCCGATTGCGGAGGAACTTCCCCGATACAGCCGGATCGACCCCTCGGGAGCCAACCCGCCACCGTATCGACAGGTCAGGCAACCAAGATGGGCGAAATGGCTTGGGGCTTTCACTTTTGCCCCAGTTGCATCGCTTGCCCTTTTTGCTATCTTGTCGTCGCGTCTGCTCCGCGGACGTCTCTATCCCATACTGCAGGGGCAATTCGAGGCAGGCTTGGAGCTGATGGAACGACGTTCACGCGGCGGCGGGGGGCTATGTATAGTTGGGCGTGTTGGCCTCGGCTTGGCGCGCTTCGTGCACAAACACGGCTCCTTGTTTGTTTTGCCGGCCCACTGGGCCCTCGTGGGTGGCCTCACGGTCTCCGGGCTTGCGCCTGTTGTCGGCATTACTCCGTTTTGGGGATTCTGGATAAATATTGGAGACTTGACACCGATGACTGGGCTCTAGGGAATCCTAGAGGTGCCTTGGAGGTTTGTCGGGAGACTGGCCCTGTTGATTGGGGATACCTTGACGGGCGGGGACGAGCCAGAAGCAATTGCGCTTTTGTGAAACCCCCGAGTGGCCCGAAGGCGGCAGTGGGAAGAAGGGAAGAAGGGAAGAGAGCGATAGACAGACAGTTGGTTTTGATTCAGGCTAGAATAACCAGCGAATTATGGAGTAGTGAATATTCGAGCAAAGTTCTCATTTATGAAGCCCTCGAGTTTACTAGTTACGCTCGTCAAATTTGTTTGTGCTGGTCCTCGAAATGTGTAACGAAGCTATCCCATCTGGTAGACAGACAACTTGTGAGTTGGACTGCTAGATAAACAATATCTCTGGATGGTTGTAACAAAATAACAAAAAATAACAGGGGGAGGAATGTGATAGAAGAGACAAGAAAGAGAAGGAAGCCTTGGTCAAGGTTGGCTGTTATCTCGCACCGAAATCAACGATGCAAAATGCGGTGCGTTGGACAAGCTGGGACTTGGGCCTCACGTCACTGAGACGTGCTTCGCGTGGACGGAGTGGGCCGAGGAAAGGCTCAGACACCGCGACAAGGTTGCATCGGGGGACGCTAACTCGATCCGACCGCTTGGCTCAGAATTTTTCAAGGACAGGGGCGTCGACGCCACTTTTCCAAAGGTCGGACAGGGGGGTGAGAGCTAGCGTGATATTAGCTTGCGAACAGGTGTGGCTGCAGCGATTGGAGAAGAGCTTGTCGACAATAGCTCTTGAAAATTGATGAATAGGAATAAAATAAAAGTGTGGCCTATTGAAAAAGAGGTAGATTGCACGAATGGGGCTGAATTGGGTTGTTTTTAGTGGCCATCCATGCTGCTACTTGAACAATGGCAGCTGCAAGGAAGTGCATGTAACTTGTACCTCTCGAGGCACACCGGATGCGGCGCCCATTGAGCCTGGCGGACCCGCTGAACTCCAAAAACAAAAAAAGGAGCCCAAAAATAGGTCGCGCCTCGCCAGCCAAAATTCCTCGAGACCTCTTCGTTCAACTCCGTCAACATTTCTGCTCTGACAACGCGACAGAAGCTCGATTCATCCTCCATCTTCTTCCTTCTCCCCAATTTTGACGATATCTTCGTTTCCCATCATCTTCGCCTCCCCCATTACCTCTTCTTCCCACTTTCACACCTCATCACACAGCACAATGCCTCCGCGACGAGCGACGGCGCGCGCAGCTACGACTGCTGTGGCCAAACCTGACCCTGAGGAGGCGCCGACAAAGAAAGCTTCCGCCGCCGCAACTAAAACTAAGACCAAGGCCAAGAAGGCTGATCCTGCGCCTGCGACCACGAAGCCCGCCGCACCCAGGAAGGCCGACGCGCCCAAGAAGGCAGACCCTGCTACTAAGAAGCCAACAGCCGCCACCAAGCGCAAGGCCGCGCAAAAGACTGTAGAAGAATCAGATAAGGAGAACTCGGAAAGTCAGCCCAAGGCGGGCGGCGTCAAGCGCAAGCGGGCCACCAAAGATGAGTCCGAAGCAGAGGACAGCGACGATGAGCAGAAAGACGATGACGCCAGCGAGGTCTCCAAGGCTGCTGGAGACGACGATGACGAAGAGGCTGAGGCATCCGTCGCCAAGCGCGCGAGAAAGGTTTTCTCGACAGCGACAAAACCGGTCAAGGTCAAGGCTGCTACCAAGGCTGCCACCAAGTCGACTCCCAAGGCCGCTCCCAAGAAGCCTTCCGCCAAAGTCAAGGAGGTCAAGGAAGTAAAGAAGCGTGTCCCCAAGGCGCTGAAGGTTATCAACGCTGCTCCCACCAAGGTCATGGACATCTTTGTCTTTGGCGAAGGCAGCTCGGGCGAGCTTGGTCTCGGCGCCCTCAAGGTCGACGGAAAGAAGCCCATCGACGTTAAGCGCCCGCGTCTCAACAATAACCTCACGGGCGTTGTTCAGGTTGCCTGCGGTGGCATGCACGTTGCCGTTCTCACCAAGGACAACAAGATCCTGACATGGGGCGTAAACGACCAAGGCGCGCTCGGCCGTGATACAACCTGGGACGGCGGTCTGCGCGACGTCGACGCCGAGGAGTCTGACGACGAGGACGGTGATGACTCTGGCCTCAACCCCAAGGAGAGCACGCCCGCCGAAATTGAGCTTGACCTCGTCCCAGAGGGTACCGTTTGGGTGCAGGTGGTTGCCAGCGACAGCGCGACCTTTGCTCTGACCGAGACTGGCCTAGTGTATGGATGGGGGACATTCAGAGTGCGTTGTCATCTCTCTCCTTCTGCCGGAATTTCATCACCATGCTAACCCTCCACAGAGCAACGAAGGCATTCTTGGCTTCGACAAGACCGTCATGGTCCAGAGGATTCCCATTCTCGTCCCGGTGCTCTCCAAGATCAAGTTGCTTGCTGCTGGATCTAACCACATTCTTGCTCTCGACGAGAAGAACAAGATCTTTGCGTGGGGCGCTGGCCAGCAGGCTCAGCTTGCGCGCAGACTTCTTGAGCGCGATGATGCCAGCGCTCTGTACCCGTCTGGCATTGGCTCGCTTCCCGGCCGCGCCAAGGCCGAGCTGGTTGTCTGCGGCTCCTACCACTGCTTCGTCAAGGACACCAAGGGCCGCGTCATCGGCTGGGGATTGAACAACTACGCCGAGCTGGGCGTGTCGACCGAGGCTGGTCAAGACGGCGGCTACATCCTGAAGCCGCAGTTCATCGAGTCTCTTGAAGATTACGAGGTGGCCGATATTGCCGGCGGTGAGCATCACTCGCTTGCTTGCACCAAGGACGGAACGTTGCTCACGTGGGGCCGCATCGACGGCCACCAAGTCGGCCAGCCGATCGAGGCGTACAAGGAGAACAACACCATTTGGGACGAGAACAACAAGCCCCGCATCCTCATGTACCCCGAGCCCGTCTCTGCTATCTCGAACGTCGTGCAGGTGGCTGCTGGTACCGATCACAGCTTTGCCGTTACCAGCGAAGGCAAGGTCTACTCGTGGGGCTTTTCGGCCAACTACCAGACTGGCCAGGGCACCGACGAGGACATTGAGTACCCGAAGCTCATCGATAACTCGGCGATTCGCGATCGAAAGATTATTTTCGCTGGAGCGGGTGGACAATACTCTATCATCGGTGCTGAGCGGGCGGATGAGACGATGGACACCACCGCGTAAAAAGACGAGAAGATGTCAGTCGAATGGTGGACTAGATTGACACTTTGTGTGTGGAGAGCCTTACCTGAGTTGAAGTTTGTCTCTGTATCTTCGACATTGGTGTCTCACATATCAGTCACAGCAAAGCAAACAAAGTACGGGTGGCTTTGTCTACGAAGAAGCATGGGTGGAACTTTGTGTGTGTATACACTTGTCCCTCTTCTGGCCATACCATCTGCGGCATTGCTTTGCTCGGCTTGGTTTCACACAAGTCGATCAGTCATTTCTCATTATTTCGGGGTCTGTGGTCTCCATCCACCACATTAGGAGACAAACACTCACAGAGAGAATCAAGATGGGTGGATTGGTTCTATGATGGAGCAGGAATGGAACATCTCCAAATCTGAATCATTTTTTCTCGACAGATCATGCATGGAAACCGGCAAGTCGGACGCAGGGTGGGATTTCTTATTATTTTCATCTTCGACTGTGTCATTTCCAGACCCTTATGAACATTTTCAACTTTTTCTATTTCGGTTCGTGGGGCTGGAGGAGGATCGATGAAAGCAAAGACCGTGGTTTTTTTCTTTCTGCGCTATTGCCTCGACTCGTTTTCTTTACCGCGTCGACCTTTTTTTCTATGAGACAAGGGGGGACACTGGAAGATTGAGGCCGGGCAGACATGAGGTTCAACAAATTTTCGACAAATGTAGGAACGAGAAGAGCAAGAGTGGTTTTTCTTTGCCCGCGCCTGATAATGAGCAGACAGGCAGGCAGGCAGGCAGGCAGGCAAGCAGGAAAACAAATCATTGGAATTTTTCTATCTTAATGTCTTTTCTCGTTGCGCGTGGGGTGGTGTATATTTGTTTGTTTTTTGTCTTCCTCTTTCTCCATCCGCTACAACATATATTGCTGGTAGCCGCCCCTACACTAAACAACCTGGCTTGTTGGTGTGTGTGTGTGCGTGTGATTGATTCATTTTGCATTTTCTGACTGGATTTCGAAATTCTTTCTTGAATTGTATCATATAGTTTTTCTCTTTCTCTTTTGCGTTGCTTTGCTTTTTTGAAGAGCGACGCTCCAGCTACCTACCTACCTACCTACCTCCCTACCTATTTCACTTGGTGGTGTGTCTCTGAAATATCGCGGAAAATGATAATTATTACGCCTGGATGGAGGCTTATTCGTTGATTTGTGTGTGTGTGTGTGTGTGTGTCTGTGTCCAACTTGAACTGAATGTGAAGTGAATGGGTGGTGTGGTTTCCTTTGCGTGCGTTGAAGAATCTTGTGCCGCCCACCATCAAGGTCAATCAAATGGGGTCAGCCGTCTAAGCAACCGCTTCCCCGAGAAAGACATCGTGATTTATAGACATGGCATTGCATGATATGTGTTGTTGTTACAAAGGTAGTAAGTAGTAGTAGTAGCCGCCATGGCCTAGGGTGATATCAATACAGTATGTCTGCGACTCAACCGCTGCCCCGACTATGCTTGCTTCTACACATCTCTTTCCTTTCTCCCCCGTGACTCGGCTTGCCCCCTGTATTTTTCAACACCCCCCAAGACCTGCCTTCTTGTGCATGGCCCGATGGTTCTGCATCAAACAACATATGGTTTGTTTATCTACAGCTTCCGTTCATTATGCACCGTCCTCGTCGTATATGTTTTGTCATTGCAATTGTTATCCCCACCCGAACCAAAATAGTTTTAAGCAGCCAGCCCTTGCGTAGTAATCAAGCCACTTCCCCGGCTGCTGAATACGCCCATGATGCCAAAGCCGACATAAAATAGCCCCAGCGGGTACGCAACGAGCAGGCGGGCTGAACGAAGGCGAGTGACGACGCAGAATATGCCGCTGGCCGAGTATGTGCACTGGAGAATGAAAGCTGGGTCAGTTTGGAGTCAAGACATACGGGCTCTGGCGGGGTGTAAACTCACCCAAACAATGGCGGCGATGGTCAAGACGATGCCCATGGGCGTGTCCATGGGCATGACGATTCCGACCAAACTTGTCAGCACCAAAGGCAACAAACAGTAGCCCAAGACACTGGCAGACCGGGTAAACGTGAGTGTGTTTGCGCCCTGCGAGTCGGAGGTCGGCTGGCCAGGGTACGAGGGCGCTGCCGATGTGTAGGGCGCCCCCGCTGACGAAGCCCCCGCCGCACCATCCACCGGCGCCATCAGCGACAAGATCGTATGCAAAGTAACAGACCCAAAAACTGCGAGCCCGTAGATGAAGCCGAAGTGTACCCTGCCGCTCAGGAGAAGACATGTGCCAAACCTGAAGAAGGGAGTGGTTCAATGTTAGCAGCGTCGCGACAAGGGTGTGGATGTGGATGCCGGGGGGGGGGGGGGGTTTCTCGACCGAGAACTCACAAAAGAAAGAAAAGCAGTGGTCCCGCCATATCTGAATCGTCCATGAGATGCTGGTCGATCCGGCTGAAGGGGTTGAGGACGGCGAGCGTCTTTTGCTGGATGTGCCGAAAGTTGACGCCCAGCTCCTCCAGCAGCGGCGGCTCGCCGTCGTAGCCCTCGGTGCTGAACGCAGCTATCCACCCTGTCCGCAGACCGCCCTGCTCGCCCATGCGACCCGAGACACCTGGGGTGGCGCCGAAGCCCGAGTTGAAGCCGCCGCCCGACCCACCGTAGCCCCCGGACGAGGTCGAGGGCCCGCCGTAGCCGTAAGATGCCTGAGAGGGCGTCGCGTGGCCCGACACGGGCTGTGCGTAGGTGCTCGGGAAGAACTGGAGGTTTTGGGCGCCGGACGGGGGGTAGCCCTGGTTCGGCGGCGCGCCGTAGTATTGCGACATCGTGGAGGTGGTTTGTGGCTTTAGGCGATCGAGTTCGAGATGGCGGTATGAAGGTCCAGGGATTCAGGGAGCTACTGCGACTTTGCGAAGACGAGATGGCGGTAGCCCGTAGAGCTGGCGAGTTTGGCAGCAATAAGAGCAGGAGGTTCGTTCGAATAAGTTGCCAGAAGAATTGGCTGCGATAGTGTTCAACGGAGGAATGGTGCGATGAGGTGGTGGTAGATGACGCAGCTGTCCTTTTTTTGTCGAAGTTGCGATCTTGCTTCTTTCAGATGTCAGTCAGTGCCTGCTCGTGCCACGCCCCACTTTATCTTGGAGGTGGTGAGCTCCAGGCCATGCCCCACTTTATCTGATATTCCTGGAGCTCACCACCTAGAGTAAAGCTGGAATACCAGATAAAGTGGGGCGCTGCACGAGTAACGTTAGTGCGGTGCCACTGGCCACTGCTGCCAGGAGTTCTTGCGTTGCTTCTTCGCAGCGGGCTTGGCAAGCAGGGGTTGTTGCCTCAGGCGTAAAAATGAAGGGTTGCCTGCCCGAAATTGGCCAATCAAATTCGCCGCGGCAGAGCGCGGGCATCGGATCTTTTGGGGGGTGGTTTTTATTTTTTTTGAGCGACTCGATTCCATCCAGCTCCGTCATATGCCCACGACGCCCATCAGCCGCCGCGAACCCAACGCTCTTCTTCCGCGCGAAACTTGACCACGCCGTCGTTGAACTGCTGCCGAGAAACGAAGAGAAAATCCTGCGAGCCAAGCAAGGCGGAAAACCCCCTTGCCCACAGCCAACCATGGTGCGCAATTGACCCTCCCTGGCTGACACTGTCACCATACCATACCGTATCTCGGACGACACCAGCTAACCTCCCCGTCCCCGACTCGCAGGCCTACCGCGTCATCACCCAAGTAGTCCTCATCGGAGGGCGCGTGCTCGGGCGCGCCTTTGCCGAGGCCTACAAGCAGGCGTCGGCATCGAGCCAGTTCCAGCGGGCGCAGGCCAAGAACGGCAATGGCAACGTCAACTCGTCGGGCCGCGCCAGCATCACCTCGGGCATGACCCTCGACGAGGCGTGCAAGATCCTCAACGTGAAGCCGCCTGCGGCTGGCGGCAAGGCGGACATGGAGGATGTCATGGAGCGCTTCAAGCGCCTGTTCGACGCCAACGAGCCCGCCAACGGCGGGTCCTTTTACCTGCAGAGCAAGATACTGCGCGCCCGCGAGCGCATCGAGGCCGAGGTCCGACCCAACATTGAAAAAGCAGAGCAAGAAGCAGAAACCAAAGCCGGGTGGAGTCCCAAGATCTATAATAAGGACGATCGGTAGCTGAGGGGGGCGGCTTGACTTTTTTTGGGCCGCCGCTGCTGCCGCGTCGCCGAGCCAAGGGTCGAGTTGCCATTACATTGTCGACGAGGTAGGACGGGGTTGACCTGAAAAAGTCTGCCGGACAAGGACGGGCAAACAGCAAGGGGCAGCGGGATGATGGGACGAGCTATTCTCGACGCGCGAATAGCGACAAACGACACGATAAACCACGACACCTGTTATCACTACCCGCCGAGCCAAGGAAGGAAACAAGAAATGCGAAGAGGGAGGACAAGCTGGGAGGAACAACAAAATAAGGAAACTGAACCGCGGCGACAGACAGACATTTTGATGCCCGACGACCGAAACCGCCCCAAGCTCGATTCCGCAATTGTATATACACATCTTCACTCGAAACTTTTGGGCAGTGGGCAGGCCTGGCGTTACTAGGATTTTGGGATCATCATCCGGGCGGGTGATTTTTTTTTTTTTTTTTTTGCATGGGAGGGGTTTATTCGTTCTTGTTTTATGTGCATCTTAATACGCATTACACTATTGTACCATTATTATACATATATACACACGCCTGTAGAGTCCAAGATAAAAAAGGACTTGTTCCTTTTTTATCATGATGGGTGGACAGATGAGGGCATGGGGAGGAAGAAGAGAGCATGTTTATACGGTAGACTGACAGAGATCAAAAACATCGAGGCGGGGGAATTTGTCCCCCTTTTTAAACCAGCAAGATCAAAACCAATGCGGGATTTGTTTTTGACTTATTACTTACGTACAAAAATGGTGCTTCTTGCAGGATTCACAGTACGGACCTGGATAGATAGACAATAGCGCGTCCCTCGCCTGCTGCCCAGGGACCCGGAATCGGAATGTCGTTCAAAGTGTGATCTTCATGACGATCAGGCACGCGCCGGGGTCAACCTCTGCGATCCCCGGTACCACGAACGAGTCCGGGGACGTACGCATTGATCGCTACCTTGAACCAAACTCGAGGTCCATTTGGATGATTCTTTTGTCATTCTTCGGGGTTTCTAGACGTTCGGTGCCATTCTTTTTATTCTCATTCTTTTTGGACCGCGAAAAGGGGTGAAGGCTGGAGTATGTAAGCGACAGGTGTGTACGAAATAAATCAGCGTTAAGGGTGAGGTGACTTGTGTTCAAAGTAATTGGGTATCTATATGCTGCTATTCTCTATCTATCTATCTCTCTCTCTCTCTCTCTCTCGTTGATATTATATACAGAGTCGTAGAGCTTGCGCAACGGAAAGGCAATTCAACTCCTTGATCATCTATTGCCTGCCAAAGACGCACATCCGTGTTTCCTTTTCCTTTTCCTTTGCCTGGTCCTGCCCTGTACCGTTCCGATAAATGATATTGTTTTTTCTTGTAATGATGCCGACTGTGGATGTTTTTGCACTTTATGTGGTCGTGAGAGTTGTCATAAAACATGGGTGGGTGCATCTGCTTCCCATATCATCACCTTGCCTTCCCAATCCCGAGACTACCCATAGGGTATCCTCCTCCCCCTCCTCCTCCTCCTGCGCCAGTCCCGTTGTCATTCCCACTGCTGCTGTCGTCACGGGCATCTGGCCAAAACCCCCTCGACGCAGGGCCCGCGTGGCTCGCCGGCGGTGGCGTCAGGAGCGTGCTCGGCCCCGGGTAGGATCCGCCATCGCTCAGCCCGCCGCCCAGACTGGTGTCCCACCCGACAGAGATGTAACTCATGGTGCCGTCGCGGCCCGTCGTCCCCATCGACGGCCGGCCACCCGACGAGCTGCCCTGGTAGTTATCGCCACCGCTGCCGTTATTATGATTACTATTGTTATCGCGCACGCTCCCTCTCTCGCTGGCGATGCTCCATGCTCCTGGGTCCTGTGGGGTCGTCTCGCCCGTGGTTGTCTCCTCAACAAACAGACTATACGTTTGTCCGCCACGCCCCGGCGGCATCGGCCACACCTGCGAGCTCTGGGTACGCCGCTTCGGGGCTGGTCGTATCACGACGCGTACCTCGCCCTGGCCCGTGAGGCCGCTGTTACCGCTGGGCGTGTCGCTGTTGCCTGTGCCGCCCGTGTCAAGTCCTGCGGCGGCGGCGGGCCCCTCGGGCGGTGTGAGTTGCTGGCGCATCTGCGCCTGGGCGCGCCGTCGGCGTTGGGTAATTCGCCGCAGAAGAAAGGCCAGAAGGATAAGGAAGAGGAAGCCAAAGATGGTGCCAAGTGCAATGCCGACAATTTGGTTCGAGGAGAGTCCTGAGGCTCCAGGTCCTCCAGGGCCAGGGGAAGGGCCAAGTGTGGGTGTATTTGTCGGAGAAGCACTGGTCATCATGGTTTCAACCTCGCCCGTCATAGAGGTCGTCGTAGGCGGGGCCGAGGTGGTTATCTCAGTCGAAGATGAAGTTGAAGGAGAGATGGTGGGTATTATTGAGCTCGTTGAAGATATTTCTGTTGTAGAAGAGGCAAGAGAAGAGCTCGAAGATACTGGAGGCAGAGAAGGAAGGCCTCCTGTGGTCGAGCTGTCATTGGGAACCGACGTTGATGTTGGCACAGTTCCACTAGAAATGGCAGATGTGCTGGTTGGGACGGGGGTCATCATCGAACTTGACGCGGATGGCAAGAAAATGGTGGTTGTGACAAAGACTGTCGTAACAGCATTAGGCGCCACAGTCTTGGTCGAGAAAACAACATTGGGAATAGTGGTGACGAGACGACTTCGAGTGAGGACTGTTGTGGTGACGGTTGAAGTGACAGTGCCTTCCTGTCTCTTCTGCGCCTTGCCTTTGTGAATATTATGACGCTCAAGTTGAGGTCTTTGGGTGAAGATGGGCCTTGGTGATTCCAGCTCGGAGGATATGCTGACTCCTTTCGATAAAGCATCCTGTAATAGAATTCCTTCCGCCCTCCTAGCTCGCCTGAAAAACGCCGTCGCCGTGACTGTTTCCGTTTGTGTCTGCTGGGTAGGGTTGATAAAAGTAAGCACTTCGGTGCGGGTCCTAATGACCACGCTCGTCTCTGGCGTGCCTGTAAAGGATGTGACGGTGGTCGTGATAGTTGTGGTAATGAATATCGCCGGCTGGGCATCGAGCGAGACTGTTGGAGTCGCTCTGCTGTTTGGTTAACTCTCAGTCCAATATACGAAGGGTGGGGGAAGGCATACGACGGTAGCGGCGGTCGAGAACAGCCACTCGCTTCACACTCGGCAGCCCCATTATCGGGACAGCAGGCTGCTTTTCCATTTCCTGATGTGCAGCACTTGAACCCCTCGGAACAGCACTGAAAGTCTCCATCTGGGCCAGGACAGCATGTTGACGGCTGTTGGCAAGCTGAGCCAGTGCTATTAGTTCCTCCACACACGGACGGTGATGCCAACGCTGGCGAGACTTCATCACCCCCCGAATTCTGCCTTCTTCGTCGCCGGCCACTTGGCGTCCACTTGATCCCTTGCCCATCACGTAGCCTGATGACACGGGCTTGCCGTGGTCCTTGCCGTCGAGAATCCGTAAGGTCAGCATCGACAACCAGCTGCGCTTCGATTTTGCTCGGCCTCTCCACCTCGAGCGGTGTGCTTTCTCGTGATACCCCTTGGATCCTGGTATCTGAAATGGACAATGACGATTTACCGCCCAGCACCAAGACTGTGAGTCCCAGGAGAAGGGTTTTCAAACCCCGCGAAATCAACATCCTCCGACCGGGTGCATCGTGGGGTAAGAGTGAGATGGCCGTGAAAACCGTGGTGGGAGAGCCGTGGGGTTTTCGAACAAAACAGAAATGGAGAAAGAGTGGAAAGCCGGCCGATCAGCTACGGCCTGGGTAAATGGAGGGTGAAAAGAAAGAGAGAGGAGAAAGAGAGTAAAAGAATGGGCTGCCTGTCTGCCTGAAGCTAGTGTAGAGATTAACTTGAGCTCAGTTTGTTGGATCAGGTGGAGAGGAGAGAAGCACATGAGACGACCGGGGTGTATGGGAGGCGAACGGTGTCGAGGATAAGGATGGAAAGGTGAGATGGACCAAGGGAAAGGGTCAGTTGAGAGCATGTTCACTCACTATGCATGCGGAACATGTAGTCGAGCTCTGCAAGGTTGACAGGCCCTCTCCGCATCAGAAATCGATCTACGATATCAAGCAAGACAGGGCAAGCTTCCCCGGGCTCCAAATGATGCGAGATGGGGAGGCACAAAAACTGAAATGGCGCCAAGTATCGGCTGGGAGGAGCTCGCGAGCATCCGCTTTCCTCCCTCGACTCTCCACGCTGGTCAAGGCATAATGCAAGCTGGTGATCGCGGAGCGACCATCACCAGGTACCAACAAGACTGACGTCGAGCTCGGGGGGTTCCGTCCAGTCACAGAGACGAGACGGCTTGCCACCCAAGCTTCCACAGCAAAGGCTCTGACCGGCATCCGGATGCTCAAAAAGCTTCTGGAAGGGCGAGGAGAATGGGTCGGCATGTGGGGCCATTCAATGCCTGGCCACAGCTCAGCTTTTTGTACAGCATGTTCGCATTGCAACACGCGACGAAAAGGGAAGAGCGACGCCCAGCAAGATGGGACGACCAGGGGTGGATGGTTCAGGTCTGATGTAAGTAGTGGAGGGACGGGACAGCAGCTCGGCGCAGGGATGGCGTAATTGGGGGGCCCTTTTATCTGAGGCTTTGTTGGCTCGAGATAAACCCAACATCTGGCGAGAGCAGGTAACCGATAGAGTGGTTGTTCATGGCGACAACAGCCTCGTGACCATGTCGGTGGATTGCAGACGACTCGCTCTCTGCAATATCGACAAAGGACGGTCCGATACTGGATACCTTACTGGCCTGGCCTGGCCGGGTGGATTCTTCCCAACCGACCAACCGACCCGTCCAGCGACAGCAAAAGCCCGTCAACTGTTGCAATCCTACCTTTCCAGACAATGACAGGCGATGATGCTCTGCCGTCGCAAGTCTGAAGAATGAGTCTGAGCGCGCGCATCGCTTCACCCGCAGTTCGAACAACCGTGACCATCCAAAAAAAAAAAAAAAAAAGACGTCGTTCGTCCAATGGCCAGAGTTGAGGAATCGACAGAACCAACAGGGGAGGAGAGGAGATGAGAAGTGATGGGCAGGGGTCCCCGACAAATGCGACCCACCTGCCATCGCATCAGTGTGGTGTGTGGTGTGTGGTGTTCAGACGGGACATTCCAGGGAGCGAACCAAGGCTTGCTCGTGTCGATCAGATCTCGTCAAGTTCATGCGGGGTTGGCAGGTCCCGATTCTTTCTTGCAAAGTTCGATTGCATCAACTCACTGTCCCATCTTTGGACCTGTTAAGAGACAAATTCTAGGAACGAAATATTCCGAGAGTCGTTTAATTGAGGGGGGTTTTCTCGTTTGTCTTCCTATGCGTAGGTAAATCTTTTTTATTTCTTACAAGATGTAGAAAGATGGATGGGGAGGAGATGCGACGACAAACCCTCCTTCTGCCATCCTGATTTGGGAAGGAACATTGAATTCACCGGACGTTGGGACTGACGAACAACCCTAACCCTAATTGTTATCCAGGAGTTTCGCAAGCACCCCATCTGAAAATGTATTCAAGCTCCCATACCATAATATTTGCTCTAGCCCTTTCTACCCACTAAACGAGCATCACAGTTGACCCGTAACCACCCTTTAGCGAGCGTGCGTGACTGGCAATCGCTCAACGGCGAGGTGCCGTGACCATAACTACCCATCAGCGAGCGTGAGCGCCACCCGCCTCACATGGTGCGTGGTGCAGGCCCCACCTACATAGTTCATGGCTAATAATGTGGGCTCGGGCCGGTGGTGCAAGTCGACACCCACAGCAGCCAACCGTCAGCCTGCCAGTACGTAGTCTTGGTAGTCCAGTTTCTTGCTAGCCCTCGACGACTGCGGCGACGGTGCCTTGCGCTTGTGGTCGCTGACGCTTGTGAAAGTACACAACCGGCGGCAGTGCGGATATGTCGAATGCGAGGATGGCGTCTTACCATGCTTGGGTTTGGATGATGTAGGTGGCGTGGGCTGATAAACGGGGCTGCTGCTTGACCTCTTCATGCTCGCTTCATGAGGCTGGCCGAGTTGCCGATGGCCGTCGGGGGGATGGGCGGTTTACACACTGCTCTCCGGTACTTCGAAGAGGCTCTTGCGCGTGACACACACACACACACACAGCCGCCTCGGTTATCGAGGAACACGTTGAAGGCAGGTTCGGGTATCCAGTTGGGGGACCACTTCAAAGGGGGGGGGGGCGCGCGACGTCATCATCTTCTTTACCAACGAGTCAATTTGCGCATCTTATTTCCTAATCTTATTGGTCAATCCACGCCAAGCTGCTCCATCCTCCTCCTCTCAGCCCAAGCTCCCAGACCGCCGAAATATCCCTCCGGATCGTCACCTCGCCAGTCTCGCAGCGCAATCCCACGCACATCTCGAAATTGGGCTTACGTTAACCGTTTGTCATCGGGGCTACCGTGGTCAGAGGGCTCTTTAAAGGTGACCTTCCGGGCTTTTTTGTGCGAGGCCTCACTGGCCGTGGTCTCTGGGACTGTTGTTGTTGTTGTCTTTGGGGTCTCCTCGGGCGTAGTATCTGGCGCTGTTGTTGCCTCCGTGGCCTTGACCTCCTTGAGTTCCTCGTCAAGCTTTTTATACTCCCTCCACCACCCCAGCATTTGTTTAATCGTGCCACCCGCAGTAAGTTGTCCGTTGACGTACGCCATTTTCGATGCGATGTCTTTTGCCGAAGCCATGCAAGCCATGGTGGCCGAGTGACAAGCATGATAGAACAGATAAATATAATTTATTTATTTCCCACACTTCTTCTCTTGTTCCATCTCGTCGTCTGATAAGACATTGATCGTCGTTCTCTTTCCAGTGTGTGTTTTCCTGTGCACCTCCTCCTCTATCCCCAATGTCCCCCAAACACCCCAGAGAGACTCTGTTCTGTGCGAAGTGTAGTTCTCGCCATGTGTCTGTGATAGGTGTATGCTGTAACGACCAAGAAATGCAAACCCTCCTGGTATCAAAAACCCTGGTATCAACGACGGGGAAAATGAGAGAGAGCGCGCTGGTTGTGAACCCCTTTCCTTCCCCAAAAAATGTTGGCAAACCAATGCCCCCGTATAAACTCCAATTTGGGCAAACAAACCACACCCAAAGCAATTATATATTTTAGGAATTTGCGTTCCTTGTAGTCTCACTGCCCATTATTTCATCACGACTTCTCTGACTCTTTTCCTCGCGACTCCAAACTACGTCCATTCGAGTTCGACATCCCCGCCATAGTTGCTCCTCTCAGCCCCGAATCCGTCGAGAGCACGGGACTCATCCTGGTCGGACTATTCGGATCATTCACGCCGAGCACAAAACTCTCCTGGCTGTCGCCCCACCGACCACTATATCGCCCGCCGCTGTACCGTATGGTGCGGCTGCGTCTCTTGCTTTGGTTTTGATCGTCACCATATCCCATATACTGATCATAGTACCCCTCGAACCCGACGGAGCTCCTCCTCTTCCGCTCCACTTCATCGCCAGGACTCTGGCCGTCTGGTAGGAGCAGACCCGTGCGGTCTTCCAGTCCTCTCCCTGAGGCGGTGGTCTGTCCGCGGCTCCGCGGCGCGATGCTGCTCATGAAGCTGCGCAGGCTGAGTGTCGTGGGCGTACGGAAAACTGCGAGGGGTGGGACCGGTGGGACAAGAACCGAGGGAGCCGCTGACGTTGTTGTCGAAGGAATGTTGGTCATGCTTGGGTTCTTGCTCCGCGAAGGAGCAGTAGCCAGCCGAGGCAGCGGTGGACTGGGCTGCGTCCAGGGATAGCCGTGGTAGCTTACAACGCTGGTCAGATCAACACTGCGCCCGTCGTCGTCGCTTACCCACCTCCTCTGGCCGGCCCCTTCTCCTGAGCTTGTCACATCCGGCTCCCCGAGGCCCATCAGATGCGGCCAAAAGCGCGCCAGGACAGGTCGCAATGTCGGGGCGCTGGCGCAGATTAGTGCGAGGTCAACCTCGAGGACGGTCATGACGAAAAAGGCGAGTGTGTTGGCAGCGACGGCCTGGACCCCGTCGCCATCGCTGTCATCGCTGGCCTCCGGGCGATAGTTTGCACGCAGAGACAGCTGCAAGCGTGTCAGGCTGGCCGCAATGACAAATATGCCGAGGCTGAGCACAAGCGCCAGGGCGGCCTTTTGGCGTGGGGGTAGGTCGGCAAGCCTGAGAATGCAGGGTATAATGAGCACGATCAGCCAGGCGTCGGTGGCAGTGTGCAACGAGGTCGAGGCAATGAGCATCGGCACAAAGGTGAAGCACTTCATGGGCGTGCCAAAGAAGTGGCCTGATGTCGGATGGCACTGGAAGACGCTGATGAACAGCAGCGGGGCGCCAAAGAGCAGGACGAAGATAATAGTCGCCCAGGCAAGACGCTTCTCGACGGGGCGCGACGAGAAGATGCGCAGATAGAAGGCTAATATGGACAGTTTGGTGAGACACAAACATAGCTGGTAAAAGATGAGTCCGATGTACGTGCGTAGCATGTACGGTCGGAGAGTGGCCTGGTCGTATACGGAGCCGTAATCGGTACTGCTCAGGGCCAAGGCAGCGTGCATCCCGGAGGACTGGGCAGCAATGCTATACACGATGCAGACCGCCGTCGAGAAGGTCCATGCCAGGACGATGAGTGTATCATCGAGGAACCATTTCCGTAACAAGAAGAGTCGCGACCATGCCCGCGCGAGAACCATAACGGTGCAGACGATGTGTGGCACCAGGATGCCGAACAGTATGCCGGGGATGACCGAGTCACCGTTGTTCTACTCACTGGTTAGGGGTTGCTGTGATGATGCACTCAACAACACCACTCACCTCGGTATTTGCGCCATCGCGGCTCGGGTCCGCCATGGCAGGCGGGCCACTATATGGCAGTGGAGGATAGGTGAGGTTGAAATTTGTGTGGCCGGGCTCTGTCACCATTGCTGATACGGCTTGGGCATCCCCAAACAGATGGCAACAAGATATCCAGAGTCTCAGACCTGGTGCGCCAGGCTTGCAATGTGTTACCTGGACATTCGATCCGATGCCGATATATCCCTTATGTGTATTTCCCCGTTGAGTGTTTCTCACAATTGTTCAACTTTTCGTCAATAAAGGTTCCGGTATAGGGGGTATCTCTGAAAACAAAAAACACACAACATCCCTTGCAGGAGGAAGAAGGGAGGGGGGAACAAGGGAGGATCGCACATCAGCAAACATGGCAAACATGGTTCAACTAATATCATGACCTTCCTCCACCCGCAGTCGCCCGCGTGCCAGGGAGGAGAGAGAAAATAGCGGCAGGTAGCCAGAACCATCCGAGTCAACATAGAGTGCCCGTTCACACACGGGCCCAAGTAGGCTTAGTGCGCGGAAAGCGGTAGCAAAACGTCAACCATGTGTCCTGCAGATGGCCGGAAGCGGGTCGAGGCCCTCGCGCCGTTGGAAAATGGTGCAAGGCGATTGGTCTGCTGCAGCAATTGAGCCAGAATTCGCACCTGCGGAAGCCGGTTGGGGGGGTGGGCATGGGCGCTCTGCGGGGAGAAAGCCGAGCGTGGAGGCGGGTCCAAATATACAGATTAATGCCGGAGCACTGGGAATCGGCCTGCCACTGCTTTTTTATCAGTCTTGCGTCACTAGAGCGACAGCTTTGGTTGTGTGTGCGGCACTATATCGATATTGAGCTTCGCCGCGGCCCGATTGTCCCGTACGCTGTGCGCCGACTGGAGCGGAGATGAATAGCAGAGGTGAGATATGAGAAACATATCAAGAGTACTTCAATTTTTTTTTGGTCCGCCGTCCTTGTCTTGCGGTGAGAGCCCGGCAACGGTTTTGGAATCCACCTGTCGCCCGTTGGCCACCGTCAACGAACCATGAGATCAGACACTTTCTGGAAACTAGACCTGTCCGGGGTCCCGGTGTGCGTCCGTGTGCCGGGAACATCCCGTCCTGTTTCTCTCCATGAGTTGTCGGTGCAACCTGCAACAACGGCTCGCGAGTGCCACCGAGCAAAGCAACGGCAGCGGGACACAACGGCACTGTGGCAGTCACCGCTTGTCCTATCCAGAAATGGTCTTGCAAATACCGAAAACCCTTGCAAAGCGTGAGAAAATTGACTTCTATAAGTTAGGTAGGTAAAAAAAAAAAAGGTATGACATGGGAAGTCTGGATAGACAAGGTAAACAAATGTCGTAGTGCACGGCCAGCCTGCCCCCGACTGGCTCGAAAGAAAATAAGCTTCATCGTCGGAGAAAACATGGTGGACGATGGCTAGCCACATGGAGAACAGAGGGGGCTGCATGTCTTCTCTCCCCACAAATGTGCCGTTGAGAGGTTGCATCATGGGTTGCATTTGCGGGGAAAATGGAGGTCAGAGCTCCGACCCAACCTTGACGTGCCGTCCATACCCTTCTGCGACCCGTTCAACAATGTCCAGAGTATCAATGAGTTCACTGGACCTTTCCGAAAAGACACAGCACAGTAGAGTCTGTCTGAAGCATGCGCCCCGCGTTTCGGCCCCGTTGTCCTTGTCCGTCATGGATTCAGGGTGGCCTGTGGTGAGCAGCAGCGGCTCGATTGTTTGGTAGCGAAGAACCTGCTGGACGCCATCCCCAGTCCGGTAACAAGCGAATACACCCTCTCTTTTTCCTCCCTGGAGTCAGGTGTTGGCGGCGGGCGCAATGCGAAGGCCAATCCCTCTCTTCTCCTCTTCTCCCTTTCCTCGAGATGGCAGTGCCTTTCTCACACCTTCCTTCTCACAAGCCCCCTCCAAAAGTCAAAGCTGTTTTCGTCGCTCTGCAGGGCCCACACCTTGCCCGTAGACTTCAGTGCGCCGTTGATCCCGTTATCTGTGACCTCTTCGGCTCTGAGCATGCCCCAGTCCGTGGTAATTCCTAGCACGCGCGCCTTGACCCCGCCCTCTACCTCGAGCGTGACGATCTGGTTCGTGTGCAGCCAGTGCTGGTAGTATTTGCTTTCAAGCTCTCGCGAGAACCCTGTATGACAAAACTCGCCGTATAGTACTTCCAGCCGCGTGAGGATCCGCGCGATCAACCTCTCGATCCGAAACGGCTCCAATTTCTTGTTCCTGTCCGCGGTGGCAGCCAAGAGGGCGTCGAGACTAGTTGTGGGCCGTCCGTTGTTGGTGTTGAGCCCGATACCAAGC
This sequence comes from Lasiosphaeriaceae sp. G1095, assembly GCA_027569635.1. NCBI lineage: Eukaryota > Fungi > Ascomycota > Sordariomycetes > Sordariales > Lasiosphaeriaceae > Lasiosphaeriaceae sp. G1095. The sequence goes on from JAPDFK010000066.1 coordinate 128,002, forward strand.
ACAATCTGGTAGTTCCCTGCCGAGTAGGCACAGTTGGACAGAATCCCGCCTATCTTCACATATGAAACCTGGCCAGGCTTGGTCGGGTCTTGGGCATAGATGTCGTTTGGCCACTTGAGCTTGACGGGAAGATTACCGCACCCAACATCGTATGACTTGATTGCCTCGACAATGGCAACCGCCGCCAGATACTGGATGAAGACGATGGGCCGACTGGCGGCAAGGTGGGCTGGGTGGTTAATCACAGTCGACATGATCAGACATCCGGCAGGCGACACCCAGACATTCGAGCCTCGCCCCCGTCCAGCCACCTGTGTCGTTGCGGCCAGGGTGAAGCCTGTGGGCAGTTTGGAGAGAAGCTTGTGGTTTCTGTGGCCTGCTATTAGCCCCTTTCTTCCTGTGGTGTTCCTCCGTCCCTTACCTCTCTAGCAACGTGTTTGTGCTGGTGACCACCTCACCGTACATCAGCACGTCGCCCCATTCTTCTGCCTCCCTGTCCTTCAGTCTATATTGCTGAAGACTCGAGTAGAAAACGGCATGGCTGAAGTACGGAGTCTCCTTAGGTTCCGGCCATGCGCTTTCGTGCGAGACGATTCGTTTCGGGATCTGGGTGTATTCGGCAGTCGGGTCTGGCGTGCCGCGACCAGTAGTCTTTTTGGGTGCTTCGTATTTGCTTGCCAGGGCTTTGTTCAGGCCTGCCATGGACCAGCGCGAGTCTGGCTTCTCGAGATGGAACAAGTCGTTTCCATCTTTGACATATTCTTCTCCTTCCTCTTTGCTAATGATATCTTCAAAAGAGAGGAGCAGCTCGCCGACATCGCCGTGGTTGAGCGAGGAGAGATGGATTTTGGACAGACTTGGGATGGATGACTCTCCCTGGCTGACTTCCAGACCCAGTTTGGTCAGACATGCCTTGAGAAAGTTGGTCCTGGCGCCGTCGTCTTCCGCCAGATCATCAATGAGGGCGCTGTACCCTGGTATGTCCTGGTGTTTCCCTAAATTGACGGCAGCGAACCTGTGCCCCGGTTAGTTCACACTCAATTCTCTCTTCCGTCGCGATTAACTTACTCTGGGTGCGGACCTGTCAAAATCACACTGCCCTCCCCAACTTTGCAGTAGACGACTGCGGCCTTGGCATCTCCGGACTCGACGGCAAGGTCTTCGGCAAACTCAGCAAGCACTTCGACAGTGCTAGAACCTACCTTATTGGCATCGACAAACACGCCGCCGCCATTGTAGTAGCATCTGAATTCATCCGGAAGGATGCCGACGCCCGAGAATGCACCCTTCTTGACGTGAATCTTTGCTGCCCTTGCGCCGCGCTCGCTATGATACGCAAATCCGTTAAACGCGCCGCCGCGACAAGTGCCAGGGAAGAAGGCTAGCTCCCGGCTCCCCACAACCTCCATTTCGCGGTTGCCGACCTCGAACTCGCACCTCTGGCTCCCATAATAGCCACCGGCACAGAAACCGAGGTAGGCTCCCCCGCGGCGAACAAACTGAGTGATGGCGCGGTTGCCGGCGCCGTTCAGCACACGGCAGTAGCCGAGATCGGCGCCACCGGGGAAGACAAGGAGGGCACACGTGGGCGCCCACGGCTCCTTTAGGAGGGCCGCTTCAGTGATGGGAATCACGGCATAGTTTGGCGACAGCAGCCGGCGCAGGGAGTAGATGCAATGCCGAACAGACTCCAGCGTTGATCCAGTACCTTTATTCAGAAGTCAGAAAAATATAATGAAAATAAAAAAAGTTCATTTGGGAATATCTAAGAAGTAATGAGTAGAGAAATGACGCACCCGTGTAAACCAGGACATTGAGTTTCGGTGAAGCCATCTCGGACGGCAGGGGCTTTTTGTTGATTGGGAGAGACCCTTGGACACGCCACGTTCGGCGGATTTGGAGCACCCCGAAACTCGACCTCTGCAACCAAACAGAACAAACCCAAAAGCCCGCGAAACAATATCGATCTTCTAAGAGAAGTTGTACAATGTCGAAACAGGAGATGGACACCAAACAAAAGAAGCAGGAAGCAGGTGCTGCTCAGCGAGACGACGAGCCCGATGAGTGGTGAGTAGGGAGAGTTTTTTTCTTCCTTTTTTTCTTCCCTCGTCGGCAGCACCAGCCCCTGTGACGTGACGGGAAGAGCCTTTTTCGGCCCTTTGCCGAGTCCGCCCTGAGTGATAATCCTTTTTGCTCACTGAATGCGGCAATTCTGCAGGGACAAACGCATTTTCAGCACCGGTTGCGCAGGTACGTTTCAACCTGGAGCTTTACACGACAGTTGGAAGCAATCCGACATGACTCTTCCAATTGGTTTGTCTCGAGATGCCATCGCAAAGACACAGCAGCGGATTGGAGCTTTTTGTGGGACCGGGACGGCTTGCTTGGCTTGCTTGCAATGTTGAATGGACCGAGGGAACCTCGATCTTGGGAAAACGACGCTGACAACGCCCCGATGGGCTGGCCTGCGACAGAGGAGAACACAAAATTGACCGACTGCTACTATGAAAGGAAAGATTGGAGACAATGCAAAAGCGAGGTAAGCCAGACCGCCAAATGGTCCGTAGTCCCAAATAAGGAAGGAAGCTCGTTCCTGACAGGCAATGGCAAAGATGGAGAGGTTCAGGCAGTGCTGGAAGCTTCAGGGGAACGAGACAAGAACAGACACCAAGGACGCCTAACTCTTTCAACCCTCTTTTAAGAAATAGATGGATTCCTTGAGACATCCATGTTGCTTCATGATCAATCGCAACCAATAACCAGTAGATGTGATCTGTCCCAGTCAAGCCAGTTTAGCATTTTGCGCCCCCTGCTGGCCGTGAATTTGAGTTAGCGACAATGCATGAAGTGCTGCCAAGCACTAACAGTCAAACAGTTAAGAAACCGTCTTGCTGATAGGTCCAAGCTTGAGAACCTCGAAGGTTACCATAGGTACCTAGTATGGGGAAAATTTCCCAGTCCAGACATTGGCAATACACCATCGACATCACCACACCACCACGCTGCCACTCGTTTTACCGCCGCCAGAAAACATGCAGTCCCGAGCAGCTCATCAAGCCTGCCGGTCTCTCCGGAGGGTGTCGTCCAAATTGCAATGTCTCGGCACCTCAAATGGCCTGACCAAGTCGTTCGTCGCATCCATCTCGACAGCGAAGCCATACGTGCCGAGACCAGCACATAATGGCACCAAGGCAACAATATCATCACAGTCGACGGCAAAGGCGACTGTGCCCAAGATGGCAGCATCATACGCAGGGAAGGCACGTCTAAAATCTAGCAATACAGGCGCATTACCTTCCCAACAAGTTGATGCGCTGCCAATCGACCCCCAGGCCGCCGTACCGCCAGGGGCAACCATCGACGACGTAGACCCCGCCTTAGCTACACAGATCCCAACATACAAGAACCCCCCGCGGACAACGACGACGGCGACGACGACAGCCCCATCATCAGCATTCGTAACGGCGCTTTCCGGCAACGGCAACGGCGGCGAAAGCAATGGCACCGCCACCATCGACTGGTCGACATCGTTCCACGGGCTCTCGACGTCACCCTTTAGCCCCGAGGCGGCCGAGATCCTGATGCGCAGACTCGAGTCGGATGACATCGAGATCAAGCCCGACGGCATCATCTACCTGCCCGAGATCAAGTACCGGCGTATTCTCAACCAGGCCTTTGGCCCGGGCGGCTGGGGGCTCGCGCCGCGAGGCGAGCTGGTGGTCGGTGAGAAGGTCGTGACGCGCGAGTTTGCGCTGGTTGCGCACGGGCGGTATGTATCCGCCCTCCCTCCTTTTTTTTTCTTTTCCCATTCCCAATTACCTCGATCACTAACTCCATTTCATTTCCTTCCCTCCGGTTGTAGATACGTCTCCCAAGCACGCGGTGAATGCGCCTACTTTTCCGAAGAGACGATCCCAACGGCGGGCGAGGGCGCCAAGTCAAACGCGTTGCTGCGGTGCTGCAAGGACCTGGGGATCGCATCGGAGCTGTGGGACCCACGGTTCATCCGGTCCTTCAAGAAGAAGTACTGCCACAGCATTTGGGTCGAGCATGTCTCTACCAAGAAGCGCCGACAGGTCTGGACCCGCAAGGACTCTGAACCCGCGTACCCATACGTGGCTACCAATAGTAAATAGGGGCGGCATAGCAGTCGACAGACTCGGTCAAAACAATGACCGAGACGGCTGTGGATGGAACAATAAGGCAATGCCTGAAAAAAAAAACAAGGGCATGGCTGACCTTGAAGGAGGGATTCTCCAATCGGTGTATTTGACCTGGAGAGGAGAAAGAAAGGAGATGTAGCTATAATGTTTGTCTTTGTATAGACGGAGAAGACGATATACGTCAGCATATACAGCAGACATGGAGAGTCTCAAAAACTACTGTATTATAGAAACTAGATACCAGAGCAATATTGCATGAACTCCAAGCTCCCATTCAGATAAAGTGGTAGTGGTACAAGCTGCATGGCAGTACACATACAGCAAAAAAAGAGAGCCTGGTCCTCTCCCCCTTCTCATCTGGACACACACACAACACACACACACACACACAAACTCCTTGCGGCCTTGTCTGGTCTAATAATCGACCCCCCTTCTACTTTCTCCACACGAATTTCTATCCGCTTCAGTTACTCTCACTCTCGTCATCCTTGGATCCCGCCTAATCCCCTTCCCCACGGCATGCCTTGACCCAATAAATTCCTCTTCTCGCAACCGCGGCTCTTACAGCAGCCATGCCGCCCCGACCATCTCCGCCACGTCCTCCTCATCGGCGCCTCCCCAGCCGGCCCAGACTCCCCTTTAAAAGATATCCCAAGGTCATAAGAAATGCAAAAACGCCAAGTTTACCAAGCGAACCTCCAAGGTGCCTGTTCCGTGTACCAATCCGTGATCCCGCCCAGATCTAATGCCCTTTCAATCTCGCAAAAGAGCGGTATTGTTTATTTCTCAAACCCAGAGCTCCTGGCTTGGTCCTCGGCCGGAGTGCCAGTGCTCGCGCCCCAGCCCCACGGCATCCAGCTCCCACCAGCCGCAGAGGTGGCAGGCGTCGTGCGCCGGCGCAGGCTCGCGCTGTCGTCCATGTCCTCCTCGGCACCGCTTTCAGCCTCGAGCTTCTCAAAATCGACCTCGGACCGGCTCTTACTCAAGCCCGAGTGCTCGCTTATCGACCGCGACGACGACGACGGCTCGGCGCCACCACCATCTAGGCTCATGCTCGACGCCCGCGCCTGTGCCTTCTCCGCCCGCACTGCCTCGTCGCTTCGAAGTTGTGTCGCTTCGCGATCCAGCGCGGACAGTACAAAGTTTAGCCGTTCGCGCTGCGCTTCGATGAAGGACATGCGCGCCGTGGCGCCGCGGATCGAGTCTGGGATCAGGATTGCTCCCGATGCTGGCTCGGCACCATGGACGCCGCCCTTAGCGGTGCCGGACGAGGACGAAGACGCAGCGCCCGCCGCAACGCTGACGGCCGACGCCAAGAAGTTGTAAAAGTCGGACCCCCCAGCGCCGCCAGCACCGCTACCAGTCCAACGCGCCGATGGGAGGCTGAACCGCGCCAGCAGGGTCTGGGTATACGACTGCGGGGTCTGGGGCTCGGCGTGCGTGGCGGAGGCGGCAGGCTCGGGAGACGGGGGCATGCCAAACACGTTGGTCTTGAGCATCTCGATGGCGCGCTTGAGGTAAGCGATGCCGGCGGCGCGCAGGCGCTCGTGGGCCGACGCGATAAAGTCCTCAATGGTCCCTTCGTTGTCCTCGAGCCAGGGGTGGATGTGCTCCTGGTAGATGATGCGGGCGCCCTGCGTCTGCGGCAGCACGAGGTACAGCAGGAACAGCAGGCGGATGTATGCGTAGAATGGGATCCTACATTACAATAAACACATGTCAGCGTGCACGAAAAGGAGGAATGTGGGGAGGGTGGTGATTTTAGTTGCGCCGTGGGTGACGTCTGACGTACCACATCAAGAACCATTCGGTCCACGACTCAACGAGCAACGCGCACGCCAGGACAACCCAATACATGAGCCATGGCGTAAGCTGCGCCGGATCCGATGTCTTGAGCGCCTTGTAGCTGGCAAAAAGAGGGAAGAGGAAGGACGCGATAGAGCTGTGTTTGGGTCGAAGCCCCCTGGGGTTAGTTCACCAACCCCTCCAACAAAGAGGGAAATGAGGGGCAGTGACGCACGAAAGGAGCTTGGCGAAGATGTCAAACATCTTGCCCGTGTTTGCGTTAATCTGCAAATGCTATTTCCCAAGCCTCGGCTTGTTGTTTTTGCCTGAGCGTCACTCGCCTGGGTGACGGTTCGGTATCAGAGAAGTAGGTGTGAAGGGATAAGGTAGGTAGACAATGGGAGGGGAGGGACTGTGGAAAAGAGGTTCAAGGTTCAATAAAGAACAAGGCAAGGCTCTGGTTTTGCCCAACGCAATGAAACGGGGGGGTGGGCGGAAGCGGCAGCAGAAGGTCCCCAGGTGAGCAGCCCAAACCCCACTACAAGGCGAATGGCACGGGATGCAGGCCAGCTGAGCTTGGGCAGGGAAGACGTGCCTGGACGACCCCACTCTGATGGCTTATCGATTACGGCTAGCCCGCGCCAAACCTCTGATAACGACGTAATGCGGGGCACTGGGCGCTAAATTTGGGCTTTGTTCTCCGCTGTTGGCAGCTTTCCCCCAGCTGACTGTGATGGGGTACCCGACTGGCTGTCAATAAGGCTGATGGTGAACTGACGACAGGGAAGATATAGGGAATGGACTTGAACAACACAAGATGTCTCTGAAAACAAACAAGTTCAGACCATCGAGAACAAAGGTGCCTTTATCTCTATTACTCCTCTTTTTTTTTTTTTTTTTTTTTTTGCCTCGACCAGTTCAACGTCGTTGCCTGCGGCGTGACGCGTCTTTGCAATCTGTCCTCGCCAAAGACACGACGTGGTTGACGTGGACAGTGAACTCGGGCGAAGGCAACTGTCATCTTCATCTGTATTCCAATCGTCCCGACCAAAGATGAATTTAACACGTGTTTAGAGGCCATCGTCGCTTTTGGACTTTTGGACCCATCCATATCGAGGCTATCAAACAGAGACAGCTACATTCCAGCCCGAGATAAGGTTGAACAGTCACTTCTCCACTCTTTGGCTTGACCATGGTGGCCGCATTCTTGTTAAGCCAAATAAGTCTTTGTCCCAAGCTTAATTCGGACGGCCCGTGTCTCGCCCTCGATGTTTCGCGGGGTTTTCTTTTTTGCTTCTTGTGAGATGATCATATGGAAATATGAGCGGGCTGCCACCTCTAATGCCCATTACATCTTCAACATTCGCGCTGTTAACGGATAGCAAATCGGCGGCGAGTACACCTACGTTACGTCCTCCGCAACAGCAATATGTATAATCTAGCATTCCCAGACATTGTTGAATCCAATGAACTTCCTCCCTTGCAATCCACTCTGACATACTCGGTCAATGTTGGCGACGAGGTGGGGCTTCAAAGTCTTCAACCGTGAGACAATTGAACATCCCGGGCCAGGCATAATCTACACGTAGCCGCTCTACAGGGCCCGTCAGTAACTTATGACGGCTCAGGCGATGGTTCAAAGCTTGGGAGACGCGTGTTTGCGGCAGCAACCCGGCCAACAACGGCAACTGGTCCCCGTACCTGAAGGACCGACTCGACTTTACCATACCGGCGCAAAGGGTCCCACCCGGTGAGGACGATTGTTTGTGTCGAGCACATTGGGCTTCATGGAGGGATTCAAGAACCGTGCGCAACTCTACATCAACTGCTACCAGTTGAACATGACTGGCTCCGGGTGGCGGGCACGCCTGCACCTTTAGTTAGGATTTCTCGATATCTACAACGCCAATGACCCTGGTGTTTACTACGACAAGTGGGCTGGGAAGCCGGCTCCGTATGGTATGCCTGGTCCAGCTGTTTGGGATGGGAAACTGAGATCGGGCAAACATGAGTCGTTGGCTTCGGCGTCACTCATACGCATAGCGGGGAGCATCGGGGTTCTAGACTGCAAGGTTGGAGTTTCAGTCAAATTTTCTTCTCATGAGAAAGGCCACTACTCACCGGGTCTAGTTTCACCATTCTTCTATGTACTTCCTTTCACTAAAGCAGCAAGCTTATTTATGTGGGCACTGAGGTTGGTGATCATGTATTTAGCAAAGGCCCGCCAGAGGGAGGGAGAGAGAGAGAGAGGGGGGGGGGGGTTGCGAGGATATATATGAGAATTAACTCTTCTGATTCCCAGCATGTGCCTGCCTCTAAATACTACCAGTTTATTACGCTGCTGTTGGCTAGACTCACAGGCATGGGTATTCAGAGAATGACGATCGGTATCGGCACACTACCTATTTGCGTACCCATGGCCTCCATTCCGAGCGGACCATAGTGCAAACCACGTCTTCGCTACCTATGTAATAACAAACTCACGAAGCTCTAGCTTCCCGAAGTTAAATGACTCTATAAAGTCTGGATCTAGCGCCGCGTGTAAGTAGCAGTCTCCGATGAAGGAAAAAGTCCCGGCAGGGATCGCGTTTCGGCGCAGCAAAAAAGGAACTCGAGCACCCTGGACGACGCAGACAACATCCCCAATCTGGCACCCGTTGGGCATGAGGCCCACCCGGCCTCTGGCGGACGTGACAAACTTCCGGTGGTAGCACGCCTTGAGCATAAGCGATTCGAATTGATTCGACAGCACCTTGTCTTTGTTGTTGTTCTTGGCGGCGGCCGGTATGTTGCTCCGATTCAGGCGGGCCAGGAGAAAAGCCTTGTACCCTCGCGAAGCATCGTCCGACGAAAACATCGGGTTTCTCGGCCCGTGAAAGTCGGCAATCAGCGTCTGCCAGTGTTCCACAGACAATGAGCCGGGTCTGGTTCCTACAGCGGACCACGTCATTGTCATCGTCTCTTCTAGCCACGCTCCCATAAGAGGTGCTAGCTGTGCCGAATCCATGACTTGGAAGCCTGGGAACGGCGCTTGGGCTACCTGCTTGATCGTATCTATCTCGACTCCCCGGAGCTGCAGGTAGTCCGAATGGTCCAGGACGGCAATCGAGGCTGCGTCAGACGCAAATGCTTTCTTCTGGTAGCAAGGTAAAGTGGCCGCACCGCTTGCGCGAGCTAGGTTTGGACACCACGACGGCAGGTTGTACTCGGCCCCGTCCTCTGTACACAAGCCACCTAGGAAGTTGAGGTCTCGGTCACGAGTCGCGATGCATTTAAAGGCGCTAATGAATGCTTGACGTGTCGAGTGCGTCTTGTCGATGGGGATGATGTCTCTGACATACTCCTCTACCATTCCCAGCACTGCATAGACCCGGTCGGCTGGGTCCCTGCATTTCTTCTGGACGATTGTGTGGAGCAGGCTGAGCAAGTCGACCGTCTTGCCAGCCTGGCGATGCTTCCGGTATATATCAATCCACCCGATGTAATGGTGGCCGAATCTCTCGGGTTTGTTGTTGTTCGCGCTTGATTGCTGCGCAACGGCCTGATCTGCATCTGGGATGGTTTCATCCAGGTCGAGCATCTTGCGTACAACTGGCACCCTGCCCCAGATCGAGTGCATTCTAACGAGCTGATCCCAGTCGATACTTTCGGAGCCGTACAAGACTGTCAGCTGCCTAGCCAAGACGGCCTCTTGCATGGTCCACACGCGTTGCGCCCATGGCTTCTTGACTATGTCGACAAAGATGCTCCAAATCGGGTCGTTGACAGTGGGCAGCGTCGACATGGGGCCCCCTAGCTTGAAGCCAGGTCCATACTGGGCCCGCAACGTCTCCATCTTTGCAACAACACGGCAGATCTCCTTCAGAGTGGTCGACAGTGATGGAATGCTTGGGTTATGCCCGACGGGTGCTGGAGGATCGCCAAGCCAAACGAGAACACGCTGCGCTTGTTCGTAGATGCGATTCATCTGGTTCAACTGAACCGTCTTATCCTGTTTAGCGGCCTCGGACGTCTCGTCCTGATTGATGCAAATCTGGTCAACCCACAGCGTGCGGTGTTCGCCGGGTGGAACGTGCATCATGACTCGATTCAGAGCGATGTCGAGGTTTTTTGAAATCAGGAACGTTTGGCCGTTGCAGAGTAGTGGGATCTCCATCTTTGGATTTCCCCAGCACCACGACAGTGCATCATACTCCGGTTTGTCGGACAAGGCACAGTCTTCGAGACTGGCCTCCAAACGGCCATCCTCACGGCGCCGTCGTATGAAGAGAAGACGACAACGGCCAAGGGGCAACGGTGTATGGAAGGACATTATGCTGCGCGTGCGCGTGCGCTTCAGCTGTGATCATTGACAGGAGGTATTCACGGCGTGAGAGTGTCGTCTTGTGGTTTTGCAGTTAAAAGCGGACAGGAGAAAGCCTTGGCCACTGGAAAGAGGGTGCAACAAGCGAGATATGGCGAGGGAAGCTGGTGGAATGGGGCTGGGGAGCTTCCTATTTTCGTGAGGCTGACAGTCGACACTGACCAACGAAGACTACCTACACTGCATTAGCAAAAACACCACCTGCCAAGTTTGAAGCTGTGATTGGCCTAGGAATGAAAGGATTCAGGCCATGATATACATATGATGGTGATGGAGTGTTACGAGCGACGCTTGTAGGCAGGACTGCGACTACTCAGCCCCTTATTCGTCGGTCAAGACAGCCTTGGAGGACCAACATCACTTGTGGTCGAGGAGACGGTTGCGCGAGGCTTCGTCTTGATTTCCCCGCAATTGCAACTGCTCTGCAATACTCCAGGTGTCCCAAGTTCAGACCACCAACATGAAGAAGCGCAGGAGTAAGGTGGACGACGATTGCGCTTGCGCGTCGCCATGTCGATCAGTTTCCCGACTCCATCTAGCGACCACGAAGCCGAGGAGGACTATAGTACTCGAGCTTCAAGCTGGGACGTTGGCGTAAGGCCACCTAATAATGGCCCGAATTAGTATAGGGTCGCTACTACTAATACAGTGATCCGTGATCCCAGAAGTGGGCCCTTCCAGTCAGCTCAGCTCAGCTGTTGCTGAGCGCTGCGCTGCTTCGTTCATCGCTGAGCGGGCAGCTCAACCTTAATACAGCGGCAGGAGCTCAGCTCTTCATCCGAAACCAGATTGTGGTGGGCCCAAGTTCCGTGTCTGGTTATGAGGGTATTTCCCCAATTTCATGTCCCACCCCTTTTTCCCTATTCTCCACTTGCTCCCGGTCCATCTCACCACCTTGAGTAAGGCGGTCTAGACTTGACGACAGCTCAGCACCATTACGGCCAGGCAAGTCCCGAGAGAGACTACCGGAGTAACACTTGATCGGGGAGCAGAATCCCGGGAAGGGGGCCAGTCGAGGATGGTTAGCTTGGAACCACGTTGGTCAATAGTGAGAAATCCTTCCTGGCACGAAGAGGAAGGATGCCACTACGACTGAGATGGGCATAGCAAAGTTTCACATGCTTGAAGGATATTGTCTAAACTGTTTTGCACGTACCTCCAATCACGATTGGTGTGCTGTGTGCTACGAGCCTGAGCGCTTCCCAAGAATGTACGGACTACAGCAAAAGATAGCCTTAAACACCCCCGGGGGCACCATGGACTCGTCGACACGAGTAGCACGTGGACAGCGTGACATGGATGTTACCATCACTCGTGCATACTGGATCGTTGGGATCGTTGGAGTTCATTATTGGCACGCCCCTGGCCCTGCGAGATGTTATGATCGGCCACCCGGTTCGTATGAGATGGTTTCGTTGGTTTCCCGCATGCTTTGGGATTTTATCATTGACATGACCTCGCCCAGCGCAGCAGATGACAACAATGTCGACGAGAAAAAAAGACACATTTACAGAACTTGAGTCTGAGGCTGGCACCGACACGTCTGGGTTTCATCTGGGGGCCTCATCCGGGGAAGTGGAAGTCAGGCTTGAAGGCCTAGATATCATCGGGCCTAGTCAAATGGGTATATTAGATCTCGGCGCGCCTTGAGCGAACTAATAAGAGTGGGGCGCCCTAACAAACGGAAACCTGGGGAAAGGGAGCCGGAGATGCCGGGTGCAAATTGCGCTGACCGTCTTAGTCCACTGTCAAGGACCTAGTGTTGATTCAGAGAATAGAAGCTAAGGGAGGGATTTGGAGAATGGAGATGTTCAGCCATGTCGACGAGTAGAAGCTGGGGAAAGACCAACGCCCGAGCTTGGGGGGTGGAGCAGACTCCCCCAAAGAAGGTGCTTCTTTCCTTGCGGAGGTGGCAATCATGGAAAAGTGTACTCCCGGGCTCCTGCCAAGTTGGCAATTGGCAACATTGGCAGCAATTGCTCACACACCGTCACACCCCAGACTCTGCTGAAGAAGTCGCAAGGGACGGAGGTGAGCGCCATCGAGGCGGCATGGCCGTTCGGGTGCGGGGATGCTGGGATAGCGCATCCCCCACATGCCTGCATCTTGGCTCCCCCTCAGTGTTTTTGTGCCGAACTCTGTTGCCGACAACGTTTTGGTGCCTTGGGACGAGAGGCTCTGGCCTAGCTCGCTTGGCTCTTCCGGCTGACCTCTCACTTGCTATGGATACGCGGCAGATGGAATGGAGGCCACCAGGGGTTGAACTTGCCAGATGATTATGGGTGCCATCACGATCCTGGGGATAAAGGGCTGCTCATTCCTCCTCCATTGCCAGTCAAGCTCTTGAAGACACCAATCGCCAACCCTACCACCCCAGCGACCCATCTTCCTCGACCGTTCTCAACCATGGCCGAGAACTTTGACGAGAAGCGATCGTCTTCGGGCGCCGACAGGGTCGACGATAAGCGATCTTCCTCAGGTGTCGACAAGCTTGAGTCTTCCCATCAAGAGATGGGTGGTGTTGACGATACACACTTCATTGCCGAGAGAGGCCATGCCGCCACAGACCAGTAAGACAGACAGACAGACAAACAGACAGACAGACATCAACATGGACTAGAACGGGAACTGACGGTTGCAGACATGGCCACTCCCTGGTGCACATTGATCCCAAAGTCGAAGCTAGACTCCGTTGGAAGATCGACCGCTATGTTGTACCAACAGTCTCTCTCCTCTATCTGTTCTGCTTCATTGACAGAGCAAATGTCGGTGAGTCCCCGTGTGTCTGCACTCAGTCCATGTGTGCCATGCGCTAACCAACTCCAAGGCAACGCAAAGATCGCAGGACTGGAAGCTGACCTAGGCATGTCGGGATACGACTACAATGCCATGCTCTCCATCTTCTACGTTTCGTACATCCTCTTCGAGATTCCCTCCAACATTATGTGCAAATGGGTTGGCCCAGGCTGGTTCATCCCTACCATCACCCTGGGATTCGGCATTAGCTCGCTTGCCACTGCCTTTGTGACCAACAAGGCCCAGGCTTCAGCCGTTCGTTTCGTCCTCGGAGCGTTCGAGGCAGGCATGATGCCCGGCATCGCATACTATCTCTCTCGCTGGTATAAGCGTTCCGAGTTGACCCTGCGCCTTGGCTTGTACATCGTGATGGCACCCCTGGCAGGCGCCTTTGGTGGGCTTCTTGCCTCGGGAATCCTTACACTGGAGAGCATCGGCGGCGTCAAGAGCTGGCGCATGATTTTCCTGGTCGAAGGAGTCATCACAATTGGCCTTGCTCTTATCAGGTAAGCCCTCAACAACTTGGACCCCAGATGCAATCGCTGGGGTTGTCTTATTCGTACCCCCTGCTAACCCGTCATCCTCAGCTTCATTACAATGACTGACAGACCAGCTACCGCGCGATGGCTCTCTCCCGAAGAGCGTGAGATGGCAATTGCTAGGGTCAAGGCCGAGCGTGTCGCGACCACCGAGGTCCTCGATAAGATGGACAAGAAGAAGCTTCTGATGGGCGTCAAGAACCCCATCGTCTCCATCACCTCCTTCATCTTCCTCCTAAACAACATCACGGTGCAAGGCCTTGCCTTCTTCCTCCCCACCATTGTCAGGACCATCTACCCGACAAAAACACTCGTTCAGCAGCAGCTGTTCACCGTGCCGCCTTATGTCGTGGGCGGTTTCTTCACCGTACTTTTGCCGCTCATCAGCACCCTCATCGATCGCCGCCAAATCATCATGATTATGTGCTTCCCTATGGTTATGGCCGGCTATACCATGTTCTTGGCCACTAGCAATCCTTCTATCCGATATGGAGCCTGTTTCCTCGTCACCAGCTCCCTGTACGCTGGAGGCCCTCTCACAAACTCTCAAGTTAGCGCCAATGTTGTCTCGGACACGGCGCGTTCCACCGCCATTGGCCTCAATGTTATGATGGGCAACATCGGTGGCCTCATCTCGACGTGGAGCTTCTTGCCGACCGACGCACCTAACTACCATATTGGTAATGGCCTCAACTTCGCCGCGGCAGGCACCTGTCTGGTGCTTGCGACGGGGGCGCTGCTGTGGATGAACACCGACAACAAGAAGCGGGAGGGGCGGAGCGTTGAGGAGGAGCTGGCTGGTATGACACAGGAGCAAGTGCAGGATCTGGACTGGAAGCACCCTGCTTTCCGGTGGAAGCCTTAGTGGTCAGCAGTGATTGCAGTGCTCGAATGCTATGCGGACGATAGTCGCATAATATGTGATCATGACGAGTTAATAATAATTCGATGTTCTTCAACCTTCCTGTCCCTTGGTTAATTCTTTATCTCATTGTGACATTAGAGCCCCTCTCATCCAGCTGTCAGACAAGAGTTGAAACACAATTTGCGGGCGAACAGGGACGAAAAGCAGCTGCCAACTTAGCAAGGAGAAGGGAAAGCGGTAAAGGGGGTAAAACTGACGAAATTCCTTAATCGCCCCCATCAAGAAAAAAAGATGACACAAATACCTCAACTAGACTGCTGCATTACTCCACTAGCAACTCTGATGACCCAATAATCCAAGTATTTCCTTATTGCGTCTGATTATATTGGGTAAAGGCATCAATTACAGAAAATGAAAAGGGGGTTCAGGAGGGGTTTCAAGGTTTTCTCTCTTTCTCTATCTCTCTTTCCATATCCATCTGCCCATCCGTATCTCCCAAGCCTCCTATGCGCGCCACTTCATTATTAGGAAGTCAATGCCATGTGTCCATGGCCATTTCCAGGGTATCGTTGGGCCCGTTGCTCTGTCTCTCTCTCGCTACATCGCGTTGCTTTAGGCGCCCGGTGCTGGGGACTTGGGGGCCGGCGGCGGTGAAGCCAGCTCCGTTTGCGTCGGCGTCGGGGCCGGTGTGTATTTTGCCTCAGGGACTGGCTGCTGGGGAGGTGGCGCTTGCTGGTATCCAGGGACAGGCTGCTGTTGCTGGGGGTAGTAATACTGTGGTACCTGCTGCCCCGGCTGCTGCTGAGGGTATGGGTATTGCTGAGTTGGCATTTGTTGTTGCCAGCCTGGAGGGGGCTGCTGAACCATGTAGCCGCCAGAGGCCTGGACGTAGGTCGTCGTGGCGGGAGCGGGAGCGGGAGGCGGCACACCGGTGATGCCCCATTGAGGCTGCGCCGTCGACCACAGGCCGTTTTGTTTGCGGATTCCAATCACGAAGAGGAGCACGAGGAGGGCCATGAGCGGGAGGTAGTCGAGCAAGGGGTTGGCGATGAAGCTCACGCCGTAGAATGTTCGTGTGTCCGTGTAGGTTGGGTTCGATGTTATCGAACTATCGTCTCCGAGGAACAGGTTTGCGTAGATGGCCATGGTGCACATCAGGCGGACGAAGTCGAGACCCACAGCGGTTAAGAATATGATGGCCGACTGGACGGTAGAAGTTTAACTCGTTAGCAAAATCACAGCTGAACAGGCTGGGAGTCCCAAAGGGGCTGAAGAGGCAGTTGAGGGGGAAGGGGGGGGGGGGGGGGGGGGATCCAGGATTAGCATCATCACTTACATTGAGCAACAGGTAGTTTTTCCTTGTCTTGACGAGAACGAAGATGGCATACGCAAGCACCGGCATGGAGGACAGCCACAGAATGATGTCCAAAGCACCCTCGAGCTTTTCTCTGGTCTTGATGTCGGCGAGCAGCTTTTTGCCCAAATTTGCGAGATCGGTTCTGCTGAGTGTCACCCCGCTACCGGAATAGCCCGCTCTTTCGTACTTGAAGTAATTGGTCCAATAGTTCTCGCTGAACCCAAACCATGAAATGACGAGGATCAAGAAGAAGACGGCCCATCCGAGGGCAGCCCATCGGATCCACTTCTGAGCTGGGAATGGTTCGCCCCTGTTGGCAAGCATAAAGCCACCGGCGAGCTCGACAAGAGTGAATATGAGAAAGATATCGGCCAAGAACTCGAGGAGCCGGCCAAAGTCAAGAAGGCGAAACGCGGCCTCTTCCACATACGTAACGCGGAGTGGGTTTTTGACAAAGGTGGTGGTGTCGGTTCGCAGCCACAGAACCAGCGCAATGCCAATGGTGTAGAACAGAAGAGATCTGGGGAGCCGCGGCGGGTAGCTGTTAGCCATTTCTGGATCATAACCTGGGTTTGATAATGTTGGACAAAAAGCTCACACTATGAAGAGCGGGTAGGTCCCCTTCATCCAGTTGAGCCAACCCCTAGCAGGGTCGGCCCTCCTGCGAGCCGCACATAGGGAGATGATCCACAAGATCAAGAGTGGCAGAATCCAAATGCCATTGAGGACAATACTGCCGATGTAGAAGCCGTCTATTTCTTCCTTAGTGGGCTCCGACATGGCGACGACAAGATGGTTAACTAAACGCGAAGGATGAGGTTCAATGTAGTTTAACGGAAAAGGGACCCGAATCTGGTCTTGGAGCAATCGCAAAGCGAGGTTCAGGCTGCTGGAAGAGACGCTCGAGCTCCAAATCCAAGACAAACTGGTGAGGGAAAAAAGAAGAAAAAAAGAGAGCAAAGAGAGGGGGAAACGAAAGGCACAGAGAGCCTCGTCCCCCGTGGTAACATTCTTCTTCCGCAATAATTATGAGTAAGAACGGCACAATGGTCAGCCGCTCAAGTTCGTCGAGCTGGGCGTCATCTCTTCACGTTCGCCCAGGATTCCTCATGCCCCCAATTCCTGCTGACCCCCCAGCAAGAGCCAATAGGGGATGATTGAACTTGCATTCAATAAATCTTGGCAACCATGTCGTGGCACACAACCCCCGACACTTGGACAGAGATATGGTGACATCGCTGTTGAGGAGGGGGGCTCGAACGTGGCACAGCTGATGAAGTCAAACCTTTACCCCATTATTGGGACCATCGGCCAGAAATGCAGGATGAGAGAATCACCGATATCAGATAAGCATAGTCAATAGTAGAGCTATGACACAAGACGGAATCACTCTCGCGCACTGGAGATGAAAAGGAAAGATGGGAAGGCACAACAATGAACATCGACAACACCCCTGGTGCTGAAGTTTCACAATCCCAACCCGTCCTGCAAGCAGGGGGGGGGGGGGGGAATTCAGGTCCCGCAACCCAGCGACTTCCCGCCACACAAGGCATTCCCCAATGCAATAAATGCACTGCGCCTCCTTCATTTGGCGAATAAAATCCGAGTCTAAAATATGGGAGCCGTAGACGTCCCTGCCCCGCAATTACCAAGAATAATCCTCAGATATTTAGGTAGACTGGAAGTACGGAGTAGTGGACGGACTGGCAGTTGAGAAGGAGGCTGTGTAAACAGCGCTGCAGATGGCAAGATGCAACCTCTCGTGGGCACGCAAGATTTGGCGCTTTTGGCGCCGTGGGGCTGCTCCTCAGCGCCGACGCCCGATAAATCCGTCAGCAAATTATTTTGCTTTCATTTCCGAGTGGCTTGTTATGCGCGGCGTTCAGTCACCAGTGGAACGTATGTGCGACCCTCCTCCTCGTCAGCATATTGAACCCGAGCCGCGCACGAAGAGATCAGTCATTAGTAAACACACACCCGAAACGGCATAGGCAAAATTTGCATCCAAGATGGGAACAACAGCTAGATCTCCTCATATTTCCTTCCAAGGTTCAAGCCAGAGCATGAGCCCCATTTCACGCTCACTCATTTGCTCCCGTTTGTTTCCCTTCCCCAAGAATCCTCGCCACCCTCCTTAGACGTAGGTGCAGGTCACAGTGGATGTGCCCGAGGTGCCGCAGTTGGTCAGGACCACGTTGTTCTGCTTGATGTCGAAAATGGTGGAGCCCGAGACACCAATGGTGCTTCCGGACGTGGTCGTGACGGCGGATCCCGTGAAGGTGACAGTGCCAAAATTAGCAAAGGGGACGAGGGCACCGTTCTCCTCAAAGTCCTCAACGATCCACTCGGCGTTGGTCTCGCACAAGTGTGCCGACTGGCCACTGAACGAGTGCGTGACAGTTTTGCCCTTGGTGATGTTCTTGAGGGTGACGCTGCCAGCACTGGTTGAGGTCGCCGTGGCCGTCATGGTGATGCTGTCGCCGGCGCTGATGGCGAAGCCCGAGAAGGTGTAGGCGTAGTTGGGGTACCACTCGTACCAAGCATCGAAGCTGATGGTGCTTCCCTGGACATAGAAGTCGACGCCCGTTTGCAAAATGGCAGTTTGGCACGTGTCACCATCAATTCCAACCCAGGCAGATGCTGCGTACTGGGTAGTGGTGCTACCACCACTGGGCTGCTGAGGAGTAGGCACGATGATGGTGGCCGTCACGCTCTTGTAGCCAGAGCCAATCAGAACGGCGCCAGCCCTGTTTATATTACATACATATTAGCAAGAGATCAAAATTATGCAAAACGACAACTTACCAGTTAGAGCTGTACTGCACATTGCTGTTGTTGGTGATGCCCTCGATGGTGGGTCCGTCGGCGGCTGGGATACGGATATTGGGGTTGGTTTTCCGAGCGGCGCGGCGTGCCTGCATACGGGGCTCGCGAGGAACCAGCTCGACTCCCTCGGGCAGCACCGTAGGCAAGGCCAAGGCGGTGCTGGCGCCGAGGATGATAGCAGACAAGACACTTGCAAACTTCATCTTGAAGAGTTTGGGGAAGAGGAGGACGTGGGAAGGGATACTGGACGATTGAGGGACGGGCTGGAGAAACCTTACTCTGACTGTAGCTTGACCATCAGAATCATGGCTGACAAGAGAGGAAAGAAGGTTGCCTTTATAGAAAACATCTTCTTGGACTACTCGACTCGGGCATCTCGAGCTATCCTGCCCTGAGAAGGTGCTGTTCCAAGAAGGGAGACATGCGTTTGAGACGGCGAGACTCCATCTCCCACACCTAGTAGCTGGAGCTAGAGCTGGAGCTGGCCACCTTCCTCATTCTTCCATTGCTCCCGCGCTGTGGCTTGCATGTGTTCTGGACGCCAGTAATGGCGGGATGTATGGCTGCCTAAGAAGCGGTTGGAAGGGATGGTTCTTTTGGATAGATATGGGGACATTGAGCAGTCATTGAGCAATCGCTGCGCGCAGATGACGGACAGGAGTATTCGCGCAAGTCTTTGAGATGAGGATCTTCGCCCAAAGAAGGAGGTCTCGGCGCGATGGACCCAGGCCTCAGATGATCTTTTTGGCCGATGCTCGTGAAGCGAGATATGAATGCAGTGATGGTCCCAGAAGGGGGGCAGGCTTGGCATTTCTGGAAGGTTGTATTGATTGCGCAATGCTGGGAGGACGATGCCGACCAACAGAATGACAGCCGCTGCCAAGGCACCGGCGGCGGCCATGATGCTTTCAAAGGGGTTGCCTGGTGGCTTGCAGGACCTGCCAAGAAGGTAGTAGGGAAGCGGTCCTAGCGGGTGACTGCTTGTCGTCGTCTCATACTAGTGTGTAAGGAGGAAGTCGTACAGCGATAATAGAAGTTTGGCAAGGAAGAAAACGTCCGAGAAGTGTGGGGGAGCCGAAACGGGTGGGGGGGGAGCAGCCGTTCGGCAGATCAGTGCTATCGAGGTGGGAGTTTTTCTGGGGAAGAAGGATGCTGGAGGTTGGTTCAAGCTTTGTGGAGGAAGAGAGGTGTTGGCTGCCAAGAGTAATAGGGGGGTCTTGGCGGCATCCAGATTTCCCCAGGAACTCTTCTGCGGATGTTGTCTCATTTCCCCAAGCAATATCGGCAGGGTGAAAGCGCCTCATGTGGCGTCAATCCAAAGATGACCAATCCTGGCCTCCAAAGACCACAAAAAAATTGGCCAATTCAGCTACCATATCCCAGGAACCAGTACGGTCAATTAAACCTGACAGATCAATATCGGTCGGCTTTGCCTGACGGGAGGCGGAGCGGAACGAGCGGCACCCATTGTGCAAGTAATCACTGTATGTGCCGGCACCAGTTCATTGTAAACCCGGTGAATTCTCCATGCTTCTTATCTTTCGATTGTCTGGCCAATGGAATGGTTTAGCCAGCTCGAGACTGGAGGTTAGACCCGGCAGTCGGGAGGACGGATCAGATTACGTCGTCAGTGCCTTCGTTGAACGATAACTGACAGTTCCAGGGTTCCATGGCACATGCCTCTCGGTTATCTAGCCTAATGTGGAAGGTCCATGCTGGCCAGAGAATGGTGTCTTCGCCGTGCCAGGTATTGTTCGCTGGTTGGCAAAGCCGCCTCGTGGGGGATAGTGCGTTGCTCGTGAGTCCAACTTTCAAGAGCCAGGACTGGTGTTGACATATCGACACATGGAAACTAGCTAAGCGCTGGATAGTGTTGTCAAATTGTGACATCTTATCGGAAAGGTTTGTCGAGGCTCCAAAAGGAGAAGGGTAGGGAAACGATGGAGTTGCCTCATCGTCCCGTGGGTGAGCTGGCCGAGACCCAACGTGCCTTCCCGCCGTGGCGCTGCAGCCCCCCACTTTCCCGAGCGAGAGCAGTCACAACCTGGAACTCACACGACACCTGCAGTTGCTGGAACCATTCCTGCAAACCCATTCTATTTGGCCATCATCCCTAGAGCCTTCCTCTAACCTACCTTGGATCGTCCACGAAGATCGCCGTTTTCCTCTTGTCTGGTTCGCCCGTCCTTTTGGATCCAGCCATCCCACTCTCCACGATGTATAAGCCTTACCAATATTGTTGCAAATCAAGTTTACAGATGACATGGATGGATGGCATTGCATTTCTTCTCTATCCCGCAACTGACCACCATTTCTTCCCGTCCACAAGTCGCGCCCGACACCACCACCCGCGAGTCGACCTGCTTCTTTCGATCAACACGACTTCTTTGGGAAAAACTAACTAAAGAATGTCACTCAGTAGGACGGTGGCATGATCTAACCACAAGTCAAAGACCTCTGACACCTCGTCACTGGAGTGTTGGCGTGATTCAAGATTCCGTCAATTTGCGGTAGCTAAAGATACAGCATATGGCTTCCCAATAATTCTGTCAGAAAAACACAGCGACTAACCCCGTCCGTACACATCCTTCTCGACTTCAACATCATGATCCGACATTGACCTTCATTCGACCTGATCACTCTTACTCTAAGCCATTCGCCCACCAAAAAAACCACACATTCCGCTTAATTCCCATTGGTGGCGCCGTCGCTCGAGCAGCAGCTGGCAACGTTCGCGCCATTTCCGTTAGGGAACGCAAGCTTGCTGATCTTATCGGCGGCGTCGAGGACCCCGCTCCCATTGGCGAGAAGTTGACTCGGTGTGCTAGAGTACGACGGCGGCACGTCCATGACCGGGTTGTTGGAGAAGAAGTGACGGGGTCGCAGCAACAGTGTCATAGGCTCTGCGGGCATTATGGGGAAGTCCTCGGGCGCTGGGAAATGCGTCAGGCCAAAAGTGTGCCACAGAACGATGTCGGTATCCTCGACCGACTCGCTGCCGTCGCCAACCCACTCGGCTATGTCCTTCGAAGGCTCTCCGCTCGTCTGCGGGACATGGCGGCCGGCCGGCCAGAGCTGGTCATCACGGTCTGTTTTGCCGTTAGCTAACGTCTCAAGAGAGGGCTTTCTGCCATCTCCTTCTCTTTCTCTATGTTGAAAGACTCACACTTGGTAACGTGCACGGCATACCGCGCAAAGGCAGCCCTCTTCCACACAAGAGATCCCTCCTTGGGCAACAGTCCCGGCACCTCTCGGCTCACCAATTTGTAGCTGACGGGCTTCTTGCTGTACGGATGGAGCTTGCTTGTGTTGCAGATATCCCACGTCCGCGAAGTCGCGCCGTTGTACTGTGTCATGGCCTCTCCGGTCGTCGCCAGCTTGGTGCGCTTCGCATAAAAGCCGTTCCCGTAGAAGTTCTCCTTGCTTCCGACGGGTGCTTCGCTTGGAACTGCATCGGTCATGAACACAGTGTTGTTTGGCCCGTCAACGTTGGGATTGATACGAAGGCTGAACAGATGTTGATGATTGTGAGCGTTGACTCCTGCACCACGCAGTTAGTTTCTGCTCCATCACTGATGGCTTTTGAGACTTGAGAAGCACAAACCTGGATACACCTGGGTTCCCCAGCCGTGGGTGTCTTCCTCCGGGTCCATGGCATACGTGTTCAATATGCCAGTGAGCTTAATCTCGGGCTGGATTGTTCCGTCCTGGTGGAAGATCCAGGCGACGACGTACTCATAGTTCGCCGCAGTGAAGATCTGCTGGACGATGAGCTTTCTTCCCCGCGTCACGATCACCGACTCGTCTCTGAAGTCAGTGTGCTTGAAGAGGATGCCGGAGTCTTCCTCGTGGATGCAGATGGCATTCTTGATGGTGCGAACACCTCCAGCCCGAGTGGGAAAGTCTGCGTCGAGGTAGTGGATAGTGCCCTTGCAGTCGCAGCCGAGCGACAGACTGTTGGCCATATACCCAGCACCATATTCACCCTGGTCCAGGGCATGCTTCCGCTGGTGGGGATGCTCGGGGTTTCCGCTAAGGTCCTGTTAGTTTTGCGGCAAGCTCTGAAGGAGCGTCAAGGTTTTGACTTACTAGGGAACCACCATCTCAGCAAGGGATAACCTGTAGAAGATTGGCCGAACATTCCCCTTGTCGTTAAAGGTGATATTGTTCAGCACAATACCCTCCCGGTAGCTGAATCCGATGTGGAACTTCCAATTCTGCCACTCAACCTCTCTGCCATTCACTTGGAATGACACACCCTCAGGCTGCGTCACATTGATGGGCTTCAAGTCCTTGCGGTATCCACCTGCGGCTTCAACAGCGGCCGGGTGATAGTCGATGGGAGGCGCCTTGCTGAGCGGACGCCGGACTGTGGGAATGTCGATAGCAATGATCTCCTTCTTGTCGGCGGCATAGATGGGGCAAAAGTCCAAGGGGTACTGGTACTGGCAGTTGTCGATGTCGGGCCGATAGTACATGAACGCCTGCTGCAGACGAGTAGAGCTGCCCCATCGCTCGTCATACCCAATTGTCCACGGGTCGCAGAACACCTTGTGCATCTCGCCCTCGGGAACGCCGCTGAGGATGCATTGTTCGACGACCTTGGGGTCCTTGCGGACAATGTGTTCGACAAGCTGGAGCTCTTCCATTGTAATCTGAACGGGGCTTATCGTTAGGTAATTCATTACATGTCTCGAGCTAGTGAGGCTTACGATAGGCTGTTCCCCCTCCAGGAGCTCCCACTTGGTGATCTTGGGCTCATCCAAAGCCACCAGCGCATCGTACACGTTTCCACCCGGTGCGATCACGACCACATCGGCGACACGCTGTGGCCGGGGCGCCGTCTCAGGGGCTCCCAGCCATGCCGTCATCTCAGCCTTGCGCGGCTCCTGCAGCGCAACCACGTTGAAGAACACATCGCCATGTGCCTTCTTCACGACCGCGATGGCTGTCGCGATCTCAGCCAGCGTGAGAGGATCAAAAGGGTGCGGGAGGTCGGCCATGATGGCTTAGTCAATGGAGGGCAAGATGCGGATGCTGTGTCGTTCGTATGTGCGACTCCTGACAAACGAAGACTGTTCGATGATAGAGACCCGTCATCTCAAACATCGAGGGGTAGCAGGCCAGTATTTATTATCCTTTGTCCCCCTCCTCCAACACCAACATGTCCCTCAGTCCCGACAGCGCGGGGCGGACGCGCGCCCAGATTCACACCCCCAAGCTGGTGGTTGGTTGCATGTTGAGTCTAGTTTGATAAGAATCGCGACACTCTCATTTGTCCATCTGTCGTTTCCCACACCACATGGCTCACGAAAAGGTTCCGGCTTTCTTTCTCGTTACACGAGTGCTGTACAATACCTTATTCTTCCTCCCCCTTTCTCCATTCAGCCCCACAATAAAACGCATCCATTGCCACAGATAGTCCCTATGGAGCGATCGTCCCGGCAAATTTGTAGCATATGTTGGTCAAGAAGTTGTGATAATCACGTTGGTTGCCCCGCACTTTTTGCTGTTGGTCGTACTGTCTTACAGCGGGAATAGCCTACGAGCGCTCGGCGGGTTCCGATTCTCGGAACGGGCACCACACGTGGAGTGGAGTGGCGGGGACTGGCTGGCCGTGTTACCGAATCCCTTCCGGCCCATACCTGGGTAGTAATTACCGTAACGAAATGGAAGTGGGGAGACACACCCCGCATCACCTCCGCCACCATTGCAGACCCCCCGGACTCTTTAACCTGTCATGGTAGTCAAAAAGCAACACCGGCATTAGTGTCTTGGTTCACCGGGGATATGGAACGATGCACGGCTTGCCTGTTCAGCCCTACTTTTGGATTGATGAACCAGAACGAGTTCTGTATGATCATGATCTGAATAAAGGATATAGAAAAAGACTAGGCTCGGAGATGGTTAGGGAATCCTTCGGCATGTTTTCTTGGGGACTTAGCTTACTTGGACCTAAGTAGAGGGTGGACTTGCTGCTGAAATGGTGACTGCTTTACATCTGACTCCATAATGATTGAACTCCATCAACTCCAGTGTATTTTTGACTTGGTTTATCTGATGGATGTTTCCGAGTTAATCTTACTAGGGCAACTAAGCACTCGGTGATTGTAGAAGTGGGTGCGAGACGTAGATGATGTGGGGGGGGGGGGGTGATTGATAATAATTAGAACCAAAGAATCAGAGATGCACTAATGACATTGGAAAGATGCAAGTGGCTCCTTTCATTGGCAATAGAGATGGGAACCACCCTGCTAGCCAGTAAGCTCATAAATTGGTAGGTACATTTAAGTGACCGATAGACTCAGAGCTTAGTATCACTGAACGGATCGTCAGCCCTATTTCCTCATCTCTAATAGAAAGCTGTCTTATAAAACGTGGACTATGCTCCATGTATCTGCTTACTATCTTGGCAAAAAAATTCTATATGTATGCTTTTGTAGCCATGAAACGGTGTACAAGCTGCACGATGACGCAAAGCAAATACTATTGAATGCATGTGTCTCTTCAACTAGTCAAGTGATTGTAAAAGAACAGAACAAAATAATTTGAAAAAGCATAGGCGCTGGATTGTTATATGTGAACTAGTAACCGCCATGGTAACGGCGGTATCTTCTCCCTTGCCCAGAGTTTGAGAAGGGGACGATTTTAATAAGAAACTGGGTTGCCTAGACTAACAATGAAATTCCTAAATGGAATATCTAACTGCTTATAACAGTAGAAATTTATGATGAAGTGATAATAAATAAGTATTCAAGTTCGCAACACATCAAGTCGAATTCAAGTAAGAAGCTTTAAATAAAAAATGATGAGTTCAAACTGTGGCTGGAGAAATTTGCACTGCACTTGACTATTTGTCTTCATTAACTATGAGTGATGAGAGCGGCGGTGATGAAAGGGGAAAGACGAAGGAGAGGGATATATCACCTACTGCTGCACTAAAGGGTATTGAGACAAAGGGGGGAAAAGAAAAGGACGAGACGGAGGCATCGAGACTCGGGATAAAGTCCAACGAGGGTAAGCGAGGTCATATTCTGACTTGGAGATTCACTCCCACTCGCACACATTAACCAAATAAGCACGGAATCGGGTACCGACTATTTTTTTTATTATCTCGACTGGATACAGACACCCCTCATAATCATTAAAATATCGCCGTAGCATGAACCATATTTTGCTGTTTGATGTGACTCCCATTTATTGTGCAAGCAAAGAGAAAAAGAACAAGAAGAAAATTCGTAAATGTCATGGTGATTATGAGATCCTGGTTCTCATTTCCACACCTCTAGTGGGCCTAACAAGGAAATCAAAAAATTAAAATAAAAGGGAGGCTGAATGGAAATTAAACCCTAACCCGAATTCCCATGAAGCGAAGAGTTCTCATGCAAATCTGCAGCCCATAGATCACCACCATGTTCCAATAGCGTGTTGCATACCCAAAGGCAAAGTCATTGCCCCTCAAGTTAGAGTAGCCAACATGGCCTTCATCAACCTCGGCGGAGGACCTGTGAAGCAAACAGTCAGCATTTTATCCCTGTGCGATGACGTGGACATCCCGGCCACATGGTAGAAAATGCACCGCACCTTTACCGATATTTCGGTACACTAATAGACATCCTACCTTTTTTGTCCTTCTCCAGTCGGACACCACGGCTGGGTTCCTCAACCCTCTCAATCTCCTCCTCGTAGAGGACGAGCTCGCCGGTGGACAGACGCTCGGCCCTGACGTAGTCGCGGCTCGAGTGTCTTTCGTGGCGATCGCGCCGGGAGAGCTGCTTCTCCAGATGGCGGATTTCCGAGCGGAGATCGTCTGACTCGAATGAGTTCCGGCGGCGCCGCGAAGTCTCGGCCAAGACAAGGGGGCCGACGGGAATCCTGTCAGACACTTCACGCGGGCGTGCATCGTAAATTATCGGGGTATCATAGGTGGTACTAGTGTCGTATGAGGTTGTGGTGTACGCCGTTCGAGCTGGGGATATGTCGCGGATAACGGTAGTCTTCACAACTTCCACGGGAGAAGGAGGCGGTGGGTGGGCGGCCACGATAATTGGGCCGTGGTGAGACGCTGGCGGCGGAGGCAGTGCTGGCATCTGGATGTACTCAGATCGGCGCTCAATAGGAACCTCGATGTACTCGGTCCGCGGCGCAGGCACTTCGACATATTCGGTGTGGCGCTCGGGCACCTCAATATACTCAGTCGTCCGGTGCTCCTCAACTATTTCGGCAACCGGAGAGCGGGCAGCAACCACTTCTTCTTCGCCTAGTGAGTATTAGTGTTTTGTTCGAGGCGCTACCACGGCACACGGCAACCTACTCTTCTTGTAATCGGCGCTGAGTTTGAGCAAGTCATCGATGTTTTGCTGGCCAAGCGCTTTCTGGACGATGATGATATTGCCCTGTTTAACAATATTAGTATAAGCTCCAAAAAAACGAAGATGTTACGGCGATAAAACGTACCTCCTCCACGAAAGGATAAGCAAGATCGATGAGCGCTCGCTTGGAGACTAGCCGGGCGGGAATGCGCGTCTTGCCCTTCTTGGGGTACTCGCTTCTGGTGGTCACGGTGGTTCCGCCGCTGCTGCTCAAGGAGATGCTGGAGCTTGTCGACCTCGATCTCCTGCGCACAGTGCTTGCGTGGTGGCTGGTAGCCCTCGACGTCCTCGACTCTCGACTCCGGCTACGGTGGCGCGTACGGACGACCTCTCTCTCACGAACCCGCTCCCCAGGGAAGCCGCGGAAGTCGTCATCGCCGTACCGATGGGGATCAGAGACCGCAATCTCTTCATACGTGTCCCGCTCCGTATAGACCCTGGGTGGAGGGAGTGCTCTTGAGCGTGGCAGTGGGATAGGGACATATGGTTCCGGCCGGTATTCTCTTTCTCTTTCTCTTTCCCTTCTGGCGGGAGGGCCGTATTCCTCGCGCTCGTAGGAGCCCCTTGGCCTCCGATCAAAAGTATCGAGGCTCGACTGTCGCCTTGGCATCATACCGGGTCGTCTGGAAGGCGCTGGGGATGGGCTACGGACCCTCGTCCTCTCCCTGTCGATGATGACGCGACGATCGATCTCGCTTTCTGGCGGAGAGGGGCGTCGACGCTGAAAGCGGGCGGGGGGCTCGTCGTCGTACACAACGCGGCGGCGCTCACGAATAACAACGTCGTCCTCTTCGTAGGGACGACGAAGTCGCTCAGCAGACCGTTCCCGCGGCGGGTGGTCGGGGACGCGGGGAGGCGGCCCCCCACGGACGTAGACATGGTCATCCTCTTCCTCGAACCGCTCACGCGCATCATCAAAGCGACTGCCGCCTCGTCCGTGTTCGAAGTTGAAACGATCTCGGTCCCAGCGCTCCGGGCGCTCGCTGCGAGCAAGGTCGGGAGCTGACGACCCGTGAGCCATTGCAACGAAGATGGTGGCTGAGTGGCCTGTGGAGAGAGCAGGGCGGCAATTGATGGGATTCTTTGGCCAGATGGGGGTGGATGCGAATATATTCTCGACTTCCTTGGCTGATTTTTGGTGTTGCTTGGAGCTTGGGTGCGAAGACTAAAGTCGGGTGGGGAGTGGCAGGAGTGCAAGGTTTTCGACGGTCTCGAATCCAAGATGTTGGTCTGATGACGACAGTGGATGAGACAAAATAGCGGGGGGGCAGCAGTGCTCAGGAGTGAAGTGGAGTTTTGGTGCTGCAGGACAACGGCAAAAGCAGGCTGGAGGCCCCACCTGGATGGCGTGAAATGTTTCTGGTGCAGCCGTTGGATTCAAGGTTTCGATTGCCTGCTGCAGTCCCGCCGCTTCTGTGCTGCTTTTGGGTTTTCTGCGCCCAAGCGACGTGTGCTGTGAGTGGCTCTTGGGGACTCGAGTTTATTTTGGCGAGAATGATCACTCCAGGGACTGAAACCGCAGTGCAAAGTTTATGTGAAAGTCGCGAGGCTGGCTGACGGGGACCGGCTTTGAGACCAGTCACGAACCCTGCTGGGCGAGTGCGCCTTGAGGCCTCACGCTGACAGGTTGCCTGACTATCATAGGTGTGGGTACAAGACGTTGGCCGCCTCGAGGCAGAAGGCAGAATGCTGAATGCCGAATGCAGGGTCTTGTGGTTTGGACGAGGACAACAGGCAGTCGAGGCAGGATAATGTAGGTAGGTGTCCGTCGTCCACAGCCTTTTCTTATTAGGTTGGTTGGAATTGCCTAGTTCGTGAGGATAAGGTGGTCAAAAATTCAAGTGGACGACGGCACGGCGTCGTCGTTTTGTATTTCTCAACAGTGACACAGGCGGCAACGGTGCATGCCGAGACGAGAGCCCAAGAACTTGCTGTGGGAATGGCTGATTATATTTGTTAGTGAAAGCACATCAGACAAGTTCTTGAACTATCAGCCTCTAACGTCCCACAGTACCACTAAATGAGTGTGGGGCGTTTCAGGAAGGCAGACATTCAACACGGGCTCCTTGGTCCCCTGTGTGTGTGTTTTGGACGAAACCATATTGATCCTCTTCCATACATAGCAAATGTTTCCGGACTTCCAATGCTTCTCCGCTCCGGCAGGGTAGTTCGAGACGATGGCTCACTTTGACGTCGTCCTGGAAGCGAGTTTTTGGGCAGCCATCGCCTGGCTTTTGCCTCGCCGGGCAACAGCAATACCCTCATCAAAAACGCCTGTAATCTCTCGGGCGCTGACGAGTTGGCCGTTCGTGATGTTCCAGAAGACGAATTTTATCGGCACTTTGCTCTCGATATCGAACCAACCCCTGCGGCGATCTTCCGCTGCCCAGCCTGACGTTGGGCATCGGCTTTTCATCCATCCATCCGCCCACCCTCCAACTCACGATTTTTGGGATGGCAGTCGGTCCATTTTCGGCTCCTCCTCCTGGTGTGGGGACTGGGGACTGCACGAACAGCTCGTTGCAGCAGCATGTCGGAAGGGTCCTCCCTCCACCCCGCTATTATTCTTTTTCATGCACGATGACGTCGTGCAACACTTTTTCGCATGGAATCGTCGAGCAGCTTGGCGAAGATGGGTGATGTGGATGGAAATGCGATAATTGGCTAACTGAAACCAAATGTCGTTCTTGTCCGGAGCGGAATGCATCTGCAATGTATCCCATGTCAATCAAGTGTGACTGTGTCCAACGGCTCACCTCCATGACTCTGTGCAAGATCTTCACGCACGTGGGGGAGGTTTCTATATGGTAGATTTGCAACCGAATTTCCAGTGCCTAGGGAGATTGTCACCATTCACAATTCCTACGTGGGACGAGCGACTCAAAGGGCTTCTCGTTGTATCCGCTTCGGTGTTTCTGTCGAGAGGTACCGCAAGAAGGCGACGGATTCCCACGTCGCATCACTGCCATTGGAAAATTTCCTGCATGGCATGATGCATCAGATAGCTCGCATGTAAAGCCATCATGAGCTGGGATGAAATAAAATAGGGGAGCATTTTGTCCCAATTTTTTTTGTATATCTTTTGAAATACCATGCCGTACTTTTTGAGTTCCGGATCTGGCTCACAAACGGTTTTATAAACCCCGCGAGCTACCGTCCGCCCCTTTTTTTGTCCCAAATAAACAACTCCAGTAGATGACGTGGCCCTGTAGAATAATGCAAACTCCCTCGTACATAGGAAAGAAATATTCAACAAATTCACGCTTCAGTAGAAACTGGTACCGTCTCTCCATTCCCCTGTGGCTGCTCGTGAAGAGTGAGGTGAAAGCTGCGGATAATTGAATCGGCATCATCAATGGCAATAGGCCGCACGTCGGCCAGAGTCTTGATCTTGGCAGTACTATAAGGGGTGAGTCAGTGTCGCTTATTTTCAAGCACATTCCGGGAAATACATACACTTCCTTGACTTGTTCATCAGTCATCACAAGGCCGAGCTGTCCGACTCTCGTCTTGACAGCGTTCCAGCCAGTCAAGCGGGAGGCAAAGTGGACGTAACGTGTCAGACCGAAATCTGCCGGGTTGAGGATCTCGTATGTGCTGGGGTTGTTGAGGATCGCCTTGGCGTGAATACCGGCCTTGTGAGTGAAGGCACAGAATCCAGTGATGGGGTTGTTGAAAGGAGTGTTGACCTGGACTGCCTCGGCAACCAAATCCTCAACCTGAGATGGTCAGTCATGAAAGTACCTATGTGTGTGCCTGTGATTTATCTTACCTCCTTGAGCATGTGGAGCTTGTACTTGCTCTTGACATACTCGGGGGCTGTCACCACCATACGGGCCATGAGGCCACCAAGGGGTGTAATGCCGTTACGCTCACCAACTGTAAAACATGTCAGGACTCATGCACCCCGTTTTGCTAGGTTCCGCAATACTCACTTCCGAGAACACTGGTATCGATGTGCGTAGCACCCGCCTCCAGGGCGCAGTAGGCATTGGCGATACTGCATCCAGTGTCGTTGTGGAAATGGGTCTCGATGTCGCAAGCTAAAACAATTAGTGGGCTTTCACTTCAAGGCGTGATCCTGAGCCAACTTACAAACAACACCTCTCAACGTCCGCACAAGCTATAAACCGTGAGTTAGTTTCGGTCATAACGAGCATCATTTGCAAAAAAACATACGTCGTAGACTTGACGAGGAGAGGCGCAGCCAACAGTGTCAGCAATGCCAACACGGTTGACGCCGACCTTATCCACGGCCCTGTACAGAGACAGAAGGTCGACGAGGTCTGACCTGAACGAATCCTCGCTCGAGACTTTGAAACGTTAGCTAACCGCCCTTCAGACCAAAGAGTCGGGAGTAGTTAAGTTTGCCCACTCACATCGAACCTCGAGTCCCTTGGACTTGACAAACTCGATCACCTCGATAGCGGTCTTCTCGATGTAGGCCATCGACTTGCCATGGCTGTGCTCGCGGAGGAAACTCGACGTTCCAATGACGACGTCCAGGCCATCCACACCAGTCTCGACAGCCAGCTTGGCATCTCGCATGTCGCAGCGGACATCTGGGGAAGGTTAGGACAGTCACAAAACTGGACGGAATGCCCTTGACTCACGTGTCAGAATCTTGGCCTGCAGTGACTGTTAGTCCAAATCCAAATAAAGTACTTTATGCTCGAGCGGGAGGAAGCGCACCTTCAGTCCGAGCTTGCAGATAGCCTCGCAGTCCTTGCGGGACTGCTCAGAGGCAGCGGGCGAAGTCACTTCGATGTAGTCGACTCCGAAGGCGTCAAGGGCTAAACGAGGTGCGGTGTCAGCGACGGAGGGGAGGAATTGGAGGCAATAGTCTCAGCATACCCTTAGCACTAGAGAAGTAGAAAGCAAAGGGTTAGCCAAAGCTTGATTCTGAATGGTAGGGCTAATTGTTTGGTGGGATTGGGGCACCAACATCTTGATCTTGGTCTCGGTGTCGAAGTAGGCATTGG
Organism: Lasiosphaeriaceae sp. G1095; assembly: GCA_027569635.1. Taxonomy (NCBI): domain Eukaryota; kingdom Fungi; phylum Ascomycota; class Sordariomycetes; order Sordariales; family Lasiosphaeriaceae; species Lasiosphaeriaceae sp. G1095. The sequence continues at coordinate 160,050 of JAPDFK010000066.1, forward strand.
CGAACTGTTCACCCTCTAACACAAGAGTTAGCGCGGGGACGACACAGAGGAATTGGGGCTGGAATCGCACCTCGCAGTGTCGACTCGATGATCTTGAAGCTGTCGACATTGGAGAGGAAGTCGCCTACGGGCTGGTAGGGGTTTGACCGAAATTTGGCCTGTAAGAAGAAGAACGTCGATCAGTATGGTGGACTCGTCACTGGCAGCGTGCGCGCGACGGTTTGCAGGGTTTCGCATGTCATACATTGCCATTGTTGTTGGAGGTACCGTTCTTAGCACCGTTGGTGGTGCCATTGGCACCGTTGACGCCGTCTGTTCCGCACATTTTGTCTGCTGAATATCGCTCTGGCAAAGTGGTCGAGTTTGGTGTTTGTTCGAGATGCAGGGGGAAAGTTCTTGAGGTCGCGGCTTCCCGATGTCGCTGAAATACTTGGGTCGGTTTGCCCCTCCCTCTCTGCCCAGTCATTCCATGAGTCAATCAGAATTTTCGCAAACCAAGCATCGACCCCGCAGTGGGACAAACAAAAGCACCCAAGTCTTCAGACCGCCCTGAAATTGAGGGCAGTGATTGGATGCCAGCCTGGATCAACCACTAACACCACGTCACAGCGCCTCCGAGCTTTTATCCGCTGCGCTTCTGAATATCGAACTGCGCTTTCCCGTCACGGCTTGGCCTGGGATTTCGATCAGGTGCATTCTTGCGTCTGCTCGCTAGGCCTGGATCGGGGTGGCTCAATGCGGCAAATTGGAGACGTAGGTACATGTGCGGATAGGTAGGTAGGCAAGTAGGTAGGCAGTTCCAGCTCCGAGCCGTGCCGGCCAGTTCTTCAAATAACTTAGGACTGCACCCCTCCTGTCCATCCATGCCCGGCAACAAGGGCCACGCGACCTTGCAGCGGACTGGCCGACACGAAGCGGTTGCTGCCGTCCACGGCCAAGACGGAACAGAGCAAACATTTTGATCCCTGAGCACAAGCTGAAGAAATCGATTCTCTAACTCCATGTTTCATTATTCTTTTCTGAAACGGGACGACGAGAAGAATTGTCTTCAACCTACCATCCAGGGACACCCCTTTCGGCCGGGAGCGGCCTAAACTTGGACACGAGTTCCTGGTCTTTACCTGGTTGCCTGGCTATCCAGACATCCTGCGGTGCTGCTGCGATGCCCCGCATTCGGACGATCCTATCCCCCACATCTTTTCTTGGCGGCCCTTGCTCTGCCAGTTGGCGGGTGGTCTGTGCATCCTGGCCCTAAAATCTGGGGGGAAGCGAATTGGATGCTGGGCCCCTGGAAATCCAGCTCTCGTGAATCCACTCTCCCAAAGCCACTGTAACACGTGCAAGAAGCAACAGGTCTTTCCTCCACGCGTGAGGACTTGATTGGGGCCGAGGCTAGAACGTCGGGCATCCGCAGCTTCTTGGTATGGTCTGATTTGGTATCTGCTCCTTTAGAGGGACGTGGCGTGAAGTGCAGTGGCCTGGGGATGGCTACGGGTATAAATATGGAAATATCAGACCTGAAGTGAACGGGGGAAAGTGCCGACGTTTCGTGAAGCTCCAAAGTCGAAGGTCGAAACCTACAAACACAAACAACCTCAGCAACAACGAAAGAAAAAAAAGAACTGACACAACCAGATCGGCACAATATCGCGCTGTTTTTGGAGCCTGTATCGATACATAAGAAACGCCATCGTGGCACCGCATACGCAAAATGTGCATAGTATTGTTGACGACGTCGCACCCGAAATTCGCTCTCATCGTTCTCGACAACAGGGATGAGTACATTCTTCGGCCGACCAGCAAACCGCACTGGTGGACCGCGCAACCAGAAGCAAATGCCTCTTCAGTGACAATCGACTCCGAAAAGCCTCACGATATCGAGGTTCTCTCCAGTCGAGATCTTCAGAGGGCCGAGCATGGGACGTGGCTCGGCATCACCAAGGGTGGCAATTTCGCCGTGCTGACTAATTATCGGGAGACGGACACCCACGATACCACACACCCCGTGCATGGCAAGCGAAGCCGCGGCGGCATGGTGACGGCCTGGCTGAGCGCAGATCCGGCACAGCGCACCAAAGAGTTCGTCCACAACATGCTTGGGAGCGGCGATGTGAAGGGCGTTGGCGGGTTCTCTCTGGTCTGTGGCAAGCTGAGGAAGATCAAGGGGGAGAAGAAGATCCAGCCCTTGGCCATCCTTTCCAACCGCATCGACAGCGCGGATCAGGTGCCCTGGATCTGCGGGCAGCGCGGCCACGAATATGGCCTCAGCAACACCATCTATCAAGATCTCGACGATGCGCTGGAGAAGAGTGGGGAGCCGATGTGGCCCAAGATCCGCGACGGCGCCTCGCTGCTTGGTCAAGCCCTCGCCGTTACTGTCGGCGACGACATTGCTGAGGAGGATCTGACGCAAGTGCTGTTCAAAATCCTGGACGTGGATAAGTTCCCGTCAAACCACACCATGGACCTGGAAGAGGGTATCCCGTTGCTGAAGGACTCGATATTTATCCCGGCATTTGGAGGCCAGGAGCACCAAGGGGAGATGGCGGCCGCAAGGCAGCGTGGTAGCATCGGGCAGACGGAACACGGCTCTGCGGCCGAGGCACTAACGATTGAGGCACGGCCAGACGACCAACTGAATGGCTTCCAGACGGGGCTGTACGGCACGCAACGGCAGACGGTTATCCTTGTCGATTGGGATGGCAACGTCACTTACACGGAACGCGACCTCTGGGACTCGTTCGGCAACCCCATCGCCCGGGGAGCCGGGGATGAGACGTTCAAGTTCAAGATTGAAGACTGGGAAACCGAGGCGGAATAGCAGCCAGATAGATGCTATCACGGTGCTATCGGATAAGATAGGAATGCCGGTGGGAGAAGAGGCCGGGAGAGATGTGACGCTATGGTGATAGGAGGGTGAGAAAAGGACGAGGACGAGGACCACGGCACACAGGCATTGATACCATGCGGCGGGACTGGCTTCAATCACAGATTAGACGTTGGGATATAAATAATTAGATGGCTATTACGGTCTGCTTCGATAAAAATATGGACGCGGTTTTGTGGGTGCAAGGCGCAGTGTCGAGGTTTGGCAGGGGGCGCGCTTTGGTGAAGTTCGGATGGATCACAGAAGCTGCTGGTTGCCCTGCGACTCGCTCAAAACACGATCTTGCAAGCTTCAACTTGTTTGTTTGGGCCCCTCTTCTGCGCCTTCCTCTTCTGCACACTTACACCAAATTCACCCGCAAACTTGGCAGTTCGCCCACCTGCCACTCAGGCTGCCTCCTGTGCCGAGTCGTTCCTGCGCGTGCAGCTTCCCACAACACCACCATCACCCTTGCGCCCAAGCGGACCTCCCACATCCACGGAAAATACGCCATGATTGACGGCATCTCGTTTCCAAGGAAGGTACGTCGTCCTCGAAAGAAGCTCAAATGCCACTTGACCTGCACCGAGCGGACGGCCGTCGTGGTTCCGCGTCATTATCATTGCCATCCACCGCATCAAAGTCTTCCTCCCTCTCGCCATCGGCGTCTTGGATAGCCCTCTCTTCCACACCCCAGCCACAGACGACTATTATTTCCCCCAAGTCAGCACGCGTATTGCCATTTGTCGTTTCGCTAATCCGCCATGAGTAGATGTACGTCGCAAAGCCCTGCGGCATCTGAGTCGAGATCTGGTGCAAGATCTTGCGCGCCCAACCCCGAGTCGAGCATCGACGACGTGAACATCGAATCTGCCGCCAAGGCCCTGGACTCTGACTTCTCGGAAACACAATCTCCCACTCCGTCTCGACATAGCGCTTCTCCTGAGAGTAACGAGGCATCGGATCCGCAATCCCCTGAATCTCCGTACTGTTGGGGCCGACCCCGGAACCCCAGCTCCTTTGAGAAAGCTCGTCGCAACCCCCCTATCCCAAGTGTACCACCAAAGTCTGTTTTGGATAGCTTGCCTTGGACAGGAGATTTGAAGCAACCCAAAAAGGTCCATCACTGGGAAAACCTCCTGGGGAGTTCTACGTTCGAGACATCCGCCACATCCATCAAGCTAGGCGAGTCTTGTGAGGAAGAAGAGTCGCAGGAGGATCACAGTCATACCAATCACACTGAACGCATGCCATTTGTCTCTGGAGGAAAGCGTCCTTTCTTCCCAAATAAGCACGAAGTCGAAAAGGCGCCGATATCAGACACCAGCAAAGACATCGTGATTACATTGATGGGGTTCGCCGACATCTTCACTGTCCTTGCTCTCACGTTTGGCCATCTTTTGTCAGAGACTGTTCAAGTCATCTTGCTCTCGCTTTGCTCAACACTTGGGGTTATCAAGCAATCGCTGCACTCTGACTGGAATACGTTTTTGATAGTTATCAAGATCTGGGTCCTTTTCGCTGGCCAGATATCGAAGGCCGTTCGGCACCTTTGGGGCTTTATTTTTCTTCACGTCGCTTTTCTGCTCATCAAGGTAGTGAAGTACCTGCTCCGGAAATGGAGAGGATCTTCCCAGGACGGGAGGTCCGGGAAGAGACTCGACGGGCTTCCCAAGTGTGGAACAAGCGACAAACCACGGGTGGACGACCCCAAGTCAGCAGCCCCTATGGACTAGTTCTGGTCAACGGACGAACTATGACGGGCAGAATACCGCAGCCTCTAACCACTATTCCCCATAGCAACACTTATTCTGCACTTCCAACACTTCTTGAGAGCGACAATGGCATAAGTAATGATGAAAACGATCCGCCGGAAATCCCCTCACCAGAGAACGTAACCAAGCCTGCCCGGCAAGGACTGCCAAAGTCACGAACTCTCGGCGTTCTCTCCAACCTGACACATTCATTCTCTCGTGGTTCGCTTAGCAGTCATGTTTGTATCAGCCGTACCTTGAGTCGAAGTCGTAACGTTAGCGGGTCATCGGCGAGCACAGCAAATACCGCCACGAGATTCTCAAGGCCGTCGTTTCCCCTATTCCGCAAAAAGTCCCCCGAGGCTATTCCAGATAAAGACAATGGCGAAGCACCGATATACATAACACGGCCACCGCGCTCCTTCCCCCTACCCGACAACCCGCGCTTGGTCACGACGGCAATGCCGCCAACGTACTGGGCAGGGAGGTTCACAAGCGTTCACGACCGTTTCCACAATGAGCTGCTCTCGACCCAAAACCTGAACATCATCGTCGAAGCGCATGCAGCACGCTCATTTCTTGCCCAAAATGACTCGGAAACTCCCTCATCCGAGCCTGACCCGCCAGCGACTGCCCTCAACAATCCTTCCATGTCGGCCTACGCCCTCACACGCATTGTGCCAACTACCCAATTCGATAACCACGACTCCGCCGGCTACCGCAACCTGAATGCTAGCAGCAATTTCACTCGAACCCCGAGCCGTATTCCTCACTCCGCTACGAGCGGTGCCATCCTGGAGAGCCACAGCAGGCCCAATGTAGATGTCACGGTCGCTCCCCTCACTCCCATCGCTCATCACCCAGCCGCAATGTGCCCACAGCCCCCATCGCGGCTACCGTCCTACGAGCAGCCTACGGGATCACCAGTGATGCCTCCTCCGTCTCTTCCCTCGCGCTCTTCACATCGGCGGCTGTTCAAGTTGAATCTTAAGGGAACAAGTAAGCGAACCAGTAACACTGCGCCTCAGAGCTCCGGAGGAGGCGGACACAACAATGATAATGCCCAAATGGTACGCAAGTTGGCGGTGGCGGACGCGGCCGCGCTTACAGATGATGACAACCGCTGCCGGCGGGTGTTTGTGCACCTAGAGGCATTATGTGTGACGGACGAGGCGCGCCAGTCGCTGCGGGCGTGGCAGCAGGACTATGCGCGGCGCACCAAGCGCGAGGTGCTGCTGCCTAGGGGTGGTAGCATGGAGGAGCGCGGCGACCGCAAGGTGGGAGGGCTGGTCGATCGCTTCCGCCGGAGCTTAGGAGGAGGTACCGTCGGAAAAGTCAATCATCATGAGCCGCCAGCCGTCGGCATCGTGGAGGGAGTTGCGGATTCAGATACGAACCCGTTTATTTGGCCTCAGTCGTCGGGCTACCAGCGCATTGAGGACGATGAAGACGACACGGAGCGCGGCTGGATCCCAGTAAATGCAGTAAAGAGGACGCGGGGAAAGAGGATGAGTATCCTGTGAACTCTTCCATGTCTCGCTGACCGAAGCGCCCGGTCAGCGCTGTAAATACTCAGGGGTTAGTGATCCAGTTTTATCTTTGCCATTCTTTTGATATGATGAGGTATGTCCCCGCCTGGCTTTGGCGGCGGGATGACAGGGATCATTGCAGGATGTGATGGGGATTGGGTACACCTCGGCAGCTCTTACACTCAGTCCGAGTCATAGTATTGCTACTATGAGAGGCTGAAGCTTATTGGGAGTGCGTTATATGTATGTAGTATTAAATCAACCCCGACTGTCGCTTGGCCCTCTGTTCCACCATAAGCTGCGGTGAGCTATATGATTCTGCTAGCTTACATATACTTCGATCATTGTTATATGGGTCATTCCGATGGATGCCTCATCATCACATAAACTTTGTGTCTACGGCTGTGGCGAAATGGAAGGGCCAACTATCCAGTGCTATTAACTTGACGCCATGATGTCACATCATTGTCCAGAATAGTGACAAATATAATATATGCGTGACTCCGTTTCTGGTGAGGCGTGGTTGAGGATTCATATAGGCATTTGAAATCTTTTCGTATCGCATCTTACGTTTAACTAAGATGCTTGTCGATTAGACAATCCAAGTGTGTCTCTGTCCGTGAAATAGAAACTCTTTGTCTTTCAATAAAGTAGACTAAATCCCTATTCTCGATCGACGTGCCCAGAATCGTGGGGAGCCAACCACTTCTGAAGCGACCTCGTCTGAGCGAGAAGGACTCCGATCCCTCGTCCCTCCCAGCCTGGTCGGACGACCAAATAGCGCGTCAACGAGGTGCCCGAGTTGTCTTGCAAGGTGAAGAAAAAGGGGTTTGGCTGCCTGCAAACTGCACTACCCCTTTTTAATTTCAATCCCCCCCCCCCCCCCCAAATATGAATACCGAGTTGCGAAAGTACCTAGACTAGACTGGGAAATGGGGAGAAGGTCGGAAGAAGCTTGAAACAAACTGGGGATTGACTTTAGTGACAGAGGTCTGACTCTAAATTTTAGACTACATGATGGGGTTTGCTGCGACTTATCAGCAGTTTGTGGCATAAACGCTGTCAGCTTGGCAACTCACACGACGAGGCACTCTTTTTTCCTTCCCTTCGTCAGCGAAAGGTTTGGCATTAAGACCAATAATATGTGTGCCAAAAAAAAAGCCAAACGCAATACATACATCCAGACCACGAACCTGTACATTAAAGAGAACAGGAAAGACTCCATTAGAGTCACTGCACAGATCTTGGGCTGCATCCGCCACCAGCGCCGGCATTTCAACTTGGCTGGCTAAGTATGAACGACATTATGAGCAAGCACCCCTTGTCCCTTGTTTTTAAGACCGCACCTACACCTGCACCCGCACCGCACCCGCACATCTCAAGATGGCGAGCGGGTCTGGGCCATGTGACTCGGTATATTATTCCATTCAACTTGTCGGGTAAACCTGACTACGACTTCATCCACCCTTCCAAGCGTGCCACGACTGCCCGCCTACATCGAACATTTATTCGTCCTCCGAGAGCAGCGATTCTGGCGAGTTTCTCGACTAGTCTTAAATGTCCAGTTTCGCGTGTCGCTGCACCGTCGCACCGCCGCCTCTTCCCCTTCCAATGCAAAATGCCTGGCTGGAATGGTGACTGTGTCATGACCCGGGAGGTTCTTGGACACGACCTAGAGGACGAGGTTGCCAAGATTGTCCGGAGTAAAGGCGTCAAGGTTGTATAGTATTCGCATTCGACTATTGAACTCAACGAATGCACCTACATCCCTATATAGTAAAAGATGGTTAAGGGGGGGGGGGGGGGGGGGGGGGGGGGGGGAAGGCAATAAAAAAAAAAAAAAAAAGTGGTGATGCTTGGTCGTTGGTGTTTGGGGCGGTGTTGCCATTGTCGGAAAATAGTAAAGAATTTTCTGTTAACAGCCGACCCAGACAGGCCGGGGGGGGGGGGGGTGGGTTCGGAGATGGGGGGGGTGGGGGGGGGGGGGGG
>JAPDFK010000067.1:0-167338 GCA_027569635.1 Lasiosphaeriaceae sp. G1095
CCCCCCCCCCCCCCCCCCCCCCCCCCCCCCCCCCCCCCCCCCCCCCCCCCCCCCCCCCCCCCCCCCCCCCCCCCCCCCCCCCCCCCCCCCCCCCCCCCCCCCCCCCCCCCCCCCCCCCCCCCAACTGACCCATGAAGATAGAGGTCAAGCACATCGCCTAGGTCCGCGCTGGGCCGAGAAAAGGAGGCCATTTGCCCAATCATGGGCAGGATGGCCGGAAAGGGGCTGTTGGGAGCCTGGAACGAGACATACAGCAATGGGGTAGAGTTGACGATCTGGTGGATAGTCTCCAGTGCATAACGTGCTGGGGGCTGAGGTTAGAAACTGAAGTTTTTTTTAATTGAAGTCGATACCCGAAATAATGACAAAACAAACAAAACCCACCCCGATATGACTTCCGCTTGACCGTGCTGAACGGCTCGGTAGGATACTCAAGTTCTTGGCGAGGCATCTTGGTTGGTGAAAGAGGAAGGTGTCACTTCTTTGGTGAGGATGTTGATACGATGAGAGGGACTTTGAAGCAACACAATACGGTCCCAATGGACCCCAGAACTCAACTATATTTATGAAAACGAACGCGTCTTCTAAAGCTGACTTATAATTGCGAAAACAGTACTAGGGCAATTCAAGAAGTTTACTTCAGTGACTCACGAGTACCTACCTGGGTACCAAGACTGAGGGGTAAGTTGCAGCGAATCGCGATAGCTATCACAGGAGTGGTGGAGGTTGTTGGAGAAGCGCCCCAATCCCGAGTGACTCGGATTGGCCAATCCTTCATGTCTTTGTGTGTCAACGCAGATAATAACATGGGCATCGTCACGCACGCAATCCCGTCGGCTTGTCATCCGAAGGCCGATGCCGTTGATTGCTCACGGTGCAGCGCGCCCTTCCGATGACGACGTCGGCCCGGAGCTGTCGGGGGGCGGAACACCGCCATATTTGACCGACTTCACCAACTAAACGTAGAGTCTATCTGGGAGGTTCCCTCTCATTTTTCTGTTCCTCATTCTTTTCCAAATTTATTTTTCCTCTGTTCTAGTGTGGGCTTCCGAAACATGACTGCTGGCTTCCGAATAATAGATTCTGCCTGGCGGTTGATTTGTGCCGATCGAACTGGTCCCATTTTCACGGCTGAGTTCTGGCGGTTGAAGTCAAATCGCCTTGGGAACAGGGAGAACTAGCTACATGCGATCTGTTGTTTTCAAATTTAGGAAATTACAGGTTAATTAGTCTCACTCTCCAGCCGAGGGTCTAAAATTGAGAAAACTGTAATGTGAATAGTCTATGACTTGCGCGTCGTGGCGACCATGGCAATGGCCGCAAAGAAATTGTAAAACTTCTGTGAAGAAACACGACGCGTGAAACAGGGCTGGAAACTTTTCTGATGATTGAGTGAGGGAAGGAGTCGTCGCGTTTTGCCCCCCCTTTTTTTCCTTCTCGTCGCGCTTGTGCATGGGAAATTACGCACGGATCACACCAACCCCTGAAACCCCCCACACATGGAAACCGTAGGCGGGGGATGACTGCCATCTTTGGCGAGGCGTCTTTTTTTCCCCTTTACTGTGTCCATACTATGCTATTCAACCACCTTGCAGTCTGCACCATTCCTGCGGAGAAGACCAAAAATGACCCTCATCGTCAGAGTCATCATAACGATGAACAAGCTGTTTCTCTCCCATCTTTCTCAACTTCTTGCAGTGGTATTAGTTTACGGTTTGTTTCTCTTGGCTGACTCGAGGTCGTAGCTCGTTCAATGGGTTATCCTGGCTTGTTATAACCGGTCCCTTCCCCTGCGAACCTTCGCTGTGTCGTGGGCTTGGGCCTTGACCTCATCCCATCCATCCATCTGGAACCGGTTCACCACCGAAAGACAATTCATCCAGGGCTGGGCACTGGGAAGTTGACAGGAACCAACTTGGGAGATGCAGACACATTTATCATCGCATCATTAGGCACGATTTGGTTCTCGTTTCGATGTCCTTCTCCGCGCTTGGTGCCGTCAATGCCACCCTCAGATCGAGTCAGTGCAATCGACCGTCCCATTGCCTTGATCACCTGGTTCAGAGGTCGACATGAATCTCTTGTTGTAGTGATCTTCTCCCTCGCTTCGAGGCATCTCTTCACGTCGAATTCTCTGAAAAAAGTCAGTGCGACATGTAACGGCTTGGGTTTCAAGTGAAACAGGGCGACTGGGATGGAGCGTCGCAGCCGGCGAGCGCAAAGAGCATTGGCCTTGTCAGCCTTGCATACCCATCCAATCAATATCAACATCCACCACTTGCATGAACGATGGATCCCGACATCTCGAACGATGGCCTGCAAGCTACCTGTTTGAGTACCTGTCCCGCTCTCCCCAGCAACGACTCGGGGAAGCTGGGAAGCCCAGGCAATGCTCCTCCTCCACCCCGCAAGCCTTCGCTGCGATGGAGGGTTCAAGGGTTGCGGTAGCGTTAAGGTTTGTCCTGCGTCGTGAGAAGAGAAGCTACTGGGTCTTGGCCGTCTGTCTTGCAGCAGCACACCAGGAGCGCACACACCTCGGTGCTACTCCGTACTCCACCTGAGAGGACCGCATCCATCTGGGATGCCAGTCGCCTCCCTCGAGAAACTCCATGCTCTCGTGCCTTCTCCCTCCTCCACACAATCTGCTTGGTAGCAGGACATAGTGCCTCTCAACATGTTAGTGTTGCTATTCACAGATCGTCAGTGACGTGATACTGGCCACTATGGTACACTCTTTCTATTGATACTTTCTCTTCTCTGTTAATCTGCCCCATTGATTGGGCCGTTTACTTCTTGTCTTATTCTTTTTGTGACCCGGCGTCGCCCATCATGGCGATCGAAGGCGCCACGCAGGCCTTGGTTGCCGCCTTCACTTTGTGAGTAGTTTCGACGACAAATCGACGAGTTCCTTCCAGAGGGGCCTCATGTTCGCTGACCTGTTGACTCTAGTGGAATTGTGGTAAACGCCGCCTCTGCGGCTCTCTTTCTCTTCATCAAGGGCCATGGCACCTCGGTATTCCGGGACAGCCCGAGGCTGGTCCTCATGCTATTCCTTCTCAGTTCGGCCCTGTGGGCTCAAGTCGATTTCATCACTGTCCTTCTCGATATCTCCAAGTCGACAATGCCATGCCAGGTCGGCGTCATATTTTCAACTATTTTCGACCAGCTTGGGCGCTTCTCGATCGAACAATACCTTTTATGGGCCATGAACAACGGGGCCAAGGTTTCCCCGGTGCAGATGATCCCGCAGCTGTTGATACTGGGCCGATTTGTTGCGGGAGCTGTGTTTGTTGGCTTTACCAGACCTCAGACCGACACTTTTTGTCTTGCCACATCGTCGGCCCTTCCGATTTCCATCTTGGTCATTGCTTTGGATGCGGTTATTCTTCTGCTTCTGGTAGCGAGGGCTTTCTCAACTGGGTTGGTCGCAAACATCCAACAGAGGGGATCTGGCTCAGCACGGAGCAAGTCTTTGATGCTCGTTATGCTCGGCCATGCTGTCTGGACCGCGGTATGGAGCTTCCCGGAGGACGGAAGTATATGGGTTTGGACTAACATCTCCCTAGACAAGCGTGACCTTGCTCCTGGGCATGAGAACCGTGGATCTTATCGCCAGAACTGCCGTTCCCGCTGGTGGACTGGTGATTTTGATCGGTATATTTGTCTTTCAGTCGCATTTTCATCTCTTCGAACTAACTTACCCTATAGTTATCATTACTGGGTGCGCTGGAACGCTGGCTTCGCCCAAAGGATCGGGCTCCAGGCCACCAGAAGCGCCCTCGCCGAGACGGCTCAATATCAGCCGTGACATCTCTACTTCCGACTCTGACTACCCCCCAAGTCGCTACGAAGATATCAAGGAAGCGGCCCTACGATCGTCCACTACATTTGTCAACCCGAGGAACGCGCCAACGGTCAAAGACGAGACCAGTGTCACTGGGTTACCAATTGTTGCTCGACCTATTACTGGTGTTGCCGGGATGGGAGGAGTCCCTATCCAGGGTGAACTATTTCCTCCGCCACGAGCAGAAACTGCGTTGGAAAGTGGTCGTGCGCGGAAACTCGAAACCTCGGGATCTCAGAAGTGGAAGAAGAACCTATTCGACTTTGGAAAAGGGGGTCCCGCTGCAGCGCTTTCGGCCGGCAGGATAACGATCAGCCATCCCATCATCCAGGACGATGACCCTCAGAACCCTCTGAACAAGATTGCAACCATCGGTCTGAAGGAGGCTGCGGCCGCAGAAAAGGAAAGGCGAACCAAGGCGCAAGCAGATTCGGCTGCGGCGGTCAACCGTCCAGCGCCTCCACCCCCGACCTTCAGTCCCGAGGAAAGCATGAAGCGGGCTGTTAGCTTCAAACGAAAAGAAGTGGCATCTGTCTATTCGCAGCCAAGTGAATTTCCCATGGCTCTTCAACCCGATAATGCCGCAACAAGCACGTCAGCGCAGCTGTCTCCAGGTGGCGATGAAGTCCGCCGAAGATCCCCCCGACAACCTGCACAGGATCAATCACAACTCATGGAGGCTCCCCAGGCTCCTCAGGCTGTGCAAGTCCGTCCTGAATCACCACCCCGCCAAGAACCAGCCAGAACTTTGATGGCCATTCCACAGCAGGCTCTTCCGAAACCCGAAATTCGACCCTCGAGAGCTCTTGTTCCGTCTGCTTCGCCACCTCCTGAGCAGCCCAAAAACGCTCTCCAGAGGCGACCAACGATCGGCCTGCCGTCTAATCCGCGGGCACGGGCTCTAAAGGTTGCCCAGGAGGCCGATGCACAGCAGCAACAGACTATTATGTTTGTGAACAATATCGTGTACGATGATCCAACAGGCGTCCAGACTATCATCAAGGGAGCAAACGACAGGGCGAACGACAAGGCCAACGACCGAGCTATGAAGGCCGCAGCCCTCCTCGACTCTCCGGGAACTGTTCGTTCAGTGGTTAATAGACCTCGCCCAGTTCCACGGAAAGCTCCCGAGTCTCCGGCCCAAGCAAGTCCAGCTCTTAATCATCGGAGGAGCAAGTCTGGCGGCTCATTGGGTCGTAAATCCATTCTTACGTCAACTCCTGGCAGCCCAACTCAACTGCCGCCCCTTCCTCTCCCCCCTCCGCCAAGGAGCGCAGGCGTTGGACTTCGGCCACAGCCTAACGACACCAAGAGTATGACGTTTAACGAAAAGATGACCATGTTTTTTCCGACCCCCCCTAGTGGAAACACGATCAACCGAAGATCTTCTGTCCCCGAACTACCGCCTATCCCAACAACGTACTTGGACATGAACTCTTCTCCGACCGAATCCGAGCGCCGACGTTCCAACCGAACAACCAAGACATCTATCCGAACTGGGAGCATTCTAGACGTAGATGAGATTCCAAGGAAGAACCCAGGAGACACATACCAGTTGAGCCCTCTCGCGTATACCGGTGCTGCAGACGACCTTGGCAGCTCTTGGCTTCCGGGCATTTCGATGGAGAGTGATACCAGCAAGCTGAAGGGGAAACAAAACTCCACGGGGTCAGAGGGCAAACGAGCATCATCCCCCCTGATTCCTCCCGTGCGCAGCTCAGCTTGGACCGAGAGTACCGAGACCAGAACTCGGTATACCCGCGATGACACTACGACCAATTGGGGCTCTGTATACTCTCCTGAACTAGCAGTCAGTGTTCCGGTTCCGCAGAAGGCTTACCCTACAGCTGTCCAGAAGGGTGGTCGTCGTGTTCCTGTGGGGTCGAAGCCCATTGCTCCTCGGTTGAAGGATCGCGACAGTGATGTCTTGCCTATCATGTTCGACACAGCTCTGAGTCAGGAGCCTGCTCGCCAGGCATCCTGGCTCTCGGAAGCTGAGCCCGTAGCCAAACCTGAGCGTGTCTCTCAGTCCCAGTGGCACAGGCGTGTTGGCGATGACTGCCCGACATTCTCAGAAAAGGCGCGGTCTAGGAAGATGCCGCCTCCCTCACCCCTTACGCTTAATACCTTCACCAAGAAGAACACCATTGTCATCCACGCCGAACCGTCGCCAATCGAGTCCCCCGAAAAAGCACTACAGCAGATTCAGGCTCAGCTTGAGAAATTCGAAAAGTCCGACCGGGATTCTCTTGAGAGCCCAACCAGGCGTCTAGCACTTCTGGAGAACCTCGAAAAGGAGATGGGGGTGCAGCAGGACCACTGGCAAGAGATGAAACATGATATCGGTCGTGATTCATTGTCCAGCGTGCAAACAACATCGCCAGCCATCAAGAACTCTCGTATTGAACCCGTTGCCGTCAACCTAGCACAGGATGCGTCTATCAGGGCGAGCATAGGGGCGGAGCGGAGAGCTTCGCGCCGTGCTCGGATACGAAACAGTGGAAGTGCCAAGCCTAAAGAAACCACTGTACACAGCCCCGAGGGCTCGCGGACGAACAACTGGCAAAAGCGTCTGACCGAGGCACAAGCCGAGTACATGGATGCGGCTGCAGAGCTGCTTCGCACTCGTGGTGTCAACTTCCTGTCCATGTCCAATGCTCAGCTCGGTAGCCCTACCCCTCCGGACTCCCACTCTGATACCGAAGAGGATGCGCCACGCTTCCCAACCCAACTCGGCCGAGGTGTTACCCAACTGTCCAAGGAACTGCCAGGGCCTATCTTATTGTGGGAGCCTGCGCCGGAGTCTTCCGCCTCCACAAGCCTGCTTTGGGCACCTGCTCCAAAGGCCTCGTCGAAGCCCGAGCTTCCACTTCCTGGTCTCTCTGTCCGGTCAAAGCCAAGGAAAGAGCTGGCGCCTCTCCCCATCCACAGCTCACAGCTTTGGCGCAAACCTCACAAATATGTTAACGGTGCAACTGCCGGACTCTGGCGACCGCCCTGGGCGTCAGCCGCACCTCCAGCTGAGTCGGTGCGCCTGTCGTCGCAGGGGTTGTCTCAGTCTCAGTCTCAATCTTCGTCCCAAAAGGCCCCGCGCCCGCTAACTCAGCGACCAACCCGCCGCAACAAACGAGTAACTCTCCTGCCCGATATTCTTGAGAGCCCCCAGCCCCTGCCAGATAAACGAGGAACACTCGGAATTTTCCAATTCCCTTGGGGTGAGAAGTCAGATACTGCGTCTATGCAGCCGCAGCCATCTAGGTTCGTAGCTATGCCTGGGACAATGACTTCGGGTGGCACCTCCCGAAGCACTGCAGCCAAGCAGCTCGAGTCGGCCGAATACTCGTCGTCTTTCTTTGACGACTACGACGATGACGAGAACGATGAACGAAACTCGGATGAGGGGGATGGCGACGACAGCGATGACGGATTTGACGAAACTACCCTCTGGGAAATTGCCAGTCTTCTGAAGTCGGACTCTGTGCCTTCGAAGAACAGCATGTTCCCCCCATCCACCTCGAGCTCTGTTGTGGATGACTACTTGGACGATTTCCCCTCTGACGATGAGAGGCGATCGTCCCGGGAGCAATCAATCATGATTGGTCTCGCCGAAGAACCCCAAGAGCTTCTCTTCGAGCAGCCTCGTGATTCTATGATGCCAGACGCCTTGCGGAGGACGGAGCATGTCACTGTCGAGAGCTCAATCCTCCAGTCCCTGGAGGGCGAGGACGTGCCCATGGACAGACCCAAGGACTCGGTGCCCTTTTTGACTGCTGCTAAGCAACATCCGAAGCCGTCAATGATTCCGCGCCTCGCCGCCCCTGTTGTTGACGAGACAGCACTGGCACCGGAGCCTGCTCAAGTCCCAGCCCCAGTCCCTAAGCCATCTCAGATACCTCGCTTTACGGGAGAAACCAAGAAGACGAGGGAGGTCCGCAAGCAAGTGGGTCTGTGGGATCAACCCCGGCAGGCTAAAGAGTCCTCTTCAGCTGGGGGCTTGTTTGAGCATGACCCCAACCGTTCTGACTACCGGACGACATCCAAGGAGCCAGCCGCCAAGCATCTCGACCGCAAACAACGCCCATCTGAGCCCAGACCTCTCGAGGAGTTGTCCTCAAAGGCCCTCTGGGCGGCTAAGGGAGAAGTGGCATCTGTGGGTCTTTGGACAGTCAGCCCCATCCGCAAACAGAACGGAGCGCTTTGGATGAACGGAAAGTCCAAGTCTGGGAAGACCGAAGGAGGCATGTTCAAGCTTGATCCCACTCGGGCTGACTACCGGACAACATCATCGGAGCCGGCTGCCAAGGTGATGAGCCGTAAACCCCGCTCCGCCGAGCTCAAAGCATTGGAAAAGTTATCGTCGACGGCTCTCTGGTCTGCTACAAAAGTGTCAAAGAAAAATGAGACACACTGGATCAGCGGTGTGCCAGAGTCCAGCAAGGAACACAGGAAACCCGCCAGCCATGCAGACTGGAAGGTCGCCCTGAAAGAGGCAATCTCAGCAAGTTACCCCCAGACCAAGCCAGCTCCGGCGACCCTAGCCGAATGGAATGCGGCCCTTCAGGAGGCCATCTCGCTCTCAACTCGACAGCCCTCGGCTTCTTTTGACTCGGCTACTCGTCATCCCGTGTTTGCTGCAAAGTCCCTTGTTACCCGTTCCGAATGGTTTCATCCGGCAGCAACTGGGTACACTTACGACGTTGCCAACGTTCACCCTGTTTTCTTCGGCTCACTTGCCATCACTTGCCCCGAAGAAGCTGTCCATCCCGCCATGTCTGCATACGCAACCAAGAAGCTCCGGCGGCAGCGCTCTCGGGGGAGCACGCATGACCGCTCTAGCTCGCGTAGTCGCAGCCTGAGCCGCTCCGATAGTAATCGCAGCCGCCGCAGCAAGAAGGACGAGATTATCGCTCAGATCCGTGCTCTCGAGCAGGAAGATGGCGATGTTCTCCCACCTGTGCCTCGCGTCCCAACAGAGATCACGGCCGAACTCATGTCCACGAATGCCATGATCCAATCTCAAATTGAGGCACTGGAACAGGAGAGGATTTTTGTCCAGCGAGCGGCGCAGGAAGAGTACGATCGGCGAACATCGCGAGGCATGTTCGGCCAGCCGCTGGTGGACGAGCTGGAGTCCAAGCCTGTCAAGGAGGCGTCATGGCAGCACCGGGCGTCGATGGGAGTGCAGACCATGCAAGATCTGCAGCGCCACCTTGAGGCTCAGGACCACATCCGTCAGTCCCTCATGTGGACCGACTCGCCATCTCCTGCTCCCTCTTCCCTCGAAACAGCTGCAAAAAGCTCACCGTCTTCGCCCTCGAGTCGGTCAGTTGTTCAAGCGAAGAAAGCGCCATCACAGATGTGGTCCGCGCCAGCCAAGTTGCCAGCAAATTCTTCAACGGGCATGTGGCCATCGCGGGGTCCTGGTCTAGTGATGGCTCCTGGCGAGGATTCCGATGCTACAGCCCGCCGTGCGCGCGGCCGCAAGAGCAGGCAAAAGAAGGATCGCCGTGCTGAGATCTTGGCCCAGATCGCTGCCATCGAGTCTGGCATCAACCTATCCGCACAGTACCAAGAGCAGGCGATGTGGACTCTGGGCGGGAGCGAGGACCTGAAGCGTCGAGGCGTGCGAGGTGGTCAGAAGAACTGGCTCTCTGACACCAAAAGCAATAGGGTGAGCCGTGTGGCGTTGCGGTATTGAAGGAAGTGAGGTGTTTATGGGGGAAGAGTTGGGTAGTGGACTTGACCTCGGTGCAGGTCAGGCGGGAGGTGGAAATCGTAACATTGTAGTTTAGTATTTATTCACTGCTCCCACGCAGTGTCTTCTTCTTGTCTTGCCGACTTTTATTTCTCATGTCTACTCGTAGTTTAGCAATCTTATTTCTCAATACAAACACATCGTATCTATTGCTTGAGTTGATAAAGGTTCGCTTTGTGGGTGGAGTTTTGCCCTTTTTGAAAATATTAGCCTGACATTCCTACTTACCTACATACGACATACGACGACGCTATTAAGATGAAGCGATAACAAAAAACGGATGAAGAGCATAACAGAAAAGAAAGAAAGACCGATGATGCTCCAAAAACATAAACTTAGCTGTCGACGTGGGCCTGGTTCGAACAGACGCTCCCGAAGGAACAAGATTTCAAGTCTTGCGCATTAGACCACTCTGCCACCACGCCATGTCATTGGCTTAATCCTGATTGGTTTCGCCCCAGTTCTTTAACCTCATTACTTTCCCTAAGCTGGACTAGAAAGACGACCATGCAACAACCCTATACCTCTTCAGGGTCTCTTCACCTCTCAAGTAAAACCCTATTTTATTACTTTGGTAAAAACCTGATTTTTGTCCCCCTTGAATGGAGTTATCGTGGCCAACAAGGGATTTCGCCTCCTCATCAAACTCATTCCCGCGCTCCCCCAGAGTATACGTATACAAACAGAATGGACTGGCCGAATTTATTCGTTAGCGGGGTCATTAAAACTTCCATGTTTCAATGTCGTCAAGAAAATGGAAGGGGCAGTCAAATAAAGTTCTGATATGGCCGCCCATTTGTCGCTAGGGCCCGAGCCGCAGACGCACTCATTCCGATGGTTTGTCCAATGAAGGGGTCGCGTGCCTTTTTATCGGGACGTCATTCCATTTGGAGCGGGACGACTCCCCACCTTCCCTCATCACAACTCCCCGCACGAATTTTGTCCCTCCCCCCTTGGACACCTTGTTCTCTTTATCAAGATGTTGTATTGTCCGCCGGAGCAGCAAACCCCAATGAGATCCCACCCGCCAGCCATGCCAGCCATGCCAGCCCATGTGATGCGAGGTTGGCGCCGGGCTAACTTCCAAGGCATTGTCTTTGTTTGTAAATTGTACGCGGCGATGCGACTTTCCTGGGTTCAAGTGGATTGTTGGCCCCCTCCCCCCTCCCGCCAAATGTCACCCCTGAGACATAGTATACTCACTGAGGATTTGGGGTCATCCAAAGAAGCCATGCCGACCTATGCCAAGGTACCTTTTAGTCCAAAGTCCAAAGTAGGTATCAACGGACCTGCTGCTCATGGGACCGGTGGGCGGTCGGCCAAGTGCTACGTCGACCCGAGCAAAGTGTTTGTTCCATGTTACATTTGTACATAACAGAAAAGCATCGGCCGATCACCATGGCACATTTCCTTTTTTTTATTCAGGTAACTCGCTTGTATACTAGCCGCCATACCAAGAGTACATACACTACTTGGACCACCCCGACTGACCACCCAACCTAGCCGACCTGACCTGGGATGTTTCTAATTGCGGGGGATCTCGGTCCAGCCAACCAGTCTTGACTTGCTGTTCAGCTGTGCCCAGCAGCCCGTTAGTTTAAATAGGCCAGCGGTGGACGGTTGGGTTTGGGTTGTGAGGGTGGTGGTTTCTTCAGCTTTCTCTCCATTGATCGTCGTCACGTCGGGATGCCGGCTCAGCAGTACTACCGCCGCCACGGCGTGGCAGCAGCTCCCAGGAGAGCCATAGTGACGGCCATCTCTCTCGTGTCCATCTTCATCCTGGCCTTGGTTGCCCTGGCCCAGCTTCGAGGAGGAGCGCCCAAGCAGCACTCAGCCAGGTTTGCGTCGCGAGGAGCCGAAAATGCGGGCCCCAAGGCGCGAGCTGCTGCCGCGAACGGCGACAAGTACCTGATCGGCGTCGGGAAGGCTGACATCACGGGCCCCGTCGTCGAAGTCAACATGGCTGGCTATGCCAACACGGCCCAGGTGGGCTCGGGCCTGAGACAGCGCCTCTACTCGCGCGCCTTCATCGTCGGCGAGGTCGGGAACCCCGCGAACCGCTTTGTCTATCTCATCCTCGACACCCAGTCCGGGGACACGGCCGTTCGCTTTGGCATCCTCGAGGGCGTCGCCGCTCTTGGGTCCGGGTATTCCGTCTACGGCCAGTCCAACATTGCGGTGACGGGAACCCACTCCCACAGCGGGCCGGGCGGCTGGTTCAACTACCTGCTCCCGCAGATCACGAGTCTCGGGTTCGACAAGCAGGGTTATCAGGCCATTGTGGACGGAGCGGTGCTGTCCATAAAAAGAGCTCACGAGTCCCTCCAAGAGGTGAGATAATCACTCCGGTTCCTCGGCTTTGTGAAGACTAACTAAATGACATTAATCAGGGGTATCTCGACATTGGCACCACAAACATCACAGATGCCAATCTGAGCCGGAGTCTGTATGCCTACCTCGCAAACCCTGCGTCCGAGAGGGCTCAGTACTCTGATAGCGTCGACAAGACCCTGACAATGCTCAAGTTCAAAAGGGCGTCTGATCTGAAGAACATTGGCGTCCTGACGTGGTATCCCGTCCATGGGACTTCCATGCTCGGGAACAACACTCACATCAGCGGTGACAACAAGGGTCTTTCGGCCTATCTGTTTGAGCAGTCGGTCAAGGGAGAGAGCACCGCCGCTGACGGCTTTGTCGCTGGCTTCTCGCAGGCTAATGTTGGCGACACGACTCCCAACACACTGGGGGCGTGGTGCGATGATGGCTCTGGCATCATGTGCAGCTTCGAGACGAGTACTTGCGCAGATGGAAAATCGCAGTCATGCCACGGCCGCGGGCCCGAGTTTCAAAAGCTTGATCTCGGCGTGTCCAGCTGTTATGAGATTGCTCGCAGACAATTTGCCGGTGCCAAGTCGCTTTATGTAAGTTTGTTGGTAGGCAACGAGTCCTTCCACGAAGAAGAAGAAGAAGAAGAAGAAGAAATACCTCGCTAATGCGCTGTCTAGACCTCCTTGGGCTCCTCCTCAACAGCTGTTGTAGGTCCCACTGTCAAGTCTTTCCACTACTACAACGACATGAGGTACTACAAGTTCCCTTTGGACAATGGCACTATGGTCCAGACCTGCCCAGCAGCCCTAGGCCACTCATTTGCTGCCGGAACTTCGGACTGGCCTGGCGCTTTTGACTTTACCCAAGGCGATTCAGGGGCTCCAAACAACCCTCTCTGGTCCGTCGTAGGAGGCTTACTCCGCGCGCCATCGCCAGAGCAGGTGGCATGCCAAGCACCCAAGCCCGTACTCCTCGACGTTGGCGAGATGGAAACTCCCTATGCCTGGAGCCCCAATATTGTCGATGTGCAAACCCTACGCGTCGGCCAGTTCATCATCATCGTGTCGCCCTCCGAAGCGACCACCATGGCCGGCCGGCGTTGGCGCAACGCTGTCAAAGCTTCAGCTACGACCCTGTCCCTCACCGGTGGCGTCGAGCCCATCGTCGTTCTCGGAGGGCCGGCCAACACCTACGCCCACTACGTAGCCACCCCCGAAGAGTACGGCATCCAGCGGTACGAGGGCGCGAGCACGCTGTACGGGCCCCACCAGCTCCCAGCCTACGTCAACCTCACCCTCCGCGCCCTCCCTTACCTCGCCCCTACCGCCACGGGCTCCCCTCCCCCCAGCCCCTCGCCCCCGGACAACCGCAAATCAAGCCTCAGCTTCATCACCGGCATCGTGTTCGACAGCACACCCATTGGCTCATCCTTCGGCGCATGCTCCACCCAGCCTAAAGCCACATACACCCGCGGCAACGTCGTCAACGCCACCTTTGTCGGAGCCAACCCGCGGAATAACCTCCGCCTCGAGGGCACCTACGCCGCCGTCGAGAAGCTGGAGGGGAGTGACGGGACCACGTGGTGGACCCAGGTCCGCAGCGACGAGGACTGGAGCCTGGTGTACACGTGGACGCGCACAAACTCTGCGCTCGGGTATAGCAGTGTGGTGATTTCCTGGGAGACGAGCAGTGTCTCGGATGCGGCTGGCATGTACAGGATCAAGTACTATGGCGATTCGAAGCCCCTGATTGGGAGTATAAAGGCCTTTGTGGGGACAAGTAATTCGTTTACGTTGAGCTAATGGTTTGTTTGGGCGGTGATATCCAGGAGGACCTTATCCATTCAGGGTATTCATGGTAAATAATGGCAGGCGGTTAGTATTTAGCTGATGAAAGTATAAAGAATTCCTTGTTTCCTATGTTAGGAAAATATCTATCTAACTTCGCAGCTCTCTTTATGCTGCTAGCGAGTCCATGTTTAGACACCTAATTCTCGAGTTCTAGTGTGCAGTCTCTTCGCTCGATATCTAACCCAATTATTTGTTCCCTGAGATAAGCAGTCTACCTCCCTCTTCAATATCGGCCCCTGAAATCGCGGTCATGTCATCTTGCCTCAGAGACCACCCCTTTTAAACACCTTGGTGCCAAACTTCCAAACTTCGTCGACAACAAGATTAGTCCAACCACTGCCATTCTTCTCCTCAGACAAAATGACCAAATCAGCATCGGCTCCAGCACCCAAGCCGCCCTTAGCACCCTGGACTCCGAGCATCGCAGCCGGCGTGGCCGTTACGGCCTTGAGAGCCTGCGGGACAGTTGCCCCTGACCAATTTAGGAAGTTGTTGACGCAATCAATCAACGTGATAGAGCTCCCTGCGATGGTATCAGAGCCTTCTAGCAGAAGAACGGGACCCTTCTTCGTGATGAAGTGTTCGGCCTCCCCGTTAGTCCAGGGGTACGTCCCGTCCGGGAGCCCAGCCATGTGCATGGCGTCGGTCACAAGGATGAAGCCGTCTGGATGGGCGTTCCAGGCAATCTTAATGGTCGCGGGGTGAAGGTGGATGCCGTCGGCGATGACGCCAAAGAACGGCCGCCGAGGTAGGGAGCTGTCGGCGATACCGAGGACTCCAAAGATGCCCGGATTCCGGTGATGAAGGGGCCGCATCGCATTGAAGAGATGCGTGATCATGGTGGCGCCCGCGGCGACTGCAGCGGAAGCTTCCTCGTACGTGGCTTCAGAATGGCCGATCGAATAGATGATTCCGCGAGAGCGGAGCTCGGGGATGATCTTGGTCATCTGGCCCAGTTCGGGGGCGGCCGTGATCATCTTGATGGGAATGTGCCCGTCTGTTGCGTCTGGGTTGATGTTCGATGCGCCGTACATTTCCTCGATGTCCCGGAAGGTTTCGGCTTGCCTGAGGACCTTCTTGCTGTGAACACCATTCTTGCCGGGGTTGAGAAAGGGCCCTTCGACATGGGCACCCAGAGACTCGGCCCCTTGGTCGGCGGCGCGCGATTTCCCTGAAGGTCCAAGATATGGGAGTACCTAAAAGGGGTGAGTAGGCCACGTGTTGGCTGGAGGTTAGAGGCTCATTTGCTGACCTTTTTGTAGAGTTCACTCGTTTGGCTGGTCGCGGTTGGAATATAGGAGGTGACTCCGGTCTGAACCAGCCTTTTGTTCAAATCTCGCACCTTTTTCCCGTATTGCGACATGTCGTCCATGATGGTCGAGAAGTTGAACCCAAATGCCCCGTTCAGTTGGCACTCAATGAATCCCGGCGACACAATACGGCCGCCCAGGTCGATGATCTCGTCGGGCAAGGTGAGCTCATCGTAGAAGGCCGCTTGGCTTTTGAGAATCTTGCCCGTCGTCGAACTGACCCAGATATCGTCCAATACCAACTTATCGCCACTGACGAGCCGGCAGTTGGTCAGTTTGGTAATGCCGTTCTTGGGTGGGCTTGCAGATGGCATCATCGAGAGCACGAAGAAGTGCTGTGAGAATGAGGCGTATGTATTCGTTGGCAAGCTTTCTCCGCCAAACCAAATGCTAGATATCAAGACCCTGACGTCCCAATATATCAGGGACACAAGGAGGGTGGCATGGATGACGCCAGCTGTAGCAACAGCGACAACATTGGGCCGGCGCTTGGTAAACTCAAGGAATCGCCCACTTGAACTCGAGCCAACGTCTTTCGCCGCCCACTGGATGGCAATGAGGTAACGAAAACCGGGCACCCGGGAACGGCAGCGAGGCCGATTTCGCCTCGCATCTGATGTCAATGTTTCACAGGGCAGGACAAGCGGTCATTAGATGCCATGTAAGTGACAGCCTTGGACGTCTCCAATCGAAGGCCCACATGGGTGTCATCTTGCTTCACATTCGCTACAAAAAGATGGAAAAGTCAGGAGATAGTCGAGCCGTGGTGAAAAGCTTCAATCGTCCATTCGCATAGTGTCGGCGATAGAGGATGGAAGGTGTGATGGTGTGACCAGCCAGGTTGCACTGTGTCTGTACTGTCTGACATGTGGTGCGTGATCTTGTTCAACAAGGCCGTGCTTCGCAGATGCCTCGAGGCGATAACAAGCATGGCGAATGTAATGTAGAAAGTGATGCGTGTGACTCGGATTGGTGACAAACTCAAGGCGTCGGATATGCCCAGACGTCAATGTCTCTCTCTCTGGAAATGGGATGGAAGGTGGGATAGGATGTAACGTAGGAAAGAGGTTTGGATAGTACCTACCTAATGCGGTTAAGTGTACCTTCCTCCGATACAATCCTTATTCCCGCCGGGATCTCGCCTGGCTATTGGCTGGGTAGGTACACAAGTACAGTACAGCACGGATGTACCTTCCCGACTTTAATCAAGCTGGAGCACAAACTCAATGCGGTTCAAATGGGTCCCGTCTTCAGTCAGCTCCTTCCATGGAATTTAGTATTGCCAGATCTCCTCCCCGACTGCTGCCACCTGCCACAGGTTCCCCAGTCATGTGTGAGGTAGGTAGGTACCTACCTAGGCCTTAGCTGAAGCAGAAGATTTGCCAGTTGTTGTTACACCTGCTCACTGTCGCTGGGTCCATCCAGTGATCAGTCTGACAAAATTGACGACACCTCAGCACCGCAGCAGCAATAGCCAATGGTCATGTCGCCATAACGTGACAACCGCCCCAAACCCACGCCTCAGACTCTCACCATGGCTAAGTTGGACGCCGACCAAGACCCACTATGGCAGGATTTGGACTGGTACGTAGTGTTCCTGACCTGTAACCCCTTTTTCAACTCTTTTGCCTCGTGTGTGGCTGGGCCCGGTGCCGTGCTGTCGGATCGTCAGCCGTGCATCACTGGCTTCGCAGTCCCAAGTTCCAACCAACATGCGTAACGCTCCATGGCTGGCTCGCTGACACTGGCTGCTCAGGGCAATCGGCCAGATGCTGATCATGGGCTGGGATGGTACAGAGGTCACACCCCAGATTCGCCATCTCATCCAGGACCACCATCTGGGCTCCATACTTTTGACAGCGAAGAATCTCAAATGTTGTTTCTCCCCCGGACGCCGTGGATCGCCCCGGGAAGTTCAGATGATGTGATGCATGCTAACATCCCACCCAGCTGCCCATCAGACGGCAAAGCTCGTGCAGGAACTGCAGACCATTGCCCACCAGGCTGGCCATCCTCAACCCCTGCTGATCGCCTTGGACCAGGAGAATGGCGGTGTTAACAGCCTCTTCGATGAGGACTATATCTGCCAGTTCCCCAGCTCTATGGGCCAGGCCGCTGCTGGCAATGCAGAGCTAGCCTACAAAATCGCCAAGGCCACAGCAACCGAAGTCTCGGCTTGCGGTGTCAACCTCATTCTCGGCCCCGTGCTTGATGTCCTGACCAATGCCCGCTATCAGCCGCTTGGAGTTCGGGCCACTGGTGATGACCCGCAGGAGGTTTCCCAGTACGGTATTGCTGCTATGAACGGCTACAAGGACGCCGGAGTGGCCACTTGCGGGAAGCATTTTCCGTCTTATGGAAATCTAGACTTTCTCGGCTCTAGCTTAGACATCCCCATCATCACACAGACTCTAGAGGAGCTTTCGCTGAGCGCCCTTGTCCCGTTTCGAAATGCCATCGCCACCGGAAATCTGGATGCCATGTTTGTCGGCGGCTGCGGAATTGCGAATCCTTCCATGAACGTTAATCACGCCTGCCTATCAGACCAAGTTGTTGATGAACTTCTTCGAAACGAGCTAGGCTTCACCGGCGTTGCCATTTCCGAGTGCCTCGAGATGGAAGTCCTCAGAAACGAAATCGGCGTCAAGACTGGAACCGTCATGGCTGTCGAAGCCGGCTGTGACTTGGTCCTTCTTTGTCGCGCCTTTGACGTGCAGCTCGAGGCCATCTCCGGGCTCAAGCTTGGAGTGGAAAACGAGCTTCTCACCAAAGATCGTATCTACACCTCTCTACAGCGTGTCCTTCGTATGAAGAGCTCCTGCACATCCTGGCCCAAGGCACTAAACCCTCCCGGCATTTCCCTGCTGTCCAAGATCCATCCAAGTCACCTCGCGCTTTCCATGAAGGCCTACGATGATTCGATCACAGTTATGCGAGACAACGAAAAACTTATTCCCCTGAATGAGTCAATGCATCAAGAAGAGGAGTTGCTCTTACTCACCCCTTTGGTCAAACCACTTCCGGCATCGTCAATGACTAAGAGCATCCTTGAATCCAAGAACAAGACCGAGTCTACACCGACGGTACATGATAAATGGGTTCACCGTGACCGCGGAGCCGTCATGAGTGGGGAGGGGGTCTTCCGTGAGTTTGGGAGGTCGCTTGCTCGCGCCAGGCTTGGCAAGCTTCTACATACATCTTATACTGCAAATGGCGTACGACCAGGTCAGTAAAATTTTATTCCCCACCCTATGTCTGCATTACTGACACGAAGCCAGTCCACGAGAACTTGATCCACCGAGCTTCAACCATCATTATCGTAACAGCAGACGCGAATCGGAACCTTTATCAGGCCGGCTTCACCAAGCATGTTGCCATGATGTGTTCAATGCTACGAGCAAGCGGCCAGAAAAAGTCGCTGTTGGTCGTTGCTGTTAGCTCGCCGTATGACTTTGCCATGGACAAATCCATCGGAACGTACATCTGCACCTTCGACTTCACCGAGACAGCGATGGCCGCCCTTGTGCGCGTATTGTTCGGGGACTTCACGCCGCACGGAACGCTTCCGGGTACTTTAAGAAAGAGCAAGAAGGTACTAAAGTCAAGACAGCACTGGTTGGTTGAACCCTACAACAGGGACCGTGATAGTGCTGGACTCGATGACCTCCTGCAAGCTGTCGCCAGGGCAAGCGCGCCAAATTACCAGTTCTTACAGACAACAAACGCCAATACGTTTGAGCTATCCAACCCGAATATTGGCGAAACCCACTTTGTAGTTCGAAACAGCAGCACACAAGCTCTTTATGGATTTTGCGCCACTTACTACACCAAGGGAACGGGTATCTTGGGCGCCATTTTCGTGGATCCTACCAAGCGCAACGTGTCAATTGGGCGATCTCTGCACCGCAGAGCTCTCCGAGGCTTGGTACAGAAACGGGGAATCAAAAAGATTCAGCTGGGCATATGCTTTCCCGGAGTCTTCTTGGGCATTCCTGTGGACGACAATGCCGGGCTCAAGTCTTGGTTTGCGGGATGTGGCTGGGACCTTCAGTACCCAAAGCGCCTGGTCAACATGGCGATTATGGAACTGAGTAGTTGGAGTGCCCCCGAGGGGTTGCTTCAGAGCATCCAGAGAGCCGGGATCAGCTTCGATCTCATTCATGGGCTGGACAACGCTGAGAGTGTGCTGAACCACATTGCGACGCACGCGAGCCCCGAAGTCTTCGATTTGTACAAGTTTGCTCTCCAAGAGATCAAGACCTGCGGCGTTGTGCGGGCAAAGAGCCCAGTGGACGGTTTGTTAGGCACGGTAATTATTTGCAGCCCGGGAAGCCCGCTTCACAACTACATCCCGTCGCTTTCATCTCCCCGGGGCGAGTTGGTTGGGGGGATCATCGCACCAATCGTGCCTTCAACGGCACAAGCAAATCTGGTGCTCCAGGGACTGGCACTAATGGGGGTGAGGCAAAACAAGGCGCACAAGTCGGGGAGAAGTTTGTTGAGCTGGGTCGCCAATGAGTCGTATGAGCCACTGCTGGCCATGGGTTTCGATGTCCTCCAAGCGTTTGAGGAGATTTCTAATTCTCCTGAAAATGTAAGTCTTTTCTCTGCTCCTCTCGCCCCTATTAAGGCGAGAATCAGAAGCTAACCTTTTTACAGTGGACAGATCTTAACTAAATCGGTTTTCGGTTTATTTTTATCTGAAGCTTTGTTGGAAGGTTAAAGGGGCGTAAACAGGGGGGTCAGCCGCTTTTTTTCTATTACCTTGGCGGACAGTCTAGTCTGCCTTGTGTTGTCTAACGATTTAGTATACCGATCTTCTTAGCTCACGACTCAAACCAACTTTCATCTTCTAACTCATTGGTTTAAACCGAGAAAATACCAGGGTGTGTTTTGTTCCTTGGCGTAGACCTGGGGACGACGAGTCCAATATCTCTTCCAGCTGGCGACAGCTGTCAGCTATTTGTGAGCCCCACACCTGCTTCTACCCCGCAACGTCGAGGACCAGGGCAGCTAGGAAGTGCCCTGGACAAGCGCAACGCCTTCGGCCTTACTCCGTATTCCCCCCAGCTTCCCCATCGACGCCAAAAGTAAGCAGATGAACATTACCAGCCTGCGGTACTATGGTACCGATCGGCGGTTGGACAACGTTGTTGTCGGCTGATAGGGAGAAGGCCACTATCTCGGCCAACCTAGATTGACTTGTCACCAACTACCAAGTTGGTATGGGACCTACCTACCTTATGTCTCTACTCCGCAGACCACATGGTAGGTGTAGGTGAGAGTTGACATCGATTATCTCGACAGGCTGGAAAGGGCAGGCGGGTAGGTTCTACTCAGGGGAAGAACGAAGGAGAATAACCTACTCCATTAAATAAGGACGGAGCAAGCTAACAGGGGTGCGGGAAGGTGGGACAGGGAAGTTCGAGGGGTCGTACTGTACATAACATACCGGCTTAAAGAAGGAGTGGTACTGGACCAGGCTGCTGTGGTCCAAGTCGCCCTCTCCTTCCCTCCCGCCTCTGAAAGGGCCAAGGCTCCCCATCCTACCTTATATGCCCATGTTAATTAACCAACATGCGAGGAAAAGTCAAGTCGCAGTCCTGAGCAGAGCTTATCGTGTTTGAACCCAAAAACGCTGCCTCGCAAATGAATGACATGGCTATTTGACAGCGCAGGCGCAGATCTCGCTGGATAAGTCATCGTCAATGTTGAGCCGGGCTTTAATACCATGAGAATGAGATGGCCGGCTTCAATTCCCACGCGGCGCTGTCGTCCAGCGCCACACCCGGTGCCGATTCCCTGGGCGGACTGACGGTTTCGGGAGGGCGTGTTAGCCATGGTCATGGCCATGGCCAGTCTCTCGCCATCGACGCCTTCGATCCAGACCTCAACTTTGACGACTCGCTCCTCGACAGCGTCAATGGCGGACTGTCCAACCTCCCTTTTACCCCGACACAGTACGACTTCGAGAACTTCAGCACCACCTTCGAGGACCCGTTTTCGTCGTTCGCGACGCGCCACCACTACGATGGCACAGGCACCGCCGACCCCGAGGCCTTCAACGACGACGTTGCCTCGCCCCAGGAGCTTGATAACAAGCTGCTGGGCTTTAGCGCCCTCATCCCCGCGACTGCGGCCCTCGTTGACGAAATAGGCCAGTTCGCCGATCTGAACATGACGGCTGAGCTGTACGGCATGTTCTTCGTGGCCGAGGATGTCTTTGGTGGCGAGAACACAGGCCGCCCGCTGGAGCTGACATGCTACCGCCGCAATCTTTGGCAGTGCTCGGGTCAGATCACCATACCTCGCCACATATCCCACTGCATCAACGACCAGGGCCAGCAAGTCCCCATAGTCGACCTCGCCGCCTCCATCACGGCCATCGAGAGCATCGAGGGCAAGCCCACTGAGATCATCTCCATCCCGTGGAAGAGCAGCAACCCGGCCGTGGCCGGTGGTGGGGGCGAGGACACCAAGGTGGCAACTGCCCCGCCCAATGTGCCGCTGGATTTGAGCAGCGGTCATGAGCTGGACGGTAGCCGCATGTCAGTCCCCGTGTCGTGGAAGCGCCTGCAGTTCAAGCATGCTACTGCTAACAACGGCCGTCGCAAAGGCCTGCAGCAACACTACGTTGTGCAAATCAACCTGCTGGCGAGGGCCAAGGGCGGCGAGCTCATCAAGATTGCCGAAGTTCAATCCGGACCCGTCATTGTGCGCGGCCGTAGTCCAAGAAATTTCGATAGCCGGAAGGATGTGCCCCTGACTGGAGACAAGAAGCTCGAGCGGAGGAGCACAGATGGTCCCGTGGTATCGTCGAACGTCAGCGGTAATGGTATAATAAAGCAGCAGCAGCAGCAAATATTACAGCAGCAGCACCAAGAACGGGGAGACTTGGCGCAGAATCTGCAACGATATCACTCGCTTGGGAACATACAGGTATATATATTTTTATTCAACATATCCTCCATCCTCACTGTGTTCATGGATATGCCATACTGACAGTACCCCTCGTCAGCAATCCGGAGACTGGCCCACGCCACAGCAATTTGCGACGCCGAATATACACCCAAGCAAGAAAATGGCTGTATCTCCCAGCGTAGCACGGCCGCCAGTGCCATCCTGGGGTTCTGACAACAATGGCGGCTCCAGGAGTAGTGGTCATTTCAACGGCATGTCGTCCCCTTCGCTGGTGTCCAAGGCAGCGAGTTCTTCGTCACGCACTGCTGTTGCTGCCGCCCCAACACTACCCATCAACCTCTCCCTATCGGAAGACGAGCGCAGCCCAAACCGGTCCAGCTCCGACACCACGCAGAGTCCGCAGTTTTCGAAGTCGATGGGGACAATCGGCGGGAATGGCCAGAACCCCAGCGGCAGCCCGCTCGAAACGGCGGATATGTTATACGAGTACTTTCCGCTTAGCGTGGATGACTGGTGAGTCTCGCCATGCCAATCGAACATTTAAAGACAGCTGTTAATCAACGTTGTTCACTGTGACAGGATGCCTCCTGTGGACGCTATTTACCGCCCACATGTCGTGCACCATACCATCGTCCCACCCGAGGTTAAAGCCCAGCAAATTAAGAGCAAAACCAAACGGTATTTTGCAGCAGAATAAATGAAGGAATATATCGTTATCCGGGCATAGCTATGTACGTAACAGCGCAGATACAAACACAAGTCGGCCGCGTGTTATTATGATGATCGAGAACCGGCTACAACGGCAATTGGCGTTCCCAGCGGGCATAATTTTGGTTATTACTTGTATCTTGGCCATCTTCCTGGTTGTATTTCCTTGTGTACGATGCATTCCTTTTTGTGAGGAACCTGGGGGCGCAGTAGGTGTGGCTTTGACTTCATGACAATGGAGGGTGCAATATAGGGCGGTCGGTTGACATATATTGATGATTGATGAATCAGGGCCGAGGCCACTTGGGTAGGGGCACGCGATCTCGATTCGATATAAGATACGAGATATCAATATATACCCGGAATGTTTATAATAACCGAGTGATGATG
This sequence comes from Lasiosphaeriaceae sp. G1095, assembly GCA_027569635.1. NCBI lineage: Eukaryota > Fungi > Ascomycota > Sordariomycetes > Sordariales > Lasiosphaeriaceae > Lasiosphaeriaceae sp. G1095. The sequence goes on from JAPDFK010000067.1 coordinate 23,107, forward strand.
GGGATTAAGCCCGCTGTCCGGTGTAGCATTTATTGAGTCTCGTGCAATACCAAAAAGAAAGAAAAAAAGAAGAAATCAGCATGGCGATTTATCGATAGACGGTTGAACGGTAAGATGAGATTTTTTCTTTTTGTGAAGAGGGGGGAAATGGAGCTGAATACCTAGATACCTTATTGAGTGTTAAAGAAAAATAAAAAAAATGGAAAGTAGTTCATAATGTAATGGAAAGGAATAATAAATGAATAAGTACTAATGAGAAAAAAATAAGAAAGAAATAGGAAAGGCCTAGGAAAGAAATAGGAGAGAAAAAAAAAGAAGAAAAAAAAGAGAAAAGAAACCGAAACCGAAAAATAAAAATGAGAAACGAGAAACGAGAAAGAAATTAAACGAAACGATAAGGATTTTGGGGGAAATTTTTGGAAAATATCAGGAACGAAGGGGAAAGAAACACTTCACTACCTATTCTTTCCATCACCTTCGTAACTGACTACGTAGGCAGTCATGTTACAGGTTACCGATTGTTTAGTGATCATTTAGTCCCGGGGCTAAAAGTTCTATTGTAATATTGAACAAATCGGTAAAGAATGTCATATATCTCATGACCTTATATTTTCTTCTCGCGGTAAATCATCACGTATGTATGTATGTACAAATCAGGTCAAAAAATCGAGTAACAAGTGATCCTCCCCCCTTTCGCTACCCTACCCAGCTCGGTATATTCCCGCCCACATATCCAACGGCAACAAACAACCACACCCTTCTCTCACCTTTCACTACGAACAATGGCACGCAGAATGTTTCGTTCACCCCCAGCATTCTGAGGACTACGTTGGCCTTCTAAATATCCACTTTATGTACTGGCTGATTATGTGACTTGGCTCCCTATATACTCTCCTGCTCGAGACAGGCCAGCGCCACGGCGGCGCCAAGGAGGGAGCTCTCCTTTGCCTCAACCAACTCAATTGACCCCCCACCCTCTTCGCCTGGCGTCGTCGACGTTGCTATGAGATGGTCGAGATAGCCCTGGAGATTGGCACGATAGCCGGGGTAGCGCTCGATGACGGAGCCGTTGAACGCGGCCACAGTGGCGCCCATGCCCACGCGCAGCTCGGCCTCGGTTTCGGCTACGAAGGGGGATGTTTCGGGTAGGCTGGCAAGAAGCTCCATTTCGGCCTCGGCTTTGAGCTCCCAAAGAGCGAACAGGGAGGCGGCGACAATAGAGGCGGAGCGCTGCGAGACATATGAAGCCAGCAACTTCAGCGCGGCGATGTCAGAGGCGCTGGGTGGCGATACATCGTCGTCGGAAGGATGGCGGGAAATGAAATACTGCCGTGCGGATTCGAGTGAAGGGCTTGTGTCTCTGCGGTTCCATTTTTAGTGTGCTAAGCTCAATTGATTTTTGCGAGAATTTGCACCTGAAAACTTACGCCTCTATCATGGACAGCGTCTCCGTGTCAAGCGAGTACGGCGCAAGCAGCGAAGGAGGTACGACGCCGCCAAACAAGCGGGTCGAATCGACAGCCTCGACCAAAGCCAGCCGGCATACCTCCCCTAAATAATATCCACTGACGAGATGCTCCAAAGGTTGGAAATCAGGGCGAGGATGTGATTTCTTCAGCAATTTGTCCCACCTAGTCAGCGGCAGGACGTCTTTGCCGAACATGCCCAGCTCAGTATTGACAATGACATGGCTTGCTTTCTCATGCCACATGTCTGGTCTGATCCCGTATTTGTGCTGGCCAATGGTTACGACAGGGAGATGGACGGCGATGTTAACGCCCGTGCCCAGAATCAAACCAAACCGTGTGGATGGGCTGGCGTACGCTTCGGAAAGCAAGGTGGCGCTAGAATCGTTGACAATGGCGGATAGCTCGACATGGAGCCCTTGTTGCTCGCAGGCGACCTTGATGATTTCCCCGAGATCCTCCCCGAGAAGCCCATCTGCTGCGAGAAAGCCCTTGCCCATGCCGCAAAGTTTTCCGCCCTTTGACGAGGTTTGACTGTTGCTCTGGTTAGTGGGGACCTGGCGAATCTAAATCAAAGACTTACTTGATGGGGAAGCTCCAGGCGAGCCCCATGAGCAGCGGGTTCGAGGGGCTGTAGCAGCGGTTGTCGGCTTTGGCCACGGTCTGCTGTATCCTCTCTGCCATCCAGTCAAAGAAGGCGGTACCGGACAGGTTCCGGATTTTGCTGTCGATTTTGAAGGAGTCGATGCGAACAATGCCGCTCTGCAGGTCGGGGGCTCCGGGCCGGCTCAGCTCCACCAGGGCAACGCGCAGTGTTGACCCGCCAACATCAAGAGCAAGATATCGACCACGCTCGGAGCCGTTTGGCAGTTGATGGTTATAGGACGGAAGCATGCAAGCCGGGTTGGACCGCAAACCTTCCCGAAATTGGTGCTTGAGCTTTCCGGAAAACTCTCTTAGTTGGCCGCCCTCAATGGGACCAAGAAGCAAGGCCTCGGCTTCGACGAGGAAGTCGGCCACAGCCCTCCCGGACGAGCCCTTGATCGGCTCGGCATCTTGAGGCGGGAGGGAGGCCGGGCTGATCCAAAAAGCAAGCAAGGCCTGGAGGAAGGATTTGCCTCGGAGAAGCGACTTGATGGCGGCGACCAGGGCTTCCCGTAGCGATGTCATTGCAGAAATGAGCGGCTGCATGACCGTCAAACCGCGGAGGTGACGCAAAGGGGAAAAGGCCCTCTTAAAGTCATCTGGAGCCAGGAGAGACTGGATTGGATGGAACAATAGAAGAACGAATGGACATTCCAGATACGAGCTTGCCTTGTCGGTACCCACTGTGCCACTATGCCATGCTCCTACGAAGGAGGGAAGGGGTGAGGATGGGCAGGATCAGGACACACTGGAACGAGAAGAAAGCAGCACAGAGCACGCCTTTGCCTTTTCGGCCCCGAGTGGGAGGAGGTGGTGGAGGCCAGGTAGCAAGGTCAGGTAGGTAAACACGACCACTACCACTACCGGTCCCTCTCTAAAAAGGCTGGCACGGAAAAATGGAACCTGGCCGACGCCCAGCTGCCAGTTGGACGGACGGGCTCGTGGCAACGGGACGAGCCCTTAGGGTTCCCGTCGTATAGGGGGCGGTATCCCAACCCTGTCTGGATTTCTGGGGCCTGGCCCGGGGTGTGTATAGAGATGAAAGACCAGCTGGTCTGCCAAGTTACAAGATGGGCGCAAAATGTGGAAAGAAATGGCAGAGATGGTGGTAGTTTTTTTTAGTAGTGAGTGGTGAGAAGAAGGGGGACGATTCTACGAGACAGACAGGCAGGCAGGCAACCCCTGAACGACGAATCGAGGCCTCTAGACTTGACCTAGGTCCTCCTTAGAGATCCTGTCCACAAACAGTAAGCAGCAAGCAGGGAAAAGGGAAAAAGGAGCATAGACGAGACGACGATATTGGATAGGTATTGGATATTGCGCAAAGAATTGGCCGGAGAGAGGGCGTGGGGCTCACAGCCAATGACAAGGCCAAGGGTAGATAGTATGGCCGTGTAACGACTCTTCTTCTTCTTGGGTGAGTGTTTTTGCGGGAACCTGGAACGTATCCGCAAGGAAGGGGCAAAAAGAGAAGAAGTGCAGAATGCAGGGAAATGCAAAGATGCAGAAGACTCCCACGTGCCGGACCCACTCCAAAGGCTCCTCCACGAGAAAGACACTTGCCTCATTCAGCGTGGATCTGTCTTTGTCGCCGCCGCCATGTTCTTTTTTTTTTTTCCTTTGGAGAGAGAGAGGTAACGTTGCCTTGGTGGTTTATCTGAGAGGGAGGAATGTTCCCAGCGCAGCGGGGGGGGGGACGGTATTGGCATTGGCATTGCCAAACGACTTCAGGCGACTTGGCGCTAACACGCTAGCACACACACCATCGTGGCCCTCATGCAGGCGCACAGACCACATGTAAAGCTTGTGTCTCACAGACCGGACAGTGACAGACTTGCTCAGGCACGAGGGACAGCCAACAGAGTTCAGACCTACATTGGACGACCCATCTTTTTACCTCAGGGTCGCAGCTGGGCGGCAGCCTACCGTGCTATCGCAGGACTGCAGCTTTCCAGAACATTTGAGGCTGCTGTTCCGGTTCAGCCTCATTTTTTTTTTTTTTTTTTTTTTTTTTTTGGTTTTCACCAAAGGATTAAGGATGGGGGGGTGATGTCACCCGCCGTCACCATCTGACCATACCATGACATGCTGCAGGCCGATGCAGCCCCTTTCCGACGACGACTCGATCTTGGTCTGACAATCCCACCCATCGCCCCGAGTACGGTACGCGCCGTGCACAACGTGGTAAAAAAAAAAAAAGGATGACCGCCATCGACCGGGCGATACGATTGGGGAACAACAACCTTGATGTGCGCACATGCCACGCCACGCAGTGTGAAAGGACAATGAGACAACATAACAAACGTTCCATCGGTGGCCCCGATACCCCCCTATCCTGCCTATCCCGTCCTATCAGGGGGGCGAGGTCGACAACCTCTCAGGCCGGTGCTATCCGCAGGCTTCCGCTCCGGCCATTCGCCGGCCGGGAAACCTACTCGTTGCGGCCGTTGACCAAGGGCCATGGACCATGGACCATGGACCATGGACCATGGACCATGGTGAACCGATGGGGTCTTAACCAGTGCCCGCATCTCGTAATGCTCGCTCCATCCGTCATCTCTCTCTTGTTCCATAGACTAGGCCAGCAAGCAAATCCAAACAATCCCCTCCAAACTTGACCTACCTACACTACCGATCATATTCTTGCTCCTAAACGTGTTCCTACACTCACTGCTCTCATCTCTTGGACCCACGTCAAGATGAGGTTTATCATCAGGGACGACGCCGAGGCTGCCAGCTCCTATGTAGCCAACTACATCATCGAAAGGATCAAGCACTTTGCCCCGACCCCGGCACATCCCTTTGTTCTAGGTCTTCCGACTGGCTCCAGTCCACTTGGTGTTTATAGGATTCTTGCCGAGAAATACAAGGCGGGCGAGGTATGCTGGGTCCCCATCTCTGTAGCATCAAATTAAGCTCACATTGGAACTGGGTAGATCTCCTTTGAGAATGTCATTACCTTTAATATGGTGAGGAGATGATCCTCAGGGGGGGGGGGGGGGGGTTCCCAGTAACTTACCATATCAATATAGGACGAATACATCGGCCTGGCACGAGACCACCCCGAGAGCTACCACAGCTTCATGTGGAAACACTTCTTCTCGCACGTCAACATCCACCCGAGACGTGTGAACATCCTCGACGGCAACGCCCCAGACCTCGAAGCCGAGTGCGTCAACTACGAAGCCAAGATCAAAGCCGCGGGGGGCATCGATCTGTTCCTTGCGGGTATCGGCGAGGACGGCCACATCGCCTTCAACGAGCCCGGGTCCAGCCTGGCGTCTCGTACCCGTGTCAAGACGCTGGCCTACGACACCATCCTCGCCAATAGCCGCTTCTTTGGGGATGACCTCTCCCAAGTGCCCCGCATGGCGTTGACGGTGGGCGTGCAGACCGTGCTCGAGGCCCGCGAGGTCGTCGTGGTCGTCCTCGGCGCCCGCAAGGCCCTCGCCCTCCAGCGCTGCGTCGAGCAGGGCGTCAACCACATGTGGACGCTGTCCGCCCTCCAGCTGCACCCGCACCCCATGATTGTCTGCGACGAGGACGCCACTCTCGAGCTTCAGGTCAAGACGGTCAAGTACTTCAAGAGCATTGAACGGGTAGCTCGCGAGCAAGGGTTCGAGCAGATCCTACCCTCCAAAGTCCGGACAGGCCTCGCCAGCATCCCCTCCAGACTCGCACCGATGCCTTCACCACAACAACTCCAGACCGTCACCATCGTCACAGAAGATATCATCGGCAATGAGGTCGTCGAGTCACCCACCGTCTTCGCCCCGCAGCCCACCACCTCCAGACTTCTCCGCCCCGGCACCCCCGGCGCAGAGTATCCCGTCCGTCGATCTGTGTCCCCAGACCTGGTTCCAGACCGTATGGCCTCGCGTATCCCTGATCCGGGCTTTGCTCGGCGTCTGACGCCCGGCCCTGAACCCCAGCAGATGGCGAGGGTGAATGCTGTTGGTGCTTAAAACGGTGTACCCATTCTGGGCTGGAAGGAGGTTTGTGGTTCTTATCTATAAGTTATCGGAAGGGGGGAATGGGAATCTACCATGGGTTTAACAAGGAAGGTGGAGAAAATACTGGACGGAACCTTAATATAGTGAGCAAGACGAGGAGACGGGTCATTTGATGAAGCTATGGGAATTTGGATACCTAATCAACCACGACATGAAGCAGCCTAGGTAGGTTGTTGTACTGCGCTGCTTCGAAGTTTGAAACCGAATATGAGAAAAGAGCAATGTTAGAAAAGTGGAGGCTAGTCAGACAGGGAATTATTATTACAATGAGATAATTATGGGAAGAAACTAAGGACCCTAGACAGATTGGAAACAGACTGTGGAATAATGGGAAGAATAATATCATCTACCTCAACTAGGTATATAATATAGGCGACTAGGCTTAAGCTTCATCCATGCGAGCAAATGTTCCCAGAATAAAACATAATTTCAACAAGTAGCCCAATAGCCTTGCAGATATGATGTGATATCATCAGTCTCAAAAACAGCACCTAAACATTCAACCGACCCGAGACATTGTAGATAAAAAGCGGTACTTGGACAAAAAGGTGGTGGTGGTGGTGGCAATTACGTATTGTTTGTATTAAATTGGATTGGCTTCCCAAATATATTCCTTTTCCTTCACCAGAGAAAAAAAAGACCAAAAACCCCGATATAGGTTGGGGGGATCATGGAAGATATCAGGCGAGACAATGACTACGTCGGATCCAGGACTGACTAAGTCGATATCCAACCTGGAAGGTTACCCAGGTTGGTACTCAAGTCAACCGCCCCTTTAAACAGATCATCCTCACTACCTACCCGAGATCGACAAACTCACAATATCCTTGGCCCAAGACACCTTCACTCCATCACTTTTCATCTTCTGATTCCTGTAGATAGACTTGCTCTTTTGCATGCGGGGGGTATCAGGCCTTCCTTCTTTTTCCACCGACCAACAACTCAACTAACGTATATCTACCGGGGTTGGTTACAAGACACATATCCATACATCATACACGCAACAACGACAACGACACCCAAACAACAAACAGTCCAAGCCATCCCTTTGTTCCCTTCCCTTCCCTTCCCACCTCCTTCTCTCTTCTTCCTTCCTCTCTTCCTCTAATGTCTGACAATGACGATGATGGCGGTACGGTGCTATGATGATGATGATGATGACGATGACGGCGTAATGAAAAATCAAAAGTGCTAAAACAAAAAAAAGAACCATCCCAGCCCTTTGCTATGCTAAAGCCGTATTGTTTGCCTTTTTTTCCCTTGTTCCAGGAAAAAACCGACATCCTGACGAAGAAAAAAAAATCGAGGTAAACGCCCATCCAGTTAGTATAACGCCGCCCTCCAGCCCCTAATCACACCGCTGAAGATATATGTTGTAACCCACGAGACTCCTTTCCCGTGCTTTTGTGTCCTTTCATCCCCGTCCGCGCCTGCCTCCACCTCCAAAACTTTTCGCAACCAAAAAAACCGTGAGCCTATACACACTGTGAGGATGGTATATGTAGGAAGGGGGTTAGGGGGGTGTATGTAGTGGTAAAAGGGGAAAGGTAGGTATCCTTCAAAAACGTCCATCGGGGACGAACCCCCGCGATCTTGTTTGCTTGTCCATTATTGCTTGTAGTGGCGGTCACTCCATAATTCCTTGCCCTGCTGCTATATTTGTTTCGTTAGCCCAGGCTCGCTGATTAGAATTGTTGTCTGTGTGTTCTCAAATTCCAAGTTGGCCGCTGGTGGGTTCGACTACATTATCCGAGAGGTTTATGAGGAGCTGCGCAAGGCAGCGCTTCGTTGCCGCATCGTCGCGGAGAACCGACGAGAAGGTATGGTCTCGGAGAGGTTCGGGAAGGCACTGTCGGAGGGCCTCGCGTGCCCGAGCATTGTCGCTGAGTCTAGTCGCGAGTGAAAAACACGTCAGTAAACGCGCCCATAACGGGAAAACCCCGGCCAGAGTTCTACTTGCCTGAGAAAGCATCGCACAACGTGCTTCAGGAGCCTAGCAGTCTGCTGTTCAACAAGCTGGGCCACCATGTTGCTTAGGACGGTACCGACGGCGTAGAAGCGCTCGTATGTGGCACAGATGTAGTTGAGGCCGTTGTCGTCGAGCAGGATCTTCTGAACAATGAAGATAGCCACGGTTTTGCTGAGCTCCGAGCCCGTCTCCATGATACGTAGACATAGCGGAATAATCTCGGTAGTCAGAAGAAAGTTGATGACCTCGGTGGAGTCGTTCTTGACCAGGGCACCGATAACGCCGAGCGATGTCAGGCGAAGGTACTCGAACGGCCGCGACTTGGACGTTGTATTGAGAAACGGATACAGAAACAGAGGAATATGCGCTGCACGAAATATGTGTCAGTAGCAGGTCTTGGTGGTAGCGGGGGGTTGAAGCGAACTCTCGCGACCAGGAGGACAACTCACCGCTGAGGAACAGAGTGCGCGTTTCATTATGCGATGCAACGCATTGTAACAAAGCCAGCGCGTTACAAACCCGATTCGACGCGGCAGCCGTGAGCTGCGAGGGACTCAGGAGGTTGTAGACGCTGATGATTTCCTGGAGAAGAGACGTCATGACGCCTGGAAGAAGAAAGTCAGTATCCATGCATGTGAGCGGCGGCGCGCAGGATGTGTGTGTGTGTGTGTGTATGTCCCCTACCAAATGAGTGCCAGAGAATCAGAGCCAGCTCGGGCACCTGCTCCCTCTTTTTGCTCAGCTCTAACAGCGCAGCTTCGCGGGTGTTCTCGTTGAGGAGATCGGCGATGAATTGGAGGGTCCGGCGGTTGTCCTCGGACACAGAGGCTTCGAGGGGAGTGTCTTGAGCATGGGTAACAGCCAGGGCGTTGACCGTGTTATGGCCGCCAGCTATGCGATTGTAATGCTGCTGCTGGGCAACATTGGCGGCGGCAGCAGCAGCTTGGGCATGATGCTGGTGCGAGGTATGCTGCTGATGCGACGTCTGCTGGTGCATCCAGGCCGAGTCGGCCTGGGGATATTGGTGATGACCGTAGACGTGCGGGTTTGGCATCATATTTGCAGCTCGCAGCACGCAGCGGGCGGGGGATTTGAGCTGGATATTGGTCCGGTCGATGTGAGGGGGGTCGGGTTGGTGCGAAGTGGCAGTCGGGGTGTGTATCAAGAAGAAGAGCAAGGTAGGTAGGTACAGTAGGTATAGGTTATCTGTCGCGCCAGGGACCTGACGATGCGGAGAGACACGCCAGGCTGAGCTTCATGAGCAAGAGACCTTTTCTCGGATAGTCGTAAGTCGCCAGCCGCGGTGAATGGGGGCGTTTTGTCGGCTGGGCGCTTGTTGTCAAATGTTGGTTGAATGTGGGCCAAAGAGGACGACAAAGGGCGGGCAACAGACGAAGTTCAACGGCAAGATGTTTGCGGCGTCGGCGATGGACATCTGTGGGAGGAGACTGGAGAAGCTAAGAGCCACAGCCGAATCATGGCGCTTTTCCGAGCCCAGCGCACGGGCCACTAGTGGGGAAGCAGTGGGAGAGCTCGGGCGCCAGGCTCTAGGCACGGGCCACTAGCCAGGGGGAACCCACAGCGCCTGACCACTGAGCGTTGATTGGGCTGCAGCAGTTGAAGACATGCAGACCTTAACATGGATAGAAGCCGCGATTCTTCAGTGCGCGGGGGACTTGCTTGGGTCTAGACTCTGGACCCTGAACAAAGCCCGAGTTTCTTTCATCAAGGCTGTTTCCAGCTTCCATCTGATTAACAAGCTGGAACTATGACTAACAATTAGCAGCAGCACAAGTTCTATCCCCAAAGACTACAAAGAACCAGCACTCGCACTCCGAGCCTCTCATCCACTCCGACAACAGAAATGGAAATGCCGTCTTATTAATGATTGTCGGGAACCTCAGCGTGGAGCAAATCAAGACCCGAATCCTAGGTGCCACCCAACCCATCCCCCATCCGTGTGACAACATCCCATATCACGGCATGATGGAGACACCAAACAGTTAAGAACAATAAACGGATGGTGTTGTAAAAACAAAAATAAATAGAACTCAATCGAGTGTCCAAGGCAACAACCAAGACAAGTCGTCCTCTCTTGCTGCCGAGGATCTGAAGAATAGGTAGTAGTTACAAGCATTGTAGACAATGCCACATAGTCGGTACAGGCCAAACCCTAAAAAAATAAAACAAAAAAACATGCAGCTGTCGCCCCCCTTTTTAACGCCCATAAAAGAACATGAATCTGCCCCTCCTGTCCAGGAGATGGGCGACTTCTAGTTAGGATATCTCTCTATAAGTCTCCAGTTCACTTTTTCAACGCAGTCTCCAAACCAAACGCCAAGAAGGTAAAGAGAGAAAAAGAAGAAGAAAAAACGAGGCTCCCATATATCTCTTTTTATAAGAAAACTAGGAAGCCCAAGACAGAGGCCCCGACGAGCAATGAGGAAGCTCTGGTCGCTCCCGTTTGTCTTACTGCTCCACCAGTTAATACCGGAATGGCGGTCGCGCTTGCTGAGCCGTTCTTTTGCCCGACCGATGTTGATGGAGCGGATGCAGTGTCACTTGAGGCCGGGTAGATGACCGTTACCCTTCCAGTTTGGGCAGCAGGGTTCGATGCGGGCGTCGAAGTGCTTGTATCCGAGTTGGCAGAGCTCGCGCCGGCCTCATCTCCTCTGCAACTCTTGGTGCATTTCGGTTTATCGGTGGCTTTGGAATCGCCATTAGTAGTTGAAGTGGAAGTAACATCGCCCTTCCCACAACTCTTGGTGCATTTCGGCTTATCAGTGGCTTTAGAGTCGCCGTCGGTGGTGGAGGTGGAAGTGGTATCGCCCTTCCCGCAGCTTTTTGTGCATTTTGGCTTACTGGTGGCTTTAGAATCGCCATCAGTAGTGGAAGTAGCTTGAGCACCAGTATCGCCATTTCCACAACTCTTGGTGCATTTCGGCTTAGTGGTAGTTTCAGCATCGCCTTTTCCGCAACTCTTGGTGCATTTCGCCGTAGTCGTTGCTGTGGACGTGGCGGTGACGGTGATTTTATCACCAGGGCCACTTTTTCCGCAACTCTTGGTGCACTTCGGCTTCTCTGATGGTTCAGGGTCGGTCTCTGGGGTAGGAGTAGGCTTGCCGGCCCCGCAAACTTTGCAAGGGCTTCCGTCGTCAGAGGATGGTGCGGCGGAGGGTTCGGGTGAGGAATTATCATCGCCATTTGAGCCATTTTCGTCGCTAGACCCCCCTCCTCCGCAGACCTTACAAGGACTCGCAGAGGGTTCTGGAGAAGGGTCAGGCGAGGAAGTATCGTCACCATTTGAGCCATTGCTATCGGTAGATCCACCACCTCCACAGATTTTACAAGGACTTGCAGAGGGCTCAGGCGAGGAAGTATCGTCACCCGAGCCACTGCCGTCACTAGATCCGCCGCTACCGCAAACTTTACAAGGGCTTGCAGAGGGCTCAGGAGAGGGCTCAGGAGAGGGCTCAGGTGAAGAGGTATCATCGTTGCCAGAGCCATTGTCGTCACTAGATCCGCCGCCTCCGCAGACCTTGCAAGGCTCAGAGGATGGTTCTGGGGAAGGTGATGGGTCGGATCCCCCGGCACCACAGACGTCGCAAGTTCCTCCCTTTCCGCTAGCACTTGTCGTCGCTGTGGCATTGGATCGCACCAGTTGTCCCTGTTCGTTAACGGTGACCGTAACCGTTGCTGGCGATGCGCAGCTCGTCGAGGTTCCTCCCATCTCGTCTCCGGCCGTTACCATAATGGTGGACATGAACGTCAACGTTGATGTATATGTCGGTGTGGGATTTGGGTCGGTAATAGTGGTGACCACAGCGGTTACCGTGCCATTGGCTACCGCCGTCCCGTTTGCGCCTGCTGTTCCGTTTTGTCCTGGCCTATACGTAGGAAAAGATCCGGCTGTGGTAGCAGCGTTGCCGGTTCCATTGCCACCAGCTTGGCCGCCTGCTCCGCCTCCAAACCCGATGCTGGCACTGCCACCGGCCGAGGCCGAGGCTGAAGCGCCGGCACTCGCGCCTGCACCCGCGCCTGCACCCACGCCCACGCCAGCCGATGACGATGCGGAGGCGGAGGCCCCGGCGGCACCACTCGCCGTAGCGGTGGGGCCTGCTGCTCCACCACCACCACCACCACCACCACCACCACCACCACCACCAAAGCCAAAACCCACACTAAATCCAGCCGAAACTCCGATCCCAGCGCCGGCATTTCCATTAGCACCAGAATTAGCACCAGCACTTGCGGCGGCGCCACCTACTCCGGCACTAGCCCCAGCACCAGCACCAGCACCAGCACCAGCACTCACCGCAGCTCCAGCTGAGGCAGAGACCCCGACCCCGGCAGCACCGGCACCGGCACTGGCACCGGCATTAACACCGGCACTAGCTGAAGCGGAGGCCCCAGCACTAGCACCGGCACCAGCGCCCTCGGCCGTTACAATAGTGGTAGGCACTCCAGCCGCATTGGTAGTAATAATAGTAGTGGTCGCCGGTGAGCCTGCTGGTGCACCTCCAGGAGCTCCTGCTAAATTCGATATAATGGTCGTTGGCTGGCCTGCTGCGTTGACAGTAACGATACTGGTCTGAGAGGCCGCTGGGGCACCACCGATAGCTCCAGAAGCACTCGCTGAGGCTCCTGCGAGATTTGATATGATGGTGGTTGGCTGGCCTGCTGCGTTGACAGTGGCGATGGTTGTTTGAGAGGCCCCAGCCCCTACCCCTGCGGCAGCCCCAGACCCAGCGGAGGTAGACGCAGACGCAGACGCAGACGCAGACGCAGACGCAGAGGTAGAGGCAGAGACCCCTGCCCCTACGGCAGCCCCAGCGGAAGCGGAAGCCGATGCGGAAGCCGTTGCAGAAATCCCGGCCCCGGCCCCGGCAGCCCCAGCGGAAGCAGAAGCGGATGCGGAAACCCCGGCCCCGGCAGCAGCCCCACCGACAACCGAGACCACTTGTGATACGATAGTGAGCGGCAATCCTGCTCCATCGGTCGTAGCGATTGTAGTCGCAAAGGTAGTCGTTGTCGCATTGGTATTTGGCTCGCCGGTGGTAGAATTGATTACCACCCAGGTGGCTGCCTCGAGGTCGCCCAAGGCGCATTTCTCAGCAAATTCCTCCAGCTTGAAGCCCTGTCGTTTCTTGTCATCCGTCTCGATGCTGTCAAACATGTCGCGAAATGAAGCCTCTATTAAGAAAGGGTGTGGTTGGATGAAGACGAGCAGGATGAGCATTTGAGAGCCCCCAGCGGCTCGGCCCACCAGCTTGAAGGGCACGAGGGGGTCTATCTCGGAGCTCAATATCGAGTTTGAGTTTTTCCTGACTTTTAACGAGGGCTGGAGGTATGCGAGGAAGATATTGGACGCCGCAAGCTGTGAAATGGGGTCGAGAGATGTGGCATTGGATGCAACTTCCAAGGCCATGGCAACAAACGTCCGGTTTTTCTCTGCCTGAGGGAAAATGAGGACAGGTTCAGCCGACACATCTGGAACGAGCTGTCAGTTTCTTGCTCAAAAGCTGTGGTTCTGTGGTCAGACGACAAACATACCTTCCATCCTGAGCTGGCTGCCAGGCTCAGTGATGTCGGCTGTGCCCATCTTTAATTCCAGGGCCTTGCTGGCCGATGAAGTGGACAATGATCTCCTCCATAATGAAAACGCAGAAATCGGGGCCTCCTCAGCACCAACACCCAAGAAGAGAGAAGCAGAAATTGCCGCCAACGCTGGCGCCAACGCACTGGATAAACGCATGGTTGATATAAAGGAGAGGGCAAGAAAGGGGGTAAGATGAAAGGTCTACGGTCTGTCCGAAAGCTGGAGGCAGAAGCCCATGGGATGCCGGGGGAGGAGGACCAAGACGCCGAGGGTGGAGCTCAAGAGGATGAATGAGAGATGAGAGACTGTTGACGGCATCGACAGCATAGATCAGTGAAGAGAGAGACCAAAGGAAAGCGAAGAGATGCTAGGCCGATGGTCCATGGTCAACCTTAACTACAAGAGACATGGAGTCGAACGGTTACACGAGTTGGCAAGGCGAGGGGCTAAGATAGTAACTAAAGAACATAGCTTTGGATGACCGGAAGCTGTCGACCTCGAAGGCGGCCGCGATGTGAAGTGAATGAGATGACATCGGGGGTTTCAACGGCCCCCTCACAGGCCAATACGGCCCGGATTGCCCGGCCACGCATCGGCGGAAGGTGGACACAGACGAACGGCTGCCGGGGATCAGAAATCCATACTGGTTAGCAGCGAATCTGCTGCCGTTGCGGCACGGGTTCCGCCTGGCAGGAAACTTCTTTTGGTCACTTGTAGAGGTCGCCGTGCCGCTTGGCATCCAGGCGCTGTCAAGGATAGAAGAGGGAGAGGATCTTTCTGGGCGTTCTGGGCCGCGACCGTTTCGAGAATTGGATGTATTTTTGGATAGTCCCCACGAGACTCGAGGGATGCGCGTCCAGGATTTCACGGACCACCAAGCCACACATTGTATTTGCCACCAATCGATCAACTGCCAAAATTTAGCAACTGGCCATTGAATCTGAGGGCATCCCAGGCCTGCGTGCTCAGGGCCAGGTATCCTCTCATCAACTGATATAACCCGGACGAGAAACAGGGTAATAACGTACGTGGGAAAAGGCGTTGGTTGGAGATCATTTGGAACGACTTGGCGGAGTTTTGGCTTGTCGTGCCACCGTCCTATCACAAGTTAGTGGCGGCAATGCGCAGTGCCAAGATGTAATATCCCGAACGGATATTGCGTTTTGTATCCGGGGTTAGGGTTTATCACCAAAGTCGGAATGAGACTATACTACTATTTGGTGATCTGATTCGAAGTTGAGGATCTGTTTGGGGGCTTCCAACCAAGTGTTTAGCTCGACCATTTGAGATGACTGGACTCTGTCATCTCATGGATGGGTTGGTTGTACGACATTATCTAGCGGGGAAATTGCACGTCTTGGACTCTTGGTGGTGGTCAGATGAGAGAAAGCACGAGGGGCCCAGTCTTGCCCAGGCCTGCCAATGTCCAGTCGTCCTTGCCCAGTCTTGTCCGAGAGTCTTCTTGACCGCTTCCAAGACACAGGCAGACAGGGCAGTTGCGGATGCGGACCGTAAAGCGATATATCGTGCACAATAGGTACACCCGTAGTCGCTGCCTTATCTGTCAATGTGTCAAGTGCATGAGGTGTCCACAGCATCTGCAGAGTCCAAACACACCCGACCTGTTCGTTTACAAAACACTTCGGAGACTTCACTAATACCAGTGGAATGGAAACCACCAAATCGCCGTCAACACCCGACTTGCCAATCCGTGGCAAGTCAGCAGAACAAAGACAGCCGCATGGCAGGTTAAGCTTCGAAATAAGTGGAGTCTTCTGGTCCTGAAAGCCAACCGAAGCAGAGCGCCTGGGGGCAGATGCAAGCCAAGGCAGCCAAGCTCCTGACGCCGCCCGCCCAGGCTCGCATCCAGAGAGCGAAGCACGCAAAGGAGCCATGTCTCCAGGAATAAGCGTACGGCACACTTGGATACAGCATCACGTGGAGGCGGCGCGTTCAACCATTCGGGATGGATCATGGCATCTGACAAGCAGCAAGGTTCCACAGGGCTGGGTCTCAGCTTTCGTTAGCTCGTTCTTTGCCTTGAATCCTTTGGAAGCGCTCGTCTCATTCACCATTTCATATTCTTTCTATATTATATGAACCACACGCCTCCCCTCTCTGCTGCTCTGCGCCTCTCTCAAGGGTCTCCTCTTGCGTCTGGCCAGTCTCTGGTCACTGTGTTTCGGCTCGAGTCCCCTCAACCCTCGACCCGATTTCTGTTATAATTGACCGTCCCCTGTGGCCGACCGACCGCGTTTTCTCCCGAGCTTCGAACCTCGCTGCCCCTCTCAGTTATGGCCGCCAATGCCATGGCGACGGTCGTTTCGGCCATCATGGGCAGGGCCGCCGACTCAACCAGCGGCAACAGCACCGGCGCTCCACCCCAGGCCGGCATCCTCGAGGGCTCGAACCCAATTGTGTACAACAAGGGTAACCCGATTACCCTGTTCATCATCCAGGCAAGCAGTCCCCTTCTCCGTTGCGTTGGGACCGTGGCAGCACACGGGGCTCCGGCGCCGAGTTTCACCGTACACCGCAGCAACTTGTTATACATACGCACGCTCTATATGCATATTGGTGACCACGCGGTGGCCTCGCACAACACCAACACCTCCCCGCCCTGGCGTCTCGGGTCTCGGGCTGGCTAACAATAGTATGCAGGCGAGCATCGTCATTATCTTTTGCCAGCTGTTGCACTGTAAGAGCCAGTTCCTAGTTCCTTGCCCTCTGTGCTACCGGCCATCACGCTGACCAATCCAGACCCTCTTCGCCTGCTCAATCAGCCCCGTGTCATTGCTGAGGTTATCGGTGGCATTATCCTGGGCCCCTCGGTGATGATGAGGATTCCTGGCTTCCAAGCTGGTATACCACCCCGTCTCACCCTGTTTATGCATGTGTTGTTGCTAATTTTGTTTAGCCATCTTTCCCGCTGATTCTATGCCCGTGTTCAACAATGTTGCAAACCTGGGATTACTCATATTCCTGTTTTTGGTTGCCCTGGAGGTAAGTCAAGACTGCCAGCCCTGCCAGCCACATCCACATTCACATTCTGCAAGTCCCTACTTAGGTCATCCGGCCGTCTGACCGTGCAACCCGCTTAGGTCGACATCCGCCTGTTCACCCACAACTGGAAAGTTGCTTTGAGCGTTGGCCTGGCCGGCATGATCTTGCCCTTTGGCCTTGGCTTTGCTGTCGCATGGGGCCTGTACAACAATTTCCACAACCCCAACACTATTGAGATCGGCTTCGGCACCTTCGGCCTCTTTATTGGTACCGCGCTGGCCATCACAGCTTTTCCAGTCCTTTGCCGGATTCTCACCGAGTTAAACTTGCTCCGTTCCGACGTCGGAGTCACTGTTCTAGCTGCCGGCATTGGAAACGACGTGACAGGCTGGGTTCTCCTTGCCCTCTGTGTTGCTCTCGTCAACAACGCCAATGGTCTGGCCGCTCTCTGGGCTT
The DNA here is from genome assembly GCA_027569635.1 of Lasiosphaeriaceae sp. G1095. Classification (NCBI taxonomy): domain Eukaryota; kingdom Fungi; phylum Ascomycota; class Sordariomycetes; order Sordariales; family Lasiosphaeriaceae; species Lasiosphaeriaceae sp. G1095. Next base: position 40,258 of record JAPDFK010000067.1, read on the forward strand.
TGCTCTGCGCTGTGGGTTGGACCATATTCTTGGTCTTTGCTGTTCGACCGCCATTCATCTGGATCTTAAAGCGCACGGGCAGCCTTAAGAATGGCCCGACGCAGGGCATGGTTGCCTTGACCCTGTTGATGGTACTTGCCTCGGCCTTCTTTACTGGTGAGTTGATACCGCCACGATGGACCACTGTATGCTGGTACTGACCGCTCTAAAGGTATCATCGGAATTCATCCCATCTTCGGCGCCTTCCTGGTCGGCCTTATCTGCCCCCATGACGGTGGTTTTGCGATCAAAATGACGGAAAAGATCGAGGATCTCATATCCGTCCTCTTTTTGCCCCTCTACTTTGCCCTTTCTGGCTTGAATACAGATCTCGGTCTTTTGAACGACGGTAAAACCTGGGGCTATGTTATCGCCATCATAGTGTGCGCTTTTTCTGGCAAGATCATTGGCGGTACTCTGGCAGCGCGAGCGAACAAGCTCTTGTGGCGAGAGAGTATAACCATCGGTTGCTTGATGAGCTGCAAGGGCCTCGTCGAGCTGATTGTTCTTGTGGGTCACCAGTACTGAGCCCGTTCCTTTTTTCCCCTTCGGCTAACCTTGGACAGAATATTGGGCTCCAAGCGCACATTTTGTCGGAACAGACGTTTACTATGTTTGTTGTAATGGCCCTGGTAAGTTGGTCTGAACCCCAGTTTTCAACACGACAGGGTCACTGACGTTCAACAGGTCACCACGGTAGCGACCACCCCTCTTACCAAAGCGTTCTATCCCCCCTGGTACCAAAAGAAGGTAGAAAGATGGAGAAGGGGTGAGATCGATTGGGATGACAACCTCCTAGAGCCGTCTGTGTCGGGTGAAGGGACGCACGCTCAGAAGCTCTACACCTCCCAAATCCGACGGCTTTTGGTCCATCTTCGCCTCGATAGTCTTCCCACTCTCTTCACATTCATCACTTTGCTCGGGTCAGAAAGCAATCCCACCGTGGTCAAGCCAGGGGGCGTCACTGAGAACCTTAGCAGCAACGAGAGGCAAACCAGGAAGAGGCCGCTGGAAGTTCACGGATTGCGCGTCATCGAGCTGACAGAGCGCACTTCGTCGGTGATGCACGTGACCGAATTCGAGGAGCTGTACTCTGCCCACGACCCAGTTGTCAATGCCTTCCGAACCTTTTCTCAGCTCAATGATGTTGCTGTTTCGGGACGCGTGGCCGTCGCCCCTGTGGAAGCATATGCCGAGACCCTCATGACACAAGCCTCCGAAACCGCCTCGGACTTTGCGCTCATCCCCTGGGGCGAATACGGCAGCACCGCAGACGACCAATCTGTGCCCTTTGCCGTGGACGCCAGTGATCGTTTCACGACTAGTGCCCATCTCGATTTCATCCACCAAACATTGCACAAGGCATTGAGCACTTGCAATGCGGGCATTTTTATCGACAACGGCTTCGGTGGCATTAGAAAGCCCGGCGACCAGCCCGGGCTTTCGCGGACCAGAAGTGCCCTCTCCTTGCGCAGTCACCGCGAAATGGCAACCTTCCCCATCACAGACAGGAACCACCACATCTTCTTCCCCTTTCTCGGTGGTGCCGACGACCGTGTTGCGCTGAGGGTTGTTTTGCAGCTAGCAAAGAACCCTCACGTGACCGCTTCTATCGTGCACGTCAAGTGGCCAGCAACATCAGGCGGGTTGAGCAAAACTGCTGCAGCCACCGAGGGAAGTGAATCGAGAGGGACCACGACCCCCGCGCCAGAAGATGACATCACCCCTCAAGATCTCGCCTACTTGTCGACATTACAGAGCTCTCTTCCCCAGGAGCTGGTCGGCCGCGTCGTCTTCAGTGAACTCGACGTGACCGCGGCCACAGCACTAGCTGAGACGGTGGCGGTGGCACAAAAGACTGTGGGCCAGACCCCTAAGAATGCAGGAGATATCGTTGTCCTTGGGCGACGACATCCTGGGCTGGGCGATCCCTCTGCCGACAGTGCCAGCTATGGGAGTCTGGATCTTACAAAGACTATCGGTGCAGTTTCGGACAAGGTCGTCAATGCGGGTGTTAAAGCCAGCATCTTGATTATACAAGCCGGCGGCAGAGGGTTGGAAACCTAACCAACTCTGCACATCGCGCAGCTTTGGATGTTTAGGATATGTGGCACATTTTTCTGATGATTCAAGTTCAGGATTCTTTCGGCGACAATGAATCGGCTTGCCATTTGCACACAATATCTTGGATGGCAATTACTCTGTTTTGGGGATAGCCTAGGCTATGAAGCTACACAGCGGGATTGATGATTGTTTTACTATAATTTCTATACCTTACCTGATATGATATGCTGTGACGATAAAGCATTCATATATACAAGTTCGATATTATCTTGTTCGGAAATGACCCGGTGTTGCCCTCAAAACGTTCATGATGACTATTCATCCGCCTCACCAGTATATGTTGGGCTTTGACTTTGTTTTCTCTCCGCCACATGGCACCTCGAGATAATTTCGAATGTTCACGAGTAGAATAGAGTCGAGCTGTTCATTACAAAATATCTGTTTTTTTTATACTACCACAATCTTACGACCTTCTTTCCTCAGCCGCACAACTACATGGACGTCCTCCTTTGGCTCAAGGATATGCACCGGCATCACCCCGTCCTCTTTTTTCGGTACAACTATATTCCCACCATCAGGGGCATCGATATCAAACATCAGGACAATCATGGCTACAAAGGCCAGGATCTCGTTGGTCGCAAAATGCCGTCCTGGGCAGAGGGTCTTGCCGCCGCCAAAGGCTCGGAATGCCGCTGGATGAACTTCTTTCTTTCGTCTTCCTCCCCCACTGTTCATCTCTTGCCACCCTTTGCCGTCTTCACCGACCGCCTGCTGCTGGGTCTGGGTCTGGGTCTGGGTTTGCTGCTGGTCCAGAGGCTTTGAAGAAGAAAGAAGAAACCTGCCGGGGTTGAACTGATCAGCATCAGAACCCCAGATCATCTTGTCCGCGTGGATCGCCCCGCCAGCGATTTGGACGACACTCCCGGCTTGGAGATGATACCTCCCGTTGGAAAGGGACGTGTTCGTCTTGACTAGCCGGGTCGAGTAGTTGTCGCTCCCAAGACGGAGACACTCGCGGTAGACGGCGACCAAGGTCGGGCAGTTGTTGTTGTTCTTGATGGCGTCCAGATCCAAACGCATCTCAAAGTTATTGTTGTCGTGATCAGTTGCTACATAGCAATCTAACAACTCCTTCCTTACTCGCTCCAATAGTTTAGGGGCGGAAGCAAACAGTTGCAAGACGACCCAAAACGTCGTCGTCGCCGTGTTCACGATCCCCGCGAATAAGAACGACACCTCGGACCTAGCCACCGCTTCTAGGTCGAACCCGTGGGTTTGTGCAATCAAGATCCGCTTCTGCACGATCCCCGACACTTCTTCTTTCTCATGGTGTCTTCTCTCAAGATACTCGGTAAACCCGCGGACCAACTTCTCCCGTGCCAGAAATGGCTTTCTTGCCGTGAGATTGGGGAGCACAGGGGAGATTAGTAGCGCCCCCAAGCCATGATCGAATTCCCAAAACGCATCCTCCAGCTCCGGGTGCACCGCAAGGGGATTATTGTCCCTCCCGTAAAGGAAGGCCGCCGTGGCGCGGGTGACAAAGCGTCTGATCCAGATGAGAAGATTCTCTTTCTTTTTTTTATCAAGAAGAAAAAGGGAATCGGCATAGGAATTAACCCCACGCGCAAGCTCCTGTGACGCAGAACAAGTCAACTCGTTCAGCAGCTTGTTGTTGTCCCCCCGGTTGGGCGCGAGGTAGCCGTAGACCATGTCGTGCATGTCGGCGAGGAACCCACCTTTTGCATCACCACCACCATCATCATCATCATCATCATCATCATCATCGAGGCGTTGGCGGACAATCGCCACAGTTTTGGCGTCGAGGCCGAGGATGCGCTGGGTGATGCCCGGCACGAGGGGCGTAAAGGACAGCGTTTTGGACGCGCGCTGGACCGCGGCGGCGAGGGCCGGGTCCGTCACGATGTAGATCCTCGAGCGCGGGACGGTGAGCGTGAAGATGAGCTTGTCGCGGTTTCGGAGGCTATATATATTTGAAAATAATATTTCTTTATGAGTTGATGATTCTGTATTGTATTGTCAAAGGGGGGAAACTCACCCAAGATTCTTCACATATTTCCCACCATAAATTGCCATGCCCAGCAAGTGCCCGACAAAGGGAATGGCCGAGGCGACAATGGGAGGCTCATCCGGGTGTGCTTTGACTGTCTGCAGACGGTACAGGATGAGATACAAGCTCAGAGCGATGGCAGCCGCCGTTGCGACCAGACCGCCCGAGTCTATGGCCATTATATCTGTGAAAGGGAGCATTGCTTATCCCGGCTGCGTGCCTGTGTGAGTACATGTATGTACATATAAACACGTCGAAGCTCACAGCGCGTCGGCCATGATCAGTACAATGTCGAAGGACCCGCTCACGTGAGAGGAAATGTGCGCTGATACCTTCCCAAATTAAAAAAAAAAAAAAAGGTTGGTTGCATTGGCGAATCAAAACGGAAATATTCTCCCCCCTCACTCAGGGGCACTCGCACACACACATCCTTCGCTATCCACGGTGAACAAGTTGCAAGGCATCTATCTGTAAATTCAAAACCGTCAAACTTCGCTGCTGTACCTTTCCCACTCAGCCCACTATTTACGCTTCCTCTTCTTGAGTGTCAAGAACGCTAGAATGTATTGAAGCCGTTTCCATTTTGGCGACAAGGCTGAAATCCATCTCACCGCATCCGCTTTCCTATCTGCCAGTATTTGGTGTGAAGGCTGGAACCACACCGAATCCCCCTCCCGACCCTGGCATAACAGTCCCTGCAGGAAGCTTGCGCAAGGGCGTTGAAGGGGCCGAGTCACCGCCCTGAGTCGATAGTCCGGGGAGTTTGGGTACCTTGAAACCCAAGGCATGACCTTCCTTATAGATTTCTTCGAGCCTCCTATCAAGCACTCCGGCATCCTCATACTCGAGATATTTGCGCCACAACCTCAAAGTCGCCAAGGCGTCCTCGATAGAGTCGTGCACGTCCGACTGAATTCGACTGTTGAGCACAATATATGCCAAGAGAGCCAGTGGTAGCTTCCTCCTCATATGTTTGAGATGGAACAATTCAACAGTGTCAATCACCTGCGCTCCGGGAACTTGGATATTCATGACTCGAAAGTCCTGCTTCAACCCGTGGCCAAGGAACTTGCAGCCCAGGTTGAGAAGCACCCATAGCTTCTTGTATGTCGCCTTGAGAGACACCAGATGGTGCTTAGTCGTCCGCGGGTCCAAGTCGCCAGGGTTGATGCCAGAAAACGCAGTGACATAGTCGACAATCGGTTCCCTGATAATGATATAATCGTCGATAAGTGCCTTTCCTTCCTCCTCACCTTGGACCCGAACGCACGACACTCTGGCTATTGCAAATACTATCGGCCGGATTATCTCGTCCTTTCCGTTAGAGTTCAATTCGATTTCCGCGTTTTTGAGTACCACGAATTCGGTGTCCATAGCGACAATGGTGTCTGGGCCAGGTGTTTCCGTTTCCGGATCGAGCACCTGATATGTCTTCTCTTCCGATTCGGCGCTGATTACCAGGTTAGCATGTGCCCGTTGTCGATTGTCTAAGCAAATAACTCGCCTGGAGTCCTTGAACAGGATCGATGTATCCATGTTGGTCTTCCAGTCCGTCGTGGTCTTGTTATTGGCAGCCTTGAGCTGGTAGAGAAGAACAGATGGCATCTTCCACTTCGCGTTGAAAGTCAATGCTTCCTCGCTGGAAAGTGACTGGACTATAAAGTCGTTGAAGAGATGCCACCGGCTCTCCCCCGGAGCTGCTTTCTCAGCATGTACGACTGGTGCATCCTTTTTAGTATTTCATGTCTTATCCCCCCCCCAAATAGGAAGATAAACTCACCATTGATTACGCCCACGAGGTGAGGTTTTTGCGGCGGGCGACTGTCAATGTTCACAACCATACCAATCAAGGAGTAAACGGTAATATTGTGAATCCCTCGCTGGAGATGCAACTTGAGATCTTCGCCCTCGTAGCAGAAGAACTGGCCTTGGTCGACAATGATGCCAATCTCCTCGGGAAGCCAACCCGGCGTCGCCCAGAGCCTTCGCTGGTCGTCATTGGCTATCGCCGTGTTGATTGCCAGAACCGCAGGAATGGCATGTATAGTCTTGCGCATCTGTAAGTTCTGGTATCGCTGGCACCGATTACACCACCCCTTTGATGTCGTCTCTCTCTCGACACCCATCTTCAGCACCTGAGAAAAGGTAGTCCTGGTGGCCCGGCTACCTCGGGTAGCTACCTTTTGCGGAGGATACATCAGGTCGTTGATCAATGCATTTCCAGGCCGCTTATCCTCGCTCCGACAGTTCATGCACTTAATCGTTATGACGGCCGAGGTTGTCAGCACGCGAGAAACGAGCTCTTCCGGCGCTATGGCTTGTGGTATATTGAACAAGTCCTGCTCAAGTACAGTTGAAGTGGCGGAAATGCTTCGATACTCCTGACTGATCCTGTCGAGAAGAAATCTGCTCAGGGCTTGCACCATAGTTGCAAGTGACGGCACGTGGACCTCCTCCTCAAGTAGACCCAGCGGTCCCGCTTCCAGCATGTTAGCCAGCGATCTGGTTTAGGAAGACTGCGCAAGTTCGGGACCAACCTTGGGGAGTATTGCTAAGGGCCTTCAGGATGTTTGTAGCCTGACATGTGGGGAATTCGGCTTTATGCATCATGTCGAAGAGGAAACCCAGTTCGCACAGGAGGCAAGGGTCGGTCAAGCAAGCGGTTGCAACGTGCTGGAGTGCCATATTCCGCAGCAGAGGGGTATAATGCAGAAGTTGCAGCAGGGGATTTGCATACGAGTTTGCGATGTGGTTCTCTAGACCTGGATATTTCGTCCCGTTATACCAGCTGCGAGCAATGTTAGCGCTTGAGCGACGACGATATTGCCGGCGAGGGGAACCACTGACCCAAAATCAAAGTCTTCGATACCAAATTTGCTGTATCTGATCTCATGGTTAAGATACATGGGTGGTGCTTCCGGTTTCAAACTCTCGAGTTCGCCGCTTGACGCCATATCCGCTGCTTGGTCGAAAGATGAGGAAGCATGCGATTGCCGTGATTTTTCGCTCAGGAACTGAGGCGGCATTAACGACTTCGAGGGCTTCACTATAGCCCGCGGATCTTCGATAACCTGATTCCTGCGCGAAGTCTTGGTGTTCCGACCATAGTAACCCCATTCAGTTTGATTTAGTGTAGCAAGCAAGGCAGGATCGGGTTGTGGAGGAGGAGCGCCGACATTGGAAACGATGTCGACAGGCCACCCTGAAAACAGCATATCGCGATAGTAAGACAAGCCAACAGAGCTGAGGGGCCTGGAAAGAAGTTAGCATGCGCCGGGCACCGGGCACCCCTGAAACATGGGTTAAAACATACCTATCCATCGACCAGTCAAGATTTGGCGGGGGTTCTTCAGGCCCAGGCAGCTCGACAGGTTTTGCCATGTCTGTGAAATGGATCTTGGATGGCGATCCCCAAAGAGACAGGTTACATCCTCCGTCAGCCCATGCCACCGCTTCCCCCGAGGGTGCTATCTCAAACATGGTGAGAAACGTCTGGGTGTTGGCGTAACGGACATTGCTAGTGTTTTCATTCATAAGATCGACGACGTGCATCTGCCCAAGCTGGGAAACGACAATGCTGGTGGTTAGCATTCTAGGATGCAGCCTGACATAGGCCGCAAGTGGCGGAAATGGCGCTGGCTTCATCGAAGTCATATTCTTGAGATCGAAAACGTTGACGTATGGATCCAGCATGTATTGCTGAGCAGCCTGCGGCTTGAGGGAGCCGCCGCACGTAACGATGAAGTCGTGCTGGGCGTCCATGTCGTTGATATACGAGGCATGGGCTTGCCAGCTCTTGGCAACCGTAAACGAGGCAGGGTCCAGCATGTTTACACAGCCGGTCTTTGTGGCAGCGCATATATATCGGCTCTTCTTCATGATGGTATAATGATAGTCGGTGGGGACCTTTGTTGAATGAGCCAAGGAGCGAGGGACAGCGCGGGAGAAGTCGAGAAAACCAACCTGCTTGACAATTTCGCCTTTCAAGACGTCGATAACGAACATAGTGTCTTGCCAGCCGGCAACAAGAATCTCGGAGGCTCCCCTAGAGGTAAAACTCATGCAGTACAAGGCCTTCATGTCGTCGTGACTACAGCAGCAAGGTGTAAGCGGCAGGGTCCCGAACACTGGTGGTAGAGCTCAGGTGAGCGACGGAGCATACCGGATATTCCACAAAGCCGGCCCCCGGCGCATCGCCATGTGGATGCTCCGGGTGCCGAGGCAAATGACACCCTTTTCATGGACAAGGATTTGGCGGACAGGACCTTCGGCGGGCGGTTGTATTCGGAAGGCTGTGTATTGTTGGAGCTCCCGGCCGTAGAAGGAAACGACACGGCCCTGTGGCAGTCAGCAGCCGCTCTGTGTAATCCAGGCCCAAGGGCCAATTCAAGGGCAACGGCAACGGTAACGGCAATGGGCCAACGTACTCGTTCGCTGCCGACCCATAGCAGTTCTTGGGAGTGGTCAAAGGCGAGAGCGGTGGCAGGTCTCGGGTAATCAGAGCTTCCCGGCACCGGGAAGGCGATGCGAGTAACCTGGAGGAGTAAACCTGGATTAGAGAGAGCACCACCAACGAGTATGTATGTAGGACGACGACAACGACTACGACACGAGCGGAACAAGGGGGAGGGGCAGGTGGACGGGGAATGCGGAACGGGGGCCGGGGAACGGGGAACGGGGGTTTGTAAAGACCCCAGAGCACTGGCACTGGCACTGGCACTGGCATTCGCACGCAGCAAGCAGCAAGCAGCCTTCGTGGGGGATTGGGCGGCGCATTGAGAATGAATGGGTAGTAGACATTGGCTGCGCGTCCCCGAGAGCCAAAGAAAGTCAATTCATCACAATATCCTCGAAAGAGGTTACACTTACCTCGTCCCAATCCGCGTCCATGGCCAGCTCCCAATTACATTGTTAAAAAAGTATAATATAAAGGAATGCTCTCCCAAAAAAAGGAAGTAAAAAAGGGCGGCGATGCTTCAGGGGTGCCTCCAAAATCGGCTCGGATGGATGTTTTGGGAATCCCCACACTACCTTTCCATCTCAGCCTTGTGCTTGGGCACCACCCACCGCGAACCTTGCGGCTTCTTGCATCAGTTTGAACAAGGGCCTTTTTTAGTGGGCCGCTGGATTACCTGCTCCTGCCCCCCGCCCCCCAGCCGATAATTTACCGGGCCGACATCCTAGCTGCTATAGGCCCGTACATACCAGATACTTCTCTAACCAGCCCTTACCTCATTTCCATCCACGCGCCAACATGGGTACCTTGATACCTACCGACCAACTAACACAAAATGCCACCCCTTGTTCTTGGACAATACTTGAATGCTGTTGCAAATATGATAAATAATTGATCACTCTATTGGATCCCTTTGTTCACTCAAAACTAAATATAAATGTATATACTGGGCCTCGACTTGCAAGGCCCTGTCAGTGTGTGTACCGATCAACAAAATCAGCAGACTGATCCACCAAGAATACAAGCCCAGGTCATGCCGCCTTGATATACGCCGGGAGAAAAATCTCTCTTTATGCGTTTCCCTAAGTGCCGGGAAGTTAAACACACATGCACAAACCCCACTGGATCCGCGATAAAGGACAAATTAGTAAACTACTTGGTAAGCCACCCAAGATAGTCGGCTACGACTAATGTCACCATCCTGGAGAAAGAAAGGGGTCAGCCAGCGAATCATGGAAAGCAACGACCATGTTGACAAAGTAGCAAAATGCAAGGAAACTTACGCATGTGGCGCAATGCGCACATAGTAGGTTCCAAATCCGCGATAGAACCTCAGGATGCCTTCTTCCTTGGCCACCTTTGCAAAGCAGTCCGTCATGCTCTTGTACGGGAGCTTCCCATCCGGTCCCTTGTTCTGCTTTTGCAGCCGTGTCTTCACAAAGTCAAATGGCAGCGAGAAGAACGAAGCAAAGAAGCCGGCAACGGCGCTCGCGCTCAGTGTCTGCGCGTTGCTCGACCAATTTGTCTTTGACTTCAGCTGCGCCTTGGCCTCGCTGAAGAAAGCCAGCTGTCCAAAGTTGAGTGCCATGGCCCGGACCACAGTTGGTGCTGCTCCAGCCCATAGGGCCCCGACACCCTCACTCTTTGCGATGGAGCTCAGTGCGTCAATCACCGACCTGTAGTTTTTCCGCTCAGCCAAGGGCCGGAGTCCGTCGCTTTGCATTCGGATCAGTGCAAGATCCGCCGGGTTGCCGATCATGGCTGCGAGACCACCAGCCGATAGGCCGGCCGTTGCGCGCTCGGCGAAACCCACTGTCTTTCCCTTGGCCTTGGCACGGGTAGCCAGCCTTGTCATAAAGGTGTCGAAGAAACCAATGCGGGCCGTCGTGTAGACTGCTTGCCGGAGCAAACCGGCAGACAGGCCTGTGTAGAGGTCGGAGGCCTTGCCGCTGGCAAGAATCTCGCGAGTCACCGAGAGGGGTGTTGCTTTCGGCCCGCCAGCTTTCCCCTCGCCCGCAAGCTGAATGCGGACCTTGACCATGTCAACAGGCTGAACCACCGAGGTGGCAACCATGCCGCTGAGCCCTCCGTTGATGAAAGGAAGAGCTACCCGCATCCATGGTGTGTGAAGGAAGTCATTGGCGACAGCCACGGTTTCGCCCTGGACGCTCTTGGCGGTGCCCATGACTTCTGACGACCTAGATCGTGCTGCTTCGGCGGCCTGTTTGACTGTGTTGGACATGGCTGCTGCGACAGACGTGTGGGTTGGCGGCAAGGCAAAGAAAGGAGATGCTGACCACTCAGTCCCTCAAGCTGCCAAGATTCTAGACGGAATTGGACTTGAACCTGTGCAACACCGGGTGTGTTAGTTAGCCACTGTTCGTCCTTTGCTTCATGCGCATTCACAAGCCCTTCCATCGCTCGCTCGAGGAGCAGCGCGGCCAGTATACATATGCAATGTACGACATGTATGTACGACAGCCGGACCAAGGGCAGCCCAGACACGGATGCCGTCAGCCCTCCCCAAGCCAGAGTTTTGGCAGGGTCCAATGGACTGGCGTGGTCAACAAGCTGGGGGGAATGGAGGCTGGCCGAGGTGGCTCCCCGGCTTTAATCGGCAAACGAAGCTCGACGCCATCGTCTCCTCTCCACCAGGGGCATATGGGGCATGGATGGACGAGGGAGGCTGTCGGGAAAGTTAGGGAGTCAGATCCCCCCCCCCCCCCAGCTTCTGCATGCGGCGGGAAAGCTTGGAATTTGGGGAAGCGCTTCGATAAGCGGGGCGGTGGAGTCGCCCAAGAAGCTCGGGGACACAGCGGGTCACAGCGGGACAGATGGAAGAGTAGCAACTTCCCGCAAGCCATCTCACATCCCGAACCTTGTTAGAATCCGAATGTAAACTTGAACGTACCAGAAGAGAGAATAGAGCGCGAGAGCCAAGTAACAAGAAGCGCGAGCTTCAGTGGTGGCTGGTGCAAAAGCGAGGCTATCCTAGCGGCAAAGCGTCGGTTTGGTGTCTTTGGTTTTGGGGGGCGAGCTCGCTGGAGTGGGAGCGGGGTCGCGTGCTCAAGACAGCTTTCTTGGGTGTAAGCAAGGTAGGGAGGATGCTGGAGAGATCAAAAGCTCGGACAGAAACAGAAAGGACGACGGCGTTTTTCTGGTCAAAGCAATTATAGGTGATTGAGAGAGGCTTTGAAAGAGAAAAGAGGAAAAGAAAGCAAAAAAGTGTTGGATTGGACTGCGGGTGCTCCCAAAGGATAGGTAGGTAATAGGTAGGTAGATCGATCGCCGGGATCTCGTGGGTTTGCCGAGGGGCCACGAAGATGGGGTGGGGAGGAAACCAGACTACGGAAGGGAGCAGGAAACAAAGAAGGACCAAGGTAACCGTTGAGCTTAAAAGGCTGCCAGTGATATATTTATGGCACACAGGTAGTACGGGGTACTTCCAGGTTGGCCACCTGTGTGGAAGGGGCATTGGGGGAAGGAGGGGGTGGTGACCTCTACCTTCGCAAGTACCCTCCTGCCCATTCCAGGTTCCATGTTTTACGGCAACCCGAGTCAAAGTCCATTGGAAGTAGCCTAGTAACTTCTTCCCTCACACCTTACACCAATTGGCGGGCAGGCACTTTGGAGACGGATTCGAAACTTCTAGTCCACACCTCGCTGAGCGTAGCCCTCAGGACCATATAATGGCCACAACCGACCTTGCTGGCGGGCGACCATGAAGCAGGCCTTTGAGCTTCAACTCTGTTCTGACTGACCTGCTTCAATGTCCAAGGTACAAAAGAGAAACCACCTCAGTTGCATCCGTGTCCTGGAGCGGGGTTACGGTATTCGGTATTTGATATGTGCAGGACATCCCGCTTGACGTTCTGATTAGAGCACGTCGGTGTATGCTCCGCGTTGTCGACAGTCCGATTGTTGTGATGCATCGCCTACTTCACATACACATGCCGCTCTCATTATTAAGTCATCCGTCAAAGACCGAGTCCCGTGAAAATGGGGGTTGGAGAGAATGAAAAAAAAAATAAAGATCTGTTATTATTCAAGTCTGGCCAAACATGGAGAGTACCTCAGGTATCTACTTACCTAACTATGTAGATTACTAGGCAAGCCGGGTGTCAGGATTTGGAAGGGTATGATGGACTGTGACTTCCATTTCCAGGGACAGGCGCGTCCAAGGTCATTGCTCCTTCCCTGCTGCCGGCACCTGCTATCCCCCTCCTGCTCTTCCCCTCCCTTTGCGAGATGGTGACATCCCGAGCCAGACAGTGAGCATTCGGGCTTCCTCGATGTCTATGAGGGGTTGATGCAGGCAACCTCGCCCATCACATCCTTCCTCTGCCGTGTACAGTACGGAGGTCTTCGGGAAGTCGGTCGCACAGCAGGACTCTTCAGCACAATCAGCAGCGTACCACCCCCCCTTCACGGCTGAAGATTCAGGAACTTGGATCAATGTTCCAGGATTTTGTCAAGTGAGAACTTTCCTCTCTTCGATGATCAGAGGGGGCCGCCCCAACCACCTCATGTCCTTCAAAGCTGCCCGATGTTGTTGAACAACGACTTACACGCTCGCATTTTCTCAGTGGGCCCTTCATGCAAAGCGCACCGGAAACCTATACTATCTTTACACATGCATACTAGAGGTCTAATAACCGACCACCCCATGCGTAATTGCGGGGTTAGACATGGCTGCTCGGCATTATCGATAAGCGGTAATCCGCAAAGTCGCGAGTTTGGGCTCTCTTCACATAGGTACATGTACCTCCCTACCACGTGTGATAACATTCGAGTTCCGTTTGTCTCCCCGGGTTCCGATGTCAGCGAAACTGACGAATAATACACACACACATCTTGAATTTAGATTTCCCAGCTTGGCTTCCCTTTGGTCGCTGAGACGAAGAGAAGGATTTGGGACACATGACAGGACCCCTCGTTGGCCTGCGTCTGTTTCGGACAAGTGTGACGTCAGGTATTTTGCGCTACGCTTACAGTGGGCCGCGCCCCGCCTTGTTGTGACTGGAGAATGCCCAAACGAACTGCAAATAGAGCTTGGCAACTTTGCAACGACGCCCTCTTGACCACTGAAAACTCATGAGATATGGGAGAGTGAAGGACGAGTCTTTGATTTTTTGTCCGGATTGTATATAGCATTCGAATGAAGCCAGATTGACGATATTACTTCAGTTTTATCCTAGAGATGCTACCAGGGTCCCATTCGTAGACCTTGGTTGGTTGGAATTGGATGTGCCCAGCCCCCCGGGCATAATGTCGAACACCCCGGACAACCTTCACTCACGCCAAGCCACCAAAAGACCCCTACCCAGCTTGAAGACAGCCACTGTTAATAACAAGACCGCAGCGATCAACTTGTTACGGAATGGCCATTTACAAAGTTTCCGACTCTTACTCTTTCACTAGTGCTTAATAACAACTAGGTAGGAGGTCGAGCGTTTTGCCTCTCTCGAGCTCCGGCCCTTACCTAAACCATGCTTTATGAAATCGGACTCTTTCTTGAAACAACACCGACCGACCGGAGTCCGGACCCCTAAAACCAGACACCACCCAAGTATCCTCAAAAAAGACGAGGAAAAAAAATCCTTTGCCGTGGATCCAGAGATGCCCTCGGTAGTCGGGCGGGATCTCTTGTCACTAGAGCTAGAATCGTTAAGCGTGGATGGGGAACGGGGGATGCCGCTGCTACCTACTACCCTGGGGGTTCCGTCTCTCAACAACTCCCTTCTCTCAACGGTATCACAAGTCTGTGACACGCCAACCCCGAGCTAGGTATCACCACAGTTGTGATTTGAGAACCTCACGGAAGTTGGAACTTGGAAGGGGATTTGTCTTCCCCTTGCCACTGGCCAGATAAACATCCCTGTCGACTAATTTCAATGATCATCTCTTCCTATCTATCTCATTGACTCCCGACTCTACATCCCACACAAATGTGCCTGTGGAACCCGTTACTCCCAACAACAATGTTCGCAGCCCACCACCTTTCGTGAAACCCCCCCCCCCCCCATGTAAATGATGGCCAAGTCCCATATGTGACAAGCTGCTCCGATAGTTACGTTCGATGGAGATGACTCTGCTCTGCTCCAAAATCCCCTTTTCTCCTTCCGTAGATGAGCCCTCCAAAACTTCCGACATATCTCTCCAACATACACCGAGGGCTCACTCGCTCAGTAGCCTGTACTTGGAAAGGTGCCCAGACGCCCGCCGTCAACCAGAATCGTGTTTCCATTGCAATACGCACCGGCCCGCGAGGCAAGATAGAGGATCTGGCCAGCCATGTCAAGCTCGTCACCCATGCGGCCAAGTGGCACCATGCTCTTGTCCAATGGGATAGCTCCGCCGACACCGCTGATCGTCAGGGACCCGCCGGCAGCATGAACGATGGGGGCTGCCATCTCGCTTGGGAATACTATCAAGATTACGGAGAGTTAGTGATACAGAAACAGCGTCTTATTTCTTCGTGGGAAGCAACGGGAGGGCAAGCAGGGAATACTTACGTCCAGGACAAATGCAATTCGCACTGGGAATAGATAGGGGTTGTCAGCTTCATACGAATACAGACACACATCATGTAAATAGAAGGGGAGGGAAGGGGAGGGAAGGGGGGGGGGGGGCATACCGAATATTCCAAGTCGGCAACACATTGCTCAGCTGCTTGGCAATATGCGTCGCAGCGGCTTTACTCGGGCCGTACGCCCAGCCCCCAGGCGCCTTCTTATTAAACCCGCCAATACTGCTCGTCACGATCACCTGGCTCGTCTGCACCACGTTGCCCTTCTTGTTCCCACTGTCCAGCAATTTAAGGAACGCCATGGCCGTGAACCACACACTCGTGGCGTTGACCTTGAACGTATTCGTGAATTCGTCGAAATCAAACGACAGCTGCTGATCGCGCCACTCATCCAGCGAGGCATCCGGGCCTGGGGAGGGGACTTGCGGCCCCCCGACGCCGGCGTTGCAGATGAGCAGGTTGAGAAAGCCCATGTCGGTCTCGACCACCGAGACGATGCTCTCGAGGCTGATCTTGGACGTGACGTCGCAGTACAGCGGGACGACGACGGATGGGCGTCCGATGGACGCTGCGGCGGCTTGCAGAACGTCGACGCGCCGCCCCACGATGTACACCCTTGCTGCACCGCCTTCGGCCAGGGCTTTGGCCATCATCAGGCCGATTCCTTTAATGTGAGGGTATTAGTTGTTTGTTACTGGTTCGTCATAATGGTGGGAAAGTGTTTGTCGTGTCTTGTCATTTGCTAAATGTGTAGAACGTAATGAAGCAAGGAACTCTCACCTGTCCCGCCTCCCGTGACAAGAGCCACGAGGCCCTTGACGGAGAAGAGACCTCCCACATCGATAGGGGGAGTTGCCATGTTTTTTTCCCCTTCTTTTTCAAGCAACGTATTTGTGTGTGTGTGTGTGTGAAACCTCAAGTGAATGAGATAACTGGTGTCCGTAAATGTAATGTCCTGTAACCCTGGGTGCCCAAAAGAGAATAAGAGTGAAGTTGACTTGAAGCTGCGTGGTTTTGTCGCCACCCAGTCAGAGGGAGAGAGAGTATCTTCGATGTCGATATCAAGCCGTCCCTCTGGCCCTTCGTATATATCTTCCTAGCCTAGAGTCCCGTATGACACTACACTTACTACTTTGACCAACGCATATTGTTGCCATGGAGATTTCTGGCGAAGTTGCATGCGTTGGGCGCCGAATGCGGGACGCCCCCACCTTTCATCAACATCGACACCCCACCCCCGCTTGTCTTCCTTCTATATACTCCAGTGATCTTTTCACCCCCACACAAATGTTTTCAACTAGAATTAGGAGGTATATCATCTTCACAGGACTTCAATGTATATACTCAAATAGACGAGACTGCGCCCAAACGGCGCCAAGTCAATAGTTCGAACCACATCTTATGCGAATCTACACACTTCACATACTCCATATTTCTATACATGTCCCTCCACATCCAGGCCTCACAAGGGAAGGCAGACTATGGCTATGCAAGTGTGGGATAAGAGAATGACTTTTCTTCGCGTTGAAATGTGCTGATCTATCCGGCCGCAATGATTTACCTCGAGGACTGAATCTCGGTGCGCCTTAGTCTCCTTTTAGGTTGCTCGTCAACTTGAGGTTTTCCCCAAGACCAGCCTCCCAACTCGTCCACGGCACGAGAGCAGACCGGATTGTATTTCAGACAGGCGCATCACAGGCCCGAGTTAGATGCCTCAAGCACTTTCATCGGTAATGAGCCTGGTGATCTTTCCAATGGCAATCGTTTGTCCCTGTCAAACAGTTAGTCAACAAGTTCAATAAAAGAAATAAAAAAATTAAAGAAAAGTTAACAAGGCAAGTAAAACTAACCTGGTCTCGGAGAGTGAAGCGGCCCATCTGAGGGTAGTCCTCAAATCTCTCGACACACACTGACCCAGCGCCGCCAATAATCTCCATGCGAGCAATGATGCTGTCTCCCTTCTTCGCGTGGGATGGAGGCAACTTGCTCTTCCGGCCGGTACCCTTCTGCAGCTTGTGGAGCAGGGCCCCGAAAGTGACCTCTTCAATGGCGGCATGGACGTGTAGCACGCAGTTGAAGCCAGCCGTCAGAATGGTCTTGAGGTCCAGGATCCGGATTTGCGCCTCAAATTGCGAGACATTGTGTACAAGGCGCTTGGGCGAGCACAGGACGAAGCCAGGCATGATTTCTTCCTCCTCAATGCCCCTCAGACGAAGACGTACTTGATCACCGCATTGGGCTAACGCCACCTCATCTTCTGTTTCACCATAAGCCGCCGAGATTTCGACGTTTTGTTTGTTAGGCATCATTGTCAGGGTCATTCCCTTCTTGATAACACCGGCTTCGATCTTGCCCTCAATCATGGTGCCCATGTCGCGGTATTTGCCAGCAACGGGCATCATGAAAGGAGCGTTGATTTTACGATCCAGTGCCGCCATACCATCAAGGTATTCCAGGAGGGATGGGCCATCGTACCAGGGGCATTTGTCCTTTGGTACGCGGTCCTTGATGCCCAATGTCTGTTGAGCGGCAATGGGCATGAAAAAGACATCCGTCTTCAGGTTGTAGCCAGTTCCCTTCAAGAACTGCGAGAGCTTTGTGGTGCACTCAAGATAGCGCTCGTGCGACCAGTCGACCGTGGGATCGTCCATCTTGTTGATGACCACAATCAGCTTGTTCACGCCCTGAGTCTTGGCCAGCATGGCGTGCTCTCTGGTCTGACCGCCCTTCTCGAAGCCAGTCTCGTACTCGCCCTTTCGAGCACTGATCACCAGAATGCCAACATCGGCTTGGGAAGCGCCTCCAATCATGTTGGGCACGTAGGTCTTATGCCCAGGGGCATCAAGAATGCTGTATCGCCGCTTCTCCGTCTCGAAAAAGCCACGCCCCACCTCAACTGTCTTTCCCTTGGAACGCTCTTCGTTGGTCAGGTCCAAGGCCCAGGACAGATACCAGGTTTCACGTCCCATGTCCTTTGCTTCTCTCTTGTACTTGTCCAGAGTTCTCTGGTCAACCATGCCGGTGACGTAGAGGATGGAGCCGCCCAGAGTACTCTTGCCAGCATCGACGTGGCCGATAAAGATGATGTTGACGTGCTCTTTGCCGTAGATTTCTTTCAGTGTTTCCTGGTCAACATCTGCAGACTGCTCCTTAATAACAGCGTCAACTTCACGGGTGACTGGCTTGGTATTCGCAGCAGAGGGGCTGGACCGGCCAGAGGACGGAGCCGGCGATGTGGTTCCACTGCCACCCGCCTTTGTCTCTGTCTTCTCAATCGCTTTGGTCGCAGTCACCTTGGCAGCCGAGTCGGCCGTGGCCTCCTTCTTCACTTCCTCCTTCTTAGGCTCATCTTTGGGGGGTGCAGTCCCGCCAATGGACAAGATCTTGGCCGCCTTTGGCTTGGCGGCGTCACCACCAATGCTCAGAACCTTAGCCGCGGGCTTTGGGGCGTCGGTCGAGGCTGGGGGGTTAGTTGGTCGCTTCACGATAGTAGGCGCTGGCTTAGGAACCTGCTGCTGAGACTGGTTGGGCTGTGGCGCTCCTTGCTGCTGTTGCTGGTAGCCCTGGTATTGACCTGGAGTCAACATAAGCCTTTGCTCTGACAGAAAACCCCAACTACTGAAGCCTACCGTATGCTTGGTTATAACCAGTTTGTCCATAGGCAGTAGGATAGCCCTGCGGCGGTGGCTGCTGCTGCTGCTGCTGCTGCTGCTGCTGGCCGTATTGGCCATAGCTCTGTTGGGCCCCGTACTGGGGATAATACCCCTGCCCACCATAGTATTGCTGCTGGTATTGGGGCGCGTAGCCGGCGGCGGCGAAAGCCTGGCCCGGCTGGAAGCTCTGCGCTCCGGGTTGGAACGAGGCCACGGCAGGTCGAAAGGCTCCCTGTGCTTGTGCCTGTTGCTGCTGGGCGTTAAGGTTCATTTGCTGCTGAGTCTGGCGCGCCAGGTTCTCATCCTGGGCAGCCGGGTCATCCTCCCAGTTATCTCTAAGGTCGGACATTTTGATGAATTGCGCACAGTGTTTCTTTGGCGACTAGGGGGCAGAATCGTCTAGGTTTGCGCGAGTGATCGGATATTACTCGAAGTGCGCAACGGGTTGTCGAGGATTTCAAAAGGCCAAGGACGACAAAAGGTTGAACCAGGTGGGTCAGGGAGAACTGTGCAGTGGGAATATGTGTGTCAGAGACTCTTAATACTATTGAGATCTGGTGGGAGATATTCTTACTTTGATATACGATATGCGACAGGATGACCTCTTCCATCCAAGTGTGAGGAAACGGGGAAGATTTGTCGACAAGGGCTGCCCCACCATCCATGGTGGCGGGGAAGAGGGTTTGACGACACAGTGCTTGACTCACAGTGTGTCACCCATCAGTTCCTACAGTGCGTCAGATAGTTGCCTAGGCCGCAGCGAAGCCAAATTAAACCGTACGCCCCAGGCATAAACGCAGCAGACACACGCTGAACGCAAGCCTGCTTCTTTTGGCGAAAGAAACAGCAAGCCATGCCCTGGGAATTTCTTCCACTTCTATACGTGCAATAAATTGCCTAGCTGTTGCATAATGGACGCTCATGATAGACCATGGATTTATTCTTGGCTAGTCTTGGAGCTCAAGCTTATAGCCTCATCCAGAGGAGGGTCCTCACCTTCACGTCAACTTATGCCCTCCAGCAGTGCTCACGGCTGCTGAAGACGGTTAATGACAAGGCGCTTCGCAAAGAGCTGAAGTCTTTGCAAAAACAGCTGGACCACAAAATCAGGGTTTGTTCCCATACAAGAGATCCAAAGCTATAATGAGTGTTTTATTAACCTGTATATTTTCACAGATATTGTCACCCGCTATCGACTTGATCCAGTTCAAGTAAGTACCTATAGCTACAATTGCCCCCAAGCCATAACTCCCGTCGTTGGTTCCCTGGATGTGAGAACAGAGATACTAACAGTTGATATAGGTCAGGCCGTGGAAATGTTTTTCTCGAGTCCGCTGTACCTCTCGCCAAGTCGCTCCATCGTGAAATCGTCCGCCTCGGCAAACGACTCGACAATGCCGCCACTGTTGAGGAGGCCTTTCGCCGACCTGGGCGCAAGGCCAGCATGTCAGAGACTCAGTATGCTGAGCTGATGCTTATCATCAAGGACATACAAAGTCTCCTGGCACGGATTGATGGAGATATTAATCTGATTCAGTTTGCCATCACTGCCTCCGGCGAGAAGCTGTCATCCTCGGCAAGCTCTGGCATTTCGATGTCGAGGATGATGCAGGCGAGCTCGTTTCTTTTTTTCGGAGATTCGCACTTTTCAGGCGATCCCACCCGACCCATCCAGATCGGCCCCTCGTTTACCTTGTCGCTCTACATGCTTTTCCTGGGCCATTGTCGCCCCGATGCCCGCCAAGAAAACGACAGGGCCTCTCGATCGGCTGAAAAGCGCGTTGAGGAGACCAACGAGGGCCCTTATGGTCTTGAAGAGGGTGAGAGAAAGCCGATCTGGCAGGAGGTAATGCACAAAGCTCGAGTGCGACTCTGTCGTACACCCTTGGGCTGGAGTTTTGACTCAACGCGAGGCTACTGTCCCTCGGACTCGACTGGGTTGGGTGTCGACGGGATTTCTTATGCGATGTCGGTTATAGGGGAACTCGGACGCCCAGACGAATACTCGTACCATTTGGAGATTATCGAGGACTTGGACGATGGCCGAGTTCATGAGGAGGAAGGACCTAAACTCCAGCCGTTGCCCGGCATGCCGACGGCGGGCATCAGGGAATCCATTCCCATCCATCAACTCGCCAAATTATTTTACGTGGACACTGGGAGGATTCTCAACATTGGGAACACAGATGATGGAGACAACAACCCCGTGTTACTAATGAAGAGAGACATCAATGCCCGCTCCCCTATCGGACTGCGACAAGGATGGTTTGAAGACTCGAGTGACTCTGACACTGAGAATGCAGACGAGTCTGTCGAATCTGATGACCAAACAGAAATTGATCGTCAGCTTAGAGAGGAGAGCGAGCTTCCTGTGGGGCCATCTGTTGAACCAGCAGCCGAAGAAAAGGAGCCACGGGTAGGACATCTACCTTCTCATCTAGACCCTGAATGGTTGGCATTTGAGGTTTTCACCGAGGACTACGATAGCGATGACTCGGAAGATGAGGATGACGAAGAAAGTGGGAGTGGCGACCAGGCTCCGAATAGGCCCATCGTGTTGCCGTCTAAACCTACAGGATCTCGAAACAGATCATCAATCAACTCGAGGCTTCTTGATCAGATCCGAAAAGTATCTTTACAAACTACCCCACCTCCGCAACCAATATCTCGTCTTCCGTCAGAGGATATTTGCAATGCGCAAAAGGAGAAGGCCCCAGAGTCGTACGTTGCCAGATCGCCGTTTGGGAACATTACCTCTTCTCTTTCTCTGCTCGAGATGCTAGTTCGGCTTACGAGCCTGCAAGAATTCCAGCAAACGTCTCACCAGGCGATTCCAGACCACATCCTAAATTTCTTCCTTTATGAGACCTCGACCACTGGCTTGAAGGGCGAAGCACAGTGGAGGGTGCGGAAAGAGACGAAAAGCCGAGTGGGCTTTGATCCCTATACAGATACCCCTACCAAATAGACCTGGTAGATATTGTAGACTAGAAGAACTAAGGTAGTTAGTTCTATATGAATGATATGCGCCCAAGGTGACTGCTGGCTTGTTTTGGGCGGCGGTGAGAATGTTGGGTGTGCTGGTCTAACTATCAAACGACCTTCAATTTTGGGCTTCAACTCGCGATGGAAAAAAAGACAAGAAACTAATTCAAACGGCCACTGGTGGGGTAGTCAGTAAAGATAAAATAAACGCTAAAAGCTCACCGGCCAACTCCGGAGGGAGGTGGCCGGCTACGAAAACCCCAGTGGGGGTTTTACTTCGACGGGATTCGAACCCGTAACCCCTGGGTGACGGGTCAGAAGAGCGCGCGCGCCATGGCCAATTCGTGTCGCCCTCATCGGTCTGTCGGCCGTTCGGTCGTTTCCCGTGGGCGAAAGGGATAGGGAAGGCGCGAGCTACATACCACAGTTGAGGAAGGTACGATATCCCTTTTCCTATATCGAGGGTTAGGGTTGTAGCGAGCTGTGTTTGTGCTACCCCGCCACTCTTTCTGGTTGCCTTGGTTTCGTAACCCTTGTAAACACGCGAGAAAGTCGACCCGCGATTTGGTGGTGCACTTTACACGCACTCCATTCAATCACCAAGTTTGGCCCTCCCTCCCCAATGACTCGTGAAGTGAACGCGTTCAATGGGGTAAAAATGTCCAAGGACCACAACAAACAGCCAGCAGACAGCTGACGTGGATTGGTGCTTCTAGAAAACCGGGCGCCAAATTTGGATTCCAACCAAAAAACAACCTAGCCTCAACCGAGTCCCCAGAGTTCGCGAACAAAAAGACTACTCCCGGTACTACAAACAAAACAAGGGCCGAGCTGCGACAGAGTTTCTACGATCTGGTCAACTCCACAACCATCAGCTGTTCCTTCCCCGCTGCCCCTGCCGGCTGCCAGCCTTCAGCCCGCGCCAGCCCCAACTTCCACTCCAACTCTGGCACAATGCCCCTCTCACGCTCGCCGTCGTTTGGCGACGACGATCTCGAGCTCATAAGCTCACAGACCGCCAATATGTCGCTCGATCCATTCTCCAACACGCCGCTGCGGCCTGCCTACAATGCCGACTCCGAGGTCATTGATTTGTCCAACAGCCCAGCCGCCAACCCGTCGACAGCAACGCCCACATTCGGCCGCACAACCCAGCTGCCGTCGCAGTTTGTCAAGCGCAAGAATGACCCCAACAACGTCTTCATACAGCGAACAACCCGGCCAGAGTTTCACAGCGACTTGTATAGGGGAACAGGTCCCTTGAAGCCCAAGAATCAGAGTCGCAAGCCTCCTCCCATGCAGATGTTCAGCTCCATCAGCGAGACCGCCCAGCCGGCAACGAAATACAGCCAGCCAGCCTCTGGGTATGGGTACAGCGATCAGGCTTTGTACACGGATCCGGCCAAAGCTGCAGAAAATTTAAAGGCGTTGCTGGAGGGTGGATTGGAGGACGACGAGGAGGAGGAGGAGGAGGAGGGGAAACCCAAAGAGACACTCGACGACGGCACGCTTGAAGGAATCAAAGTGAAGCTCCTCCCCCACCAGATGGAAGGAGTGACTTGGATGCGCGGGCGAGAATTGGGTCCAGTCAAGAAGGGCAAGGTGCCCAAAGGAGGAATTCTGGCAGACGACATGGGTCTGGGCAAGACACTGCAGAGCATCTCGCTAATCATCAGCAACAAGATGCCTGGGCCAGACGACAGCGGGTGGAAGAAACACTATGAAAATGTCAAAGGGACCACATTGGTGGTTGCGCCCCTCGCGCTCATCCGACAATGGGAGGCTGAAATCAAGGACAAGGTGGAGAAGTCGCATGCTATGAAGGTCTGCGTCCACCACGGTCCCCAGCGGACAAAGGATCCCAAAGTCCTGAGCCGGTACGATGTAGTCATCACCACATACCAGATCCTGGTCTCAGAGTTTGGCCACAGCAGCGCCGACGCAAGCGGTCTGCAGGCGGGCTGCTTCGGCATCCACTGGTTCCGTGTCATCCTGGATGAGGCGCACAGCATCAAGAACCGCAACGCCAAGGCCACCAAGGCCGCCTGTGCTCTGCGTGCCGAGTACCGCTGGTGTTTGACGGGCACCCCTATGCAAAACAACCTCGACGAGTTGCAGTCGCTTGTCCACTTCCTCCGTATACAGCCCTATGACGACCTGGCCGAGTGGCGAGCCCAGATTGACGCGCCGCTGAAGAACGGCAAGGGACACATTGCCATCCGACGGTTACACTCTCTCCTCCGCTGCTTCATGAAGCGACGAACCAAAGACATCCTTAAGGAAGAGGGCGCTTTGGTGGCCGGAGGAAAGAAAGCGCTGGACGCCGCGGTGGCCAAGGCGAAAAAGGAGGGCAAGGAGGTGGACGCGCCCAAGTCTGCGTTCAAGATCACAGAGCGCAAAGTAGTCACCGTCGAGACCGAGTTCTCGCCTGCCGAGCGCGAATTCTATGATCAACTCGAGGAGCGCGCAGACAAGAGTCTCGAGAAGATGATGGCGGGTAAAGTCAACTACGCAAATGCCCTGGTGCTTCTGCTCCGATTGCGGCAGGCATGTAACCACCCGCGCCTGGCCGATGCCAAAATCGACAAGGACAGAGACGCACTTTCAGCCGATGCGGTAGTACAGCCAAAGGCCAGCGCTACAGAGGCAGATCTGGATGATTTGGCTGATGCCTTTGGTGGCATGGGCATCCGGACAAAGCAGTGTGACATGTGCTTGAATGATTTATCGAGAAAAGAAGCTGCCGACGGTAATCTGCGATGTGCCGCTTGCATTGAAAGCCTGGAGAAAGTGAACAGCGGTACCGCTAAGCCAAAAAAGAAGAAGGCCAGAAGAGTCAGCATT
This sequence comes from Lasiosphaeriaceae sp. G1095, assembly GCA_027569635.1. NCBI lineage: Eukaryota > Fungi > Ascomycota > Sordariomycetes > Sordariales > Lasiosphaeriaceae > Lasiosphaeriaceae sp. G1095. The sequence goes on from JAPDFK010000067.1 coordinate 64,896, forward strand.
GTGACGGAGGAAATCAAGATTGAGCGGCTCCAGAAGAGGAAACCCCGGAATCGGAGGGTTGTCGCCGATAGCAGCGACGAAGACGAGGAAGAGGCTGAGGACCGCTGGTTGGTGCCTGAAGACCAACGGGGTTCACTAAAGCTTGGCAAAGCCGGCGGCACTGATGACGAAGATGCTGACGGCGGCGGCGAAGACTTGGGCTCCGATGATTCAGACCATCCCTCCGAACGGGACGAGGAAGAGGGTAGCCAACTCGACAGCTTCATTGTAAACAACGAAGTTCCTAGGGAAGAAGAGGCAGATTCGGACTCAAACTCGGCTAACGACACGTTTGTGTCAGTGTCTAAGCTTCACTCACAAGTCGTGCAAGCCCAGCGAGCCGAGTCTGCCTCCGAGATGGGGGATTCCGGGGACGACCAGGGCATCTCCGAGTCTGAGCTGCACTCGAGCTCCGACTCCGACTCGGACGACTGCTCCCCGAGGAAACTTGCCCACCAGCGCAAGAAGGCCAACAAGAGGGACGCAAACCATGTCATGACCTCAGCCAAAATCCGGGAGCTCCTCAGCATCCTGCGCAAGGAAGCAGCCGAGCACAAATTCATCGTCTTCTCCCAGTTCACCTCGATGCTGGATCTGATCGAACCCTTTTTGCGTTCCCAGCCAGGCCTCAAAGCCGCGCGCTACGACGGCAAGATGCCCAACGACGCGCGCGAGGCAGCATTGCATGCTCTGCGCAACGATCCGCACACGCGCATCCTGCTTTGCAGCTTGAAGTGCGGCTCGCTGGGCCTGAACCTGACCGCGGCGACCCGCGTCGTCATCGTCGAGCCCTTCTGGAATCCCTTTGTCGAGGAGCAGGCTATTGACCGTGTCCACCGACTGACCCAGACCATCGACGTGATCGTCTACAAGCTCACTGTAGCTGGCACCGTCGAGGCTCGTATTCTTGAGCTCCAGAACAAGAAGCGCCTGATGGCCGAGGCTACCATTGAGGGCGGCACCCGCAAGAGGGATAAGAATGCCCTCAAGGTCGGTCTACAGGAGATCTTGGAGCTCTTCAAGCACGATACGCGTCGTGGCGGGCCAGAGCCCGGTGAGTTCTTGGATAATAGGGTTGTGGCGCAAGACGTGGGCCATTTTATTAATGGCGGTAAGACGAAGGCTAAGCCTACGAGGAAGGAGGACGACGTCTATGGGAGGCGCTGGTAGAATAGGGTCTTTCAATGTTTGGGTTTTGTTGTTGACATGGAATCTACCATGAACGGAATGATGGAGAGCCTTGGTTTTGAATCTGTGCGTTCTTGTTTTTGTTTGTAGAAAGGGGGAATAGGAGCAAGGAGGAAACGGCCCTTGGAGGTACTCAGGGAGGCATGAAAGGGGGTTAGGTATAAACTCACCTAGAACCTCGGAATAGGACCGAACTTCTTTTTTCTCTTTGTTTATTCAGACCATGGTTATTCGCTGTATTAAGTAAAGAGCAGTTATATACCCGTAAGGTACCTATGCTTTAATCAACATGGTGGGTCATTGTCACCGGTCCTTGGGTAGATAAGATCATCTCAGTTGTTGATTGGTGATATACTTGTGAGGAATGTCAGAAACGCTTTACCATTAATTTAAGAGGCTGACATTGATTGACCTCCCAAATGCTCCACGATTCGCCGCTGAGTAGGAGATATCTGTCCGAGAAGCACCTCCTCCAAAGTTCAACCGGGCTACGGTGATTCTACTTACTAGATTACTACTGAATTACCATCAAGTTAACATTATGTTCCTATTGGGTTACCGCAAGATTATTGTCCACTTCCGACTGGGTTATTGCTGGGGTTTTGCTGGGTTATTACTGGGCTACCACTCGAATATTCCGATAACTCAACCGAATAAATAGGAGTAAAGAGGTTTAATTAACCATTGATCCGAACCCCTACATCAAATATCTCGTACGAAATAACCTCATCTGTCAGACAAGTTCAAGGGGCGGAGGTCAGACGAGCCGCCGCTTGATACAATCCGACAGACAACCCTCAAAGCAACAAGGGGGGCCGTCAAGCATTTTGATCGATCATAACTCACAACTCCCCCCCCTTCCCCCTTTCATACCTCACAAATGTGCATATCAAAAACAGAATAGCAGGCAAATAATCCCAAACCACTTGGAATTGTTACTATCTTATCTATCTACTCGTTACTGGTTCCGCTAGCTATATTATTGTGGCAATATGTGTGTGTAGAAAAAAGAGATGACCAGTCCTCTCACTCCCAGGAGGGCTTGCTTGAATGAAATCGTTCCTTTTCCCCTTCCCATCTGCCCCAATCTGTACTTTATCTAATCCAGGGCGTCCTTCATCCACTGCCAGTGACACAACCCCCCGAAACTCGAAATGTTTCGACCCTGCCTAATCCGCTCCTCGGACTCACGTCTCTTTCTCCGTTCATGCCTCGACCATCTCCGCGTCCTCCTCATCCTCGCCCATATCCGTGGGCCAAAAATGTGGTCCACTGCTAGCACTACAATCTCCAAAGCTCAGAAAAGAGGCGCCATCACCAAACTCAAAAATCCCTTTGCCAAGCACAGGAATCCTCCTTCATTTTTTTAGGTGCTTGTGTGCGCTCCAAGAGTCCTTATCAACTTAAATCCTTCTTAACCAATGCTCTCTAGGGCCTGGTTCCGCATATACCTTCCCTTGACATCATCTGGAAGGAGCTGGTACAGTCTAGCATCGCCTCCCCTGGTCTTGATCAGCTCCTCGGCCATATCCGCAATGGCCGCCTCCTGACGAAGTCCGCCGCGGGTAGCCGCGCGGAGGGTCACGAGCCCGTCAAACAGTTGGTTGTCAAAATGATCTAGTCCGTCCTTGTTGTGCTTGTTCTCCAGCTTTGCCATGGGGTATAGGAGATAGACAGCTGCAGTACGGTCCCAGTCGGGCAAGCTCTTGCGAACCTTGAAAAGCAGCTGAGCATATGCAAACAGCCGTTTGAAGTCGCGGTCAATCACCAAATCAGGTCCCACTCGGTCCAGAAATGCGCGGTTGGCCTCGGGGTAGTTCCCAGCCCACACCAGCGCAAGGAACTCCTGACGTGAGTCCTGGCGGGAACGGAAGTCGAGGGCCTTGGCCTCCCAGATCCAGCTTTCGGGAACGCCGAATTTGCGCAGGGCGGTGAACGCGCTGTGCGGGTTGCGAAGAGAGCCAATGAGGTGGGCGTGGCGGCCCAGGTGGTCGCGAACGGCAGCCTCGCGTGAGAAGCCGTCAGACAACTGGAGGAGGACAAATGTTGCGGGGACCCAATGGGACTGTCCGGTGAGTGAGGCGGCAAAAGAGAGTGAAGACATGTCAAGAGTTTGTTCGGGATTCTGTCCGAACGAGACCTTGCATGTTTTGTAGATGGCTCTGGACAGCAGCCAGCCCAGGCGGGCATCCGACCAGTCGAATATTTGAAAGGCAAACACCTTGAGCAGCGACCACAGGGGGCTGTCGGGTTTCGGCTCCTTGTCTTGCTCAATGTCAGACTGGAAAGAATGCACGGCCTCGACAATGTCGGCGCCGCCATTAGTGTAGAACAGACGAAGCCCAAATGATTGCATCCAATCCAAGCCAAAGCGCTGCGAAATGGTAAATGAAGCAGCGCGGCTTTCGATGGGCACATTCTTGACGCCCGCGCAAACACAGGCATTGCCGGCAAGAAGTTCGTAGATGGCCCGAGTGGGCTCAGAGAATTCGGAGAGGACATTCGCTTCTCGCCAATCCTTCAGTTGGGCCCGTATATCCTTGCCCTGACTGCCAATGGATGCAACGAGGTTGGCCAAACGGAAGTCTTTGCCGGCCAGCAAGTGGCTACAAGCATCAGCCACGCGGTTCCCCGCGAGACAAATGATAGCCTTTTTCTCATATCCTGCCACATGAGCAAGTGCGTCGTTAGTAGCCTCAGATACCAACTGTTGCCAAAATGCTGCGATGTTGGCGCCGTCATCTTCAAACAGCAGAGCGGCTAGCTCCCATACAGGATCCCCTTGGGCCAACGCCCGAAGCTGTGGGGCGACTGCCATGTGGTCGTCGTTGAGTGATGTGGTGTCAATGTATTGCTGGAGCCGGGTAAGATTCTTGTTGTCGTCCAGGGTGGAGGATATGCTGTTGGTTAGACTCTCGCCAACTGGCAACAAAATCGCTTCGCCGTCGTGGGTTGTGATGAGGGTCTCATTAGGACCCCAGTGGGGTCGGGGAACAGAAGGAACATCTTCTGCTTCAATTTTTGCGCGTTTCTGATAGGGCCACTAAAAGCAAAGAAAAGACTTAGTGTTTGAATAGGTACAAAGGGCAACCAAGTCATAACCTAAAAAAATAAAAAATAAAAATAAAAAGGAAAAGAAAAGCAAACTAGGAGGCAAGCTGGACACCGACCTTTACGAAACCTTTTGCTGGCGTAGCCTGCACAGGCTGTGTCGGGCCCTTCGCCTGCTCGAAGAGCGACTTCATCAGGTCAATGCTGGTAGCAAAGCCATTTCCATCGGCTACATGAGGGTGCTGGGGTGCTGGGCTTCCGCGATCCTTCATATCCCACGCAGCGCCGGACTCATTCATAGCCCGCAGCGTTGCTCGATCCATAGTCCTCGGTGCTCTCACGCTTGCTTGCAAAATTTGAGTCCAATCGTTTCCACCCGCAACTTCGATTCGCGTCGGCGCCGTTGACTTCTTAAGCGCTCGCATTCTCGCTCTCATAATGCCTCCGGGAACTTGAACATCATTCTCGACAAATCGGGAGTGAGCAAAGTCATCCTGCTCTTCGATTGAGCCTTGCTGTGACATGTGATCATAGACCTCGACCTGGTACTCGTCGTTGTGGTCAGCCATGCTCTCATCCTCGGGCCATTCTCGAGACGGGATGGGGGCGTCAGCCTCCTGGAATTCAGGCGACATCTCCCGTGGCTCAGAGATACCCGAAGCGCCTTCGTCGTCGGACAAGACAGCCTCATCGAAGGCACCAGGGACAGCGCGCTTACTTCTCTTAAAATCAAAGGTATCATCGGGATCCAACCCCGGTGAGTCCTGTGGAGCCGCTGCCGAGTCCCGAGGCATTTGGACTTCCTTTGGAGCTTCGCCTCTAACAAGAAGATTGACATCGGTCTCATCCTCGTCATCCTCCTCATCATCGTCGAGGGCATAGGTGGTGAAGTGCTCGACCGAGAAAGACCATACACCTGACTCATGGTCATAGCTCTCAAAGGTAGTGTCGGGAATTTCCTTCAAGCGTCGAATGTGACGGTCAAGTCTGGTGCCTGAAACGTTACGCCCTCCTCTAGGATGAGAATGTTCTAGTGAAATGAACGCAGGGACGTTCAGTCCTTTGCCAACGGGCGGCTTCTTCGCTGCCACTGGGTACACCGTGGCTGAACGAGGTCGAAGCTTAACAATGTTCTCATACAGCTCGTCAATATTGATGCCGCTTAGATCAACGGGAACCTTGAAGCGGACGCTTCCAACCCCCTCACGACCGACTGTGAAGTCAGGAACCTTCTGGCGCTGCATCCTGTTCATCGCGTGAATTTCTTCTACTGAAGGTGACATCCAGTATGCACCCCCGTCAGAGTCGGAATCCATATCGTTTGTTTTGGCAGTCCGGGTGTTTACGGGCGACTCCTCTTCGACGACAATGGCAAGCTCCTTGCCATTGGTCTCCATACTTGGGGAATCGGTAGTAGAGGCAGTCCCGCGGGTTTGCCTCGGCGCCAGATGTCCCGAGTCGTCATTGTTTGAGCTCCGGACTGGCGATATTCCCCGCGCCGGTTCCCGTGAGCCATTCTCCGTGGACTCAGTAGTGCTGGTGTCGAAACTGACTCGCTTGGTCAATTTATGCTTAGCGCCGCCTAGGGCATCCGAGTGCTTGTCTTTGATGGGCGACGTGAACAATTCAGGTCGCATATCTCGGTTGATGATCAACTTCTTAGCATTGCCAGAAATGCCTGAGAATCGAGGACCCGTGCTAGCAGAGAAGGCGCCTGGCGCGAGAATGCTATCTTCGGCATTGTAAGTTCGCCGCAGGCTGCTAGTCGAGATGCTCTTGCTCAAGCCACGGTTCATGCTGCCAAGCAAAAGGCTTTGGCCGAGACCGCCGGGGGTGCTGGCCACGCTGGAGGGGCTTGATGGAGAGCCAAAAGTGCTGTACGAAAACCCGAAGCCTCGCTTCTGGGGGGTAGAATAGCGGCCGGCGGGACTGAGTTTGTACAGAGGCAGAATTGCACGGCTCTTAGCCTTAGCTTTGCCCGACAAAGGGGTCGCGAGGGGGCCAGGGTTTTGAATCTTCTCTTCAGGCAAGTTCGAGAATAGTGTCGTTGAGCCATAGGCAGACATGTCGTTGATACTTGTAGAAAACGACTGCTGCTGTGGTTGCTGGTATTGTGAGCCCCCAAGCAGGGAGTTGCCCAGGCTGCTTTGTTGACTTTGTTGCACATTTCCAAACATCCCGCCGCCTTGTTGCTGCGCAGGCTGACCGCCAAAGAAACTACCACCCGAAGCTTGCTGCGTGCCAAACAAAGAAGGCTTTTGTTGGGTGCTTTGGCCGAGGCCGCCCCCGAACAAGTTGGTCTGCGCAGATTGTTGCTGCTGAGTTTGGCCTCCTCCAAGGCTTCCGAAAAGACCACCGCCGGTGTTTTGGGCAGGCTGGTTGGATCCGAAAAGGCCGCCAGCTGCTGGGGTAGTCTTCGCTCCGCCAAAAAGACCACCACCTGTAGACTGATTCGCGGCGGCAGTGCCAAAAGCAGGCGCCGCAGCGGGGGTGTTGTTGCCGAAGAGGCCACCTCCTGTGGTTGTCGTCTGGGGGGTGGTACCAAAGAGACCGCCTGCTGGCTTAACCTGGCTACCAAACAGTCCTCCGCCGGCATTGGTGTTCTGAGTTTGAGCAGCACCAAAGCCTCCACCCCCGAAAGGAGTAGCCGCAGGCTGTTGTAGCTGTTGCTGTTGCGCGCCTCCAAAAAGACCGCCGCCAGTGTTCGCCTGACCACCACCAAATAGTCCACCGCCGGTATTCACTGTTGTGGCGGCGGCTCCACCAAAGGGGCTGGCTGCCGGTGCTGCGCCGAAACCACCACCGGCATTTCCGAAGCTGAACCCACTGGCGGGCTTCTGAGCAGCTGTGTTGGCACCTCCAAAGAGACCACCGCCGGCTGCGGGAGTAGCGTTTGATCCAAAACCACCAGCTGCGGGAGTGGCGGTGGCTCCAAACCCACCACCGCCAAAGAGTCCACCACCCTGGGCGGACTGTTGCTGTTGAGCTGTATTGGCGCCGAAAAGCCCTCCACCAGTGGCAGGCTTGTTGGCCCCAAACAGGCCACCACCAAAGGCCGACGTAGTTGCCTGAGCTGGTTGGGCACCGAACCCAGCGGCGGCTGGCTGCTGAGCTCCACCTCCAAACAAGCCTCCTCCCTGGCCAAATCCTCCGGCAGCCTGTGTGCTGTTGGCTCCGAATCCGCCCGTGCCAAAGCCAGAGGCCCCGAACGCTCCGGTGCCGCCCGCACTTCCTTGCTTCCGTCCTTGGTTGTAGTCTGCAAGCCTCAACTCTTCCGCCGACCACTTCTTGTAAGCTTCCATGAACAGAATATTCTGGAACGCATTGCTTTGGCTCGAGTTGTTTGGTTCTTTCTCGACGGTGGGGGCAAAAGCAACTACGGCGGTGCCAGGAGGGTCGCCGACATTCGTGCCTAGACCTGGATTAGACGAGACGCCGCCAAAGGCTGTTGTTGCTGCTCCGCCGCCGCCAAAGAGGCTCCCGGCAGCATTGGTGGTGGCCGCACCACCACCGAAACCTCCCGCGTTGGCACCGAAACCAGCAGTGGCGGGTTTATTGGCGCCGAATAGGCCGCCTCCTCCAAACGCGCTGGTTGCAGGCGTGGCAGCAGCACCGAAGCCACCGCCAAAGCCTCCCGCGTTGTTGGTCGCAGCAGGTGTTGCTGATCCAAAGAGACCTCCTCCAGCGGAAGTGGTGGCAGGAGCTCCGAACGCTGGCTTAGCCGCCCCGAAACCTCCCGCGCCAAATCCACTCGTGGTATTGGCACCAAAGGCGCTTCCGCCGGCCGCACCGCCAAAGAGACCGCCGCCAGTAGCAGGTGCGGGAGTTTGTCCGAAGGCACTGCCAGTGGACTGACCAAAAGCTGTGGTACCGGATAGAGCTATATTCTGCGTTAGAATCTTCACATAAGAATCGCGACTGGGAGATGAGGAAGTGGTGATGGCAGGGGTGGGGAAAGCAATCACTCGTCGAGGGTGAGCCGACAGTGATGATGAGGACGTACTGTTATTTGCGTTGGCGCCCGAGCCAAATCCGCCAAAGGTGGTGGCAGGTTGTTGATTATTGTTCTGGCCAAAGCCGCCTCCGAATCCGAAAGACATGATGTCGCAGTTGGTGTCGATGACGACCCTAGTGGCGAGGAGTAGGAAGGTGACGAAATGGAGAGAGAGACGGAGAGTCGAGTCGCGCCGATGACAAAAAAAAAAAAGCGCGAGGGACCTCGCAACCCAACGCGTGGGGGTGATAATTTGAGGATCGCCGATGGCTTGGGAAATGTCGAAAATGAGCGCTGAGAAGGTTCAAGAGAGTTGCGGAGAAGATGCTCTCAAGCAGCAGGAAAAAAGGTGCCGGGCCTGTCGAGGAAGGCACCTTTACCTGTCCCTTCGAAATGGAAGGCGCGAATGACAGGTGAAGTGGCGGCTCGCGAGAAGTTACTCGATGTGTGGCAAGGAGCTGGTTCAGCTTCTCTGTTGGACTGGAGCCCAATTTGTGGACTTGGAGCTCACGGGCCAATCATATGACGTGACAGAATGAAGGACGTGCACGCCGCGCCTTCCCGACCACACGAAATTATTGTACCGCGTTCTGCTCTTGCAAAAGCGATGGCTGGAGAAAGAAAGAGTTGTGAAAGGCAGGCAATCTTTTCTTTACAGCGAAGAAATATTCCTACGCAGCAAGCTATTTGTATTGTCTTTGGGCACTTGAGTTTTCAACACGAATTCTTTCATTAGCGCCTGTCCCTCAGAGTCTCAACCGCTTTCTAAGCTTTCGGAGTGAAATGACATCACGTGGTTCAGCTTGTTCGCTGCCTGGGGACCAATTCGACCTTCTCATTGGTCGTTGCCGCTATTCTTACTAATTCGCGATTCTGCCTTGTGTGTCAAGCAGCAAAAACGAGTCACAGCAGGAAGATAAACCGCTAGAAAATCAAGCATACAATGAAAGGGAGGAAAATGAAGGGCGGTGATTCGTTGTGAGACACGACTGCGGCCGCGAAAGAATGCCAGCGCAGTGGGAGGACCTGTCAGTTTCGATGAATCACATTCTTGTGACCCCTCAGTCCCGAGGTATAAATCCCCCAGCTTGTCTCCCTTTTCTTCCCCTCCCAAGTCGTGCTTCTTTTTTGGACGTCACGGGAAGGAAAATAATGCGGCCGCCAGCCAGTCAAAACCCATTTCAGAGCCCCTCAAAAACTTTCACTTGTACCCAATGATCGAAGCTCGACGGGTGTACAACGCCGCCATAAATGCTGACTCCTTAATAAGTTTTGAGCTCCAGGGTTGCCCAACTGACCAAAGCACGTACTTGATGAGCAGCAACACCGCCCACTTTCTCCAGCCACCCATGCATTAACTAACTACATAGCCATGTCACCAGGAGAGAATATGAGTTAAATCAAGTTGTGTTTAATTTTCTCGGTGGAGGGGTTCGGATCTGTAAGAGGGACGCATCGCTATTTGGGAGATATGCATGATAGAGTAAGGTTAGCTAGGCAGCCGCAAAGTTGAGCGCTGGATCACCGTGCTTTTGGGGTATTACGGGCCTCAAGAAGGAAACAAATAGAGCTCCTCGCGAAGTGAACAAACAACACACAAGCCCGCCCCGAGCCCTCCCAATGCCACCCTCTAGAATTGAATCAAGTCTCCCTGACCGTTCTGCTGTTGTGGCCGTCCCGCAAACGGATTGTTCGTTTGCTGTCCTCCGTATCCGTTCATACCTACTGGACCTGTCGCCGCGGGCATCTGCTGGCCACCGTAGGACATGGTGGGCATCCCAGTGTACTGTTGTCTAAGAAAAGGGTTGTTGCCTGTCGCATCGGCCGTCATCCTACTCAGGCCAGCGCCAGCGCTGTTAACGAAGGTGCCTGGGGCTGTGTGCTGGGCCGGGATACGAAGATTGCCTGTGTTTCCAAACGTGTCCATGCCATCGCCACTGGCAAGAAGGGCATTAAGCCGCGCCTCGTGCTCATTCGTTTCCCTTTGAGGCTGGAATTGGGGAGTAGACTGGGACTGCGGCTGGCTGTAAGTGCTTTGGTTTTGAGGGAAGGTGGAGAGAGTCTTTTGTTCTGGAAGACTGCCGAGAGATGGCATTGACGGCGCCTTGAACGTCTGTGGCCTGCTAAGCGACGACTGCTGGGCAAAGGGGTTGTTAGAGCCAGTCGGCATAGGCTTAAGGCCCGTCTGCATGCTGTTGCCAGCCCAGGGGTTATTGCTACCAGCATACAGTGAGGATTCCTGAGCCTGGAGTTGCAACTGGGCTTGCTGTTGAGCCTGCTGCTGTTGCAGAAACTGCTGCTGCTGCTGCTGTTGTTGTTGTTGTTGTTGTTGCTGCAGTTGGAGTTGCTGTTGCTGGGCATACGGGTTGTATCCAGTCGGTTGTGGTTGCTGAAAGGTTTGCTGCGGCATCTGTTGCTGTCCAAAAGGATCGAACGCGGCGGGTTGTTGACCAAACCCATTCTGGAAGCCATTTGAATAGCCGGTCTGCTGCTGCTGCGTCGGATATCCAGTATAGGCATTGGGCATGAAACCAGTTGGCTGGACCTGCATCTGACCCTGATCTATAGGGTTGGCAAAGAAATCCACCGCACTGCCTTGTTCGTAGCCCTGGTTGAACCTCTGAGGTTGAGACGATTGAGCTGGCTCGTCATCGAACAAGGCAGATACGTTACTCTCTTCAAGCTCCCGTCGGCGTCGCTCTTCTTCCTCTTTGCTGAGCTTGATGGCCTTGGCAAGGTCGTCGTCGTCGTCATCGGCGGGCCGGCTCAGGCGCTTTCTCCTGTCTTCTTCCTCCTGCTGTTTGCTTGCTTCGATCGCTAGCTTATACTCGGCATCCTCTTCGTCCGTGAACTGTCGTCGCTGCCGGCGTGCGGGTTCGTGATGAGGCGGCTGAGGGCCGTATTCTTCGAGGCCCGTAACACGAGACTTCCAAGACTTTCGATCACTCCGCTCTGCTCGGAGTCTTTCTTCATCCAGCACCAGCGCGGTCAACTCCTTGGCGGCAACGCGAACTGTGCGGAACTGGGTTAGTCAAGACGTAGTGATGTGTGAAAACGGGCAATAAACTCGACACTCACCATTCTGACCGACGTCTTTTCCTTCCTCGTCGATGTACTGGAATTCGCGCAGCGTCTTGATGATAAAGATGTTCTGCTTCGCCCACGTCACAACGAGCTCCGACCCTTCGTGCAGGCAGTAGTCCATAACCTTCAAGGCCTTCAGCACGTGTCGCCAGTTCTTGCCCTTGTCGTTGAGTCGCTTGTCGATCATGTCCATGATCTCATAGAACTCGGTAGATCTAGTGACGGAGAACAAGAGGGGTTAGCATATCCGATGCTGTAATAATTGGCGCGCGAGCCAGCAAAGCGTCCTGCTAGACATCACTTACGAGTTGAACGTCAGCTGGGCGATCTCGCTCATCTGCGTCCCTGTCGGGCCCCATGGGTCGTTGCTCGTCGCTACACTCACGGATCAGCAAAGTCGCCCTTGAAGTCGTAGATCCGGGGTAAATGCGCAATTCCGTCGACACACATACCTTCGCGCACCTTGACCTGGACGTTGGAGTAGCCTTTGGTGACATTTTTGACGCTGCGAATGACCTTCGACATCTTGGCGCTAGGTCACTGAGCAAAATGGGAGGATGATGTATTGGAGAGGGATGTGGGATACCGGCGACGCAAGCGAGGTCGAACGATGACGGGTTCCGGCGGACGTCAATCGCAAACGAATGGGGTTGTTCAGTAAGTCGCGGCTTGGCGGCAAGGTAGGGAGGTGATTGCAAACGAACACCAGACAAAGGGCCGCGCGGTCAGCCTCTGGCGTAGGGAATATGTTAAGAGTCTCGCCCACGGGATAGCGACACGAGAGACCAAAAAGCCGCCGATGAAAATGCGATGGGCGGCCGAGTACGGTATCTGCCCTGGCTGGTGTGGTCGAGAAAACTGATTGAGGCAAGGTAGGATCCAAGGTTGGTAAGTGGGCGCGCAAAAGGTTGGGGTGGGAGGTGAGCCTTGGAGAGGGGCGGAAGCTCGGCCGTTGGAGGGCGCCCAAGCCAGATAGAGTACGGAGGAAAGTGTCAGGGAGGGCGTAATCTGCACTGTACGGTGTACGCCAAATTTACGACAGCTGGAAAGGAGACATTAAACATACAAAAAGGACGAGTGACCTAGACTTGACTATCAGTGATTCTTGTTATACTGGCCGCTGGCTATGGGCACTCTGTCGAAGTGTCTAACGCTGGCCTGTTATTCTGGAGCCCGAAGCAGCTGCCCAGGTGCAGGACAAGTCTTAGCCTGCCTTCCTTCAACATGAGGGAAAGAATCTCAAGAAGCTTGTGTCTTCCATGGTCGAGGCTAGATCTGAATTTATTTGCCGGGTGTCAAAAGTTAAATTGGCGGCCGCCCCAGCCTGTGAGAAACAGAGTTCTGGGCTTTCTGGCGGGCTTCTCACCAAATTAGTTCTGTACTGCGTACGGATACCTACCTTTTCACTAGGTATGGTATTCCTCCTGTCTCTCATATCAGTTGTTTGGTATGTATTTGCTACCACCAAGACGCATGCACCTATTTCTATTCATACATTCGTGTCCATGTACTGGTTACAGTCGAGTAAGACGCCAGCTGTCTGTGGTCCCCGCGAGTGGAATGATTCATACATAATATAATTAATTCATGGGATTACACGCGTACATGTACAGTAGAGCGCACAGTAGAGAAGTGGGCCATCAAAAAGCCCTCCAACTTTTATCCATCGCCACCTCAAAAACATCATCATATGTGCCTACATTGAAACATCCAATGCCCGTAAAACGGGAACGGATCTAGGTATCTTCAGTTTTTATTTATTGTTTTTTTTAATAAAAAAAATAAGATTCCGGTTATCGCATGAGTCGAAGAGCTGCGAGCACATCCTCTATGATGCTGATAATAAATATGGCCTATCCCGACCCCCCCTACCAACAATCCGCAACCTGGCACCGGGAGAAAAAAAAAGCAATACATAGGATAGGCCCTTTCCTAGGCTCCTTACAACTCAACACAGGGTATTCACGCATTTCACTCCTCTTCCTCATCCTCCTCCTCCTCTTCCTCCTCGTCTTCTCCTTCCTCCTCCTCCTCTTCATCGTCATCCCCTTCTGCGTCTGCCATGACGATGTCCTCCTTGCCCCCTGATTGAGACCTTGGAGAGGGTCTTCCCTTGCTCACACTGCTGTCGCCAACGGAGCCGTTCCTTCTGCTGGATGTCTGGCTCTTCGCCTCTTTCACGGTCGGAGTCTGAACCTGCACTGTGTCTTTGGTGTCAATGCCTTCTTTCTTTCCGCCCTCCTTCTTGCCTCCGCCTCCGCCCACGGTTGCAAGTTTGCTACGCTCCGCCCAACCCGGAGGAAGACCCGGCCCGCTATCTGCGTTGCCGTAGTCACTCTTCTTGGTACCCTTGGGCCAACGACCCGGACCACGCCCAGTACCGCCCGACTTGCGCTTGCTACTGCTTTTTGGCTTGGCAGCTGACGACCGGCGAGAGGAGCCACTTGGTCGCTTAGGTCTTGGCCGAGGGACAGTGCTGGCAGTCCGGATCGGAGGGGGTCGGGAGACGGTGGTGCGAGCCCGGTCGGTTCTATTACGAGAGCCGGCAATGGGTGGGACCACCTCAAATCTCGACGGCGGAATGTCCCTATACTGCCATATCCAGTCATCAGACCTGTCTTTGCTGCCACCCTCAGTTTCGTGTCGAGGTTCGTCCTCTATAGCCTCGCCGTTGACGTTCACGAGGATGCCATTCGGCTTCGGTGGTTCTCCAGGCGAAGCACCATGATGTTGTAAGTCGCCCGTTTCGTTGGGCTCTGTGGACTCGAGAACGGTTGGGTCGGTGTCCATCTTCGACTCCTCGTTGGCAGGTTCGGGTTGAGAGAGAGGGGCCGTACCGTTAACCAGGGTCTCTCTCACAGGTACTACAAGCTTGTGTTCCTCCTCATCTTCACGAGGTGCAATCGCGTTCAAGGCCGGACCCAGCTCGAAGTTTGTAGCGTTACTCCTGCCCATAACATACGGAGTCCATATCAACGCCTTGGGGTTCAGCTGAACGTACTTCTTGCTCTCCCACTTCTTGATGTACTCATGGCAGTACTGCTGGTCGACACGGAAAGCGTAGACCTGTGTTTGAGGGTCTCGGACCAGACATCGTAGCCCTTCTAGCGCCGATATAACATCGTCCGGCGTAAGTCCAGTGTCGTCTGATATTTTCTTGATGCTGAGACCTTTCTTCTCCGACCCATCCTCAGAGCTGTGCTCGAGAAGGTATTGGCACATGATCAACCGCCAGTAGTTGCGGTACGAAACCAAGCCCATGTCCGACAGCGGTTTCTCCGGAGATCCGGTCTTCTGCTCTACTCTCGTGAGAAGATAGGAGAAGTCGATGAGCAGGTTACCATATCCCTTGCGTTGATGGATCGGTAGGGTCAGAATGCACGAGACATTGTTCTGGCTACTGGCTCGTTTCTCCTTTGAGAAGTAGCCGACGAAATGGTAGCCTAAGTCGTCATACTCGCAGAGGACGTAGAAGAGGAATGGTTCCACGTCGTAATAGAGTGTCTTGGACCCCAGGAAAAGTTTTGCCAAGAGGCACAAGTTTTGGCAGTAGACCGGATTCTTGCGGCCATCCACTTCAAAGACAGAGACCGAGCCGTGTCGGTAAATCTCATCTCCTGGTGGATGCTTCGCCGGACACTTGAGTTTGTGTCGCCATGCCACATAATCCGAGTTCATGTACTTGAGGCAGAACTCGCATATGTATAACACGCGATTCCTGCTGTATTCCTCAGGATACGGAGCTGCATACCAGGTGTCGATCTCCCAGCCGCCGAACTCGATGCATTCGATCTGGCTTGCTGGCCCTGCACTCTTCTTCGACTTCTTGGCGGGCAGTTCGATCTCGGCCTGCATTTTTAGAAGCCGCTGTCTCCACTCCTCCTCGGCCTTTTGCTTTGCCTCATCAAACCGCCGACGGTCATCGTTGGTTGGCAGAGTCTTGGAGGTGTCCGCTTCGGCTTCATTGAGGATTCCACCGTAGGGTTTCCCCTTCAACTCATCCGTCTCTTTGTCGTAGAATGAATAAAATGGTTGAGAGTAGTTTGTAGAGGTGAAAGGGGTAACGGCCGCTGGCGTGGGGGCTGGTGCAGGGGCCCTAGGGGCTCGGTCGTTTCTCGATCGTCCAGCACCGGCCTTGTGAGAACGCTTCGGCACCGGCCCCTTCGGTTTCCGCGAAGAAATTTGTCGAAGCTCAGCTACATTGACACGTAGCTTGATGATTATACTACCAGACTCCCTCTTCAGAGTCGTGACAGGAGTGTTGGAGACTTTGAGGCGTAAAGATCTGGAGGAGGAAACGGGTCTTGTTGACTCGTCACGGATGTTCAAGTCATCATGTCCCAGCTCCTCGGCAGTGTTCCTCCTTCGCTTGCGAAGAGCAACAATGTTTTCGTCTGCTTCAGCCGACGACGTTTTACGCTTCCTGAGCACGCGGGAGCCATCTAACGGGTCCTCGTCGAGCACAAGCTGGTTGAAGACGGAATGAGATTCCGGGTCGACGCTGCCTGTCGCTGGGGGAAGAAGGTCTCGCGCAAGCTTAGGCGCAGCAGCTCGCCGAGTCTTCGGGGGAGCGTTCGCATCAACTATCCCGTTCAACTCGCCATCATCGTCTTCGTCAGCGGCTCCGTCCGAATCGTCCCCAGCACAGTCGGGACATTTCCAGTTCTCAGGGCCTGGTTGAAATTAGCAAATGCTGCCTTCACGAATCGGTGATGGTAGCTTACTCTGTTCACTGGACATGGCATTTGCGTCTCGCGCGCATTGCTGGTGGGCTGCGTCTTCGTTAGCACAACCGCACGTAGCGTAACCTGCTGTTAAAGACTTACCATTGTCACCACAACCTGAGCAGGCTAGGAACACCTCAAATTCCGGGGCTGGGTCATGGTCCTCATCCTGCCTACAGAATATGCAATTGTTGGGGTTTGCATTTTCTGATTCCTCATCGTCGTCTCCCTCATCACGCTCTTGCGCATCCTCCCATTGCGGACCTTCAGAATCCGCATCACTTATGCTTGGTGAGCCTGAGGCGGAACTTGCATTGCTATCGTCGTCCTCGTCGTCTGTCTCACCAGGCTTTATTTTGACAGCGCCGACGCCTTCATCGTCGTCGTCGTCTTCGTCGTCTTCGATGCTAGGGATTCGCCGCTGGGTTGAAGAATGCTGGGGCTGGACATCTTCATCATCCTCTCCCTCAGCGTCGTCTTCAAATCCAGATTCGGACTGGGACTCGCTGTTCTGGTCATCCGAGCCCGAGGCATCCTCGTCGTCCATGTGGTCGTCTTCGCCTCTCTCGTCTCCGTCCTCGTCCTCGTCTTCGTCGTCCATTTCCTCGTCTTCTTCAGCTTCGTCGATAGCTGTCCCGAGATCGATCTGGCTGTTGGCATAGGACGCGACTCTGTTGGCCATGGCCACGTCGGCATCAGGGCTGCTATCACCGTCGTGCTCCACATCCTGTGCAGACACAATCTGCTGGAGCTCCTCCTCCATGAGTTGCGCGTCCGTCATGTTTGTTTTGGTTCTCTTGTGATGGTCGGTTCCCGTCATCTCTCGGCGCGCGACGTTGGCGAGCCTCGATAAAAGCCGCTAACACAGAAGCAAACACATACCAACAGGGCGTGGACAGAAGGATCCAAGATCGATCATGCCTGGTGCATTATGGTCGCGCACGGCGTCAGATTCGGGAGATGTAAACAGTGGTCGCTGTCGGGGGATGGGAAGCTCGAGGGCGCGATGCGCAAGGCATTGAAAGGCCAGAGGTGGGGACGATCGCGACAGGTTGAGGAATTCCCAAAACGCGCGGGGCTGAGGCGAAAGATGGCGTGAATCGAAGGTTAAGGGTATAGGGTTAGGTGAGCAAGACTGGGTGACGCGTTAAAACCGTGGTTTTGCCAACTCAATCGATGGCCAAGGTTGTGAGAATTAAAGTCTGATGAATATCGCGAGCTCTTGTTACATCACCTTTCAGGCGCCCCAACCTTGCCAAAAACCACAAGCAGCCGTTGCTGACCTGCAAGGTTGCCAAGCTTAGTCATTCACAATCCCCCTGTGCAGCAGCATGGCGGGTCTGTCCGAGGAATGGGGGTCAAAGCTTCTTTTGGCGCCTGAGGCAGCCAACATGCGATGACCATCCTCGCCAATTCGTCAACTCCAACGAGGTACGCGATCGACCCGAATCTAGCTGTGAACTGCGCTCAGCTATCATACCAAGACCCAGTTTTACACAGGGCTTTGCGTAAGACCTCAATCCCAGACTCGAATAGCTGACAACTAGGCTAACTCAATTCAACCGGCCAAGACAACCGCCGCAATGCCCATCCCCTTCGAGACGTTGATTCCCTATGGAATCATCCTTGCCGTGAGGTTCCTCCGACTGCTGCGCAAGTAGAGCCTAGCCAATTGACGACTGGTACAGATGTTCGGCGTTACTGGAGCTGGATTGTCCAAGTTCAGGCACATGCAAAACGGCGGCAAGCGACAGAGGCGCTCGATCGATCAATGGGATAGAGTGAGTGGTATTCCCACGGGGGGTATGACCTTGACACCTTGACTAACGATTGAGCAGCAAAGTAGGAACCATCATCGAATACATTCCAACTTCACGAATGAACGAATATACTAATGATCCGCCTGCTTAGTGATGGATCGCGACCGAAGACTGACAGGCCACTTGCGGGGACAGTCAGACAATCCAATCGCGCCCCCTGGATACGAATTGAACAACCCGTGGAGAGTATGTGAACCTGTGCCAGTCGAGTCAGTTCGGGCGGGAAGCTAACGCATCATTTCCAGGTTGAGAGAGGAATGTCATAGGAGGGTTAAGGGTAGAAATACATTTCCGTCGAAGTCTCTGAGCCCCGCGGATGTAAAGAATGATTCGCGGCGCAACTCGTCATACACAAACGCTTTTAGAGTCACTGGAAGCTGGAATCAGCATATAAAGGATTTCCTCCTTCTCGTCGACACCGCGGCGGTGTATAAAATGTTCATAACTGTATATGTGGCCTATTCTTGTTGAGACCCTCCAATAACGTGCAGGCCTGGCATATTTCCTGGCTCGACATGTAGCCGCAAAGCTTGCAGCTTCCCAGAACCTGCCGAGTGACGACCTTGGAGCCCCCATTTCTCAGGGGTAAATCCCTCAACTTCTCTTTCTGTTCCATTTTGCTCCCGGGCATCTGGTTTGCAACGTCGATCTCGAGCCCCCCAAACGCCTCGTTCTCCCTCAACTGCTTATCCATGGCAGCCATCTCATTTCCGGGGTTGCTTCCGCTCTGTGAACCGCATCCGCCGATGTCATCCTCTGCCACAGCCAGTGGGGCGGGCTTCTTGGTCTTGCAGACTCCACCACAGGATGACGAGGGCTCGCCTGGTACTAGTCTCGCCATATCCTCGCCACTGCGAACAATATCTAGAATGGCGCTGGGGCGTACCCTCTCCAGCTGTTTGATGAGGCTTCTGGCACTGCCGCGGAAAGCCTCTGGGCTATATATGCACTCGGTGCTGAAGTAGTCGAGCTTTTTGTGGTGGGCATAGAGAACGATTTCTTTTTCATAAGCGTACTTAAGGGGCTTGCTTCTCTTGACATCGGACCTACTGTCTCCTGTCACGATACTGGTGCTTCGCGAGAGACGAGAGAGGTCTCCTCTGAGGAGGTTCATAAGCACCGTTTCGGCGACGTCATCCGCGTTGTGGCCCGTTACAACGTGCTTGATGCCTAACATCTTTGCGCCGCGATCCAGTGCCTGCCGACGGAAGACGCCACAGTATGTACAGTTGCCCTTTTTGCCGATGGTCTCGACGACTTGGTCCATCGTCCAGCCGTAGAGCTCGTCGTAGCCCACGATTTTCAGAGGCATATCATATTGAATAGCGTTTCTCTTGACCGTCTCTAGCGAGTCATCACGGTATCCCTTGATCCCCTCGTCGATGCTCAGCAGGACGAGGTCAAGTTTGTATCCGTGACGTTCATTTAATGTCTTGAGCACCGAGGCTAACACAGTCGAGTCCTTCCCGCCCGATGCCCCTATTGCGATCCTCTCTCCGGGCTCAAAAAGCCGGGATGAGGTGATTGTGTGGTGTACCTCATCCTCGAAAATGGATACAAAGCAGGCCTTGCAGAGCTTCGCGTGGTTCTTTGGCCGTTTGATGAGCGCCCGCTGCGTCTTGCAGATGGCGCAAAGTGAAGGGGCCATTTCACCGAATAATTGAAGCAGTAGCTTCTGATTTCCTCGACTGGTAGCTGAAAGTCTAGGTCCTGTATGGGATATTTAGTAATGTTGGGACCTTCCTTCGATGGTGGGGTTGACTCGAAGACTCGATGTGATGGAACTACGGTCTGCCGTGTGACTAGGTAATAACATTGTCGGCTGACGGACGGCTGTGGCTTTCAAGGTCAGTGCATGCACATCGCACAATCAATCCACCAGGGCCTAGCGAAGAAGAATTCAGCACTTGGCCCCACAAAGTTCCCGCCTCCGAAGATTTCCCGCTCTGCCCTGCGAGAAATCCACACACTTTTCTCCCTTACGGCTGCGAATTTCAATTCCAAAATTCTTGCACCTCAAGTCAACCTCGGACCTCAGCAACCCGTCGCCTTCATTCATAATGGTAAGCATATGAACACCGCAATTACTTACTGCACGGCGTCTTAGGATGCACGTTGGAAATTACATGCGCTCGAGTTTATCTCGAGTTGCATTGTATTCCGCTCGCTGGTCGCAAGACCACGAGTGATGATTATTGGCTTGAGCTGGCTCGAGGTGTGGCGGAAACGCTCACCCGGCCGCTCTATAGAGTTCAAGAAGACAACATTTACTGATGTCTTCTCCTCAATGATAGCCTCCCAAGTCTGGCAAGAAGGCCGCCCCGGCCCCGTTCCCCCAGGGGAAGGCTGGTGCCAAGAAGACCCCTAAGGTTGGTTTTGTCCCTCCCCCTCCGATCCGATTGTATCTCTAGTTCTCCCCCGGCTGACGCACGACCAGAACCCCCTTATCGAGAAGCGGACACGCAACTTCGGTATCGGCCAGGCCATCCAGCCCAAGCGCAACCTGTCGCGCATGGTGAAGTGGCCCGAGTATATCCGCCTCCAGCGCCAGAAGAAGATCCTCAACCTGCGCCTCAAGGTGCCGCCTGCGATCGCCCAGTTCCAGCACGTTCTTGACAAGAACACCGCCGCCCAGGCGTTCAAGCTGCTGAACAAGTACCGCCCCGAGACCAAGCCCGAGAAGAAGGAGCGCCTGCTCAAGGAGGCGACTGCCGTCAAAGAGGGCAAGAAGAAGGAGGACGTCAGCAAGAAGCCCTATGTTGTCAAGTACGGTCTCAACCACGTTGTTGGCCTGATTGAGAACAAGAAGGCTGCTCTCGTCCTGATCCCCAACGATGTTGATCCCATCGAGCTGGTCATCTTCCTCCCCGCCCTCTGCCGGAAGATGGGTGTCCCCTATGCCATTGTGAAGGGCAAGGCGAGACTCGGAACAGTCGTCCACAAGAAGGTAAGCTATTTATATACATCTATCACATTTGTTCTTTGCTAACACACGTCACTCAGACTGCTGCCGTTCTCGCTCTTACCGAGGTCCGCTCCGAGGACAAGACCGAGCTCTCCAAGCTCGTGTCTGCCATCAAGGAGGGATATATCGAGAAGAACGAGGATTCCCGCAAGCGGTGGGGAGGTGGCGTCATGGGCTTCAAGGCCACCAAGCGCATCGAGAAGCGCAAGAAGGCTATTGAGTCTGCCATCAAGGTTTAATGATGCATTAACAGGGACGGATCGGCGTGGTTGCACTTTCAGATGGCGTATGGAAATACCAAAATCCGATAGGGTGAAACAAACTGCTTGCCTCCGCCAAGCGGATGAATTCTCCACTGCCTGATTATGTGTGTGAGCGTTGATGCAGGAGTTAAGGTGAGACCCGAGGTGGTAGTGGTCCCTTGGCGGCGTAGACGTAACATTCGGTCCCTTGCCCAGCCCGCCCAGGTGATCCATGAAGTCAAGTGCGTTGGTTGTCCACGGTGCTCGGGAACCCAGGAGTCGGCGTGGCGGGTTTCGCATGAAGTCCAGACGCCATGGATTGCAACACATTGTGGAGGGATCGCCGGAGCCGCGAGAGTTTGCATCGAATTGAGCCGGGGATACAGCTAAACTCGTGGAGGCACTTCCTGTCGGTATGGCAAACGGCTAAGTTTAGATCGCATTTTGTTTAGCTGCGTATGTTTGAGCATTGCACATCCACTAGTCTACTCTCGCCCAAGACCTGGGTCGGCACTAGTAGGTAATCACCTAATCTCCCTCGTCCACCTAGGTATCCGTGGGGGGCTTTAGGGGGGCATGGGTCTAAAAGTGCCGGTGCGGACAGCAGCCTGCGCTTGGCTTGGCACCGCGGCGTAGTGACACGCCTGACCTCCTTCCGAAGCAACGAAGTCCCCCCCAAAGTTCCGAGTCCCAGTCTTCCCCAGATTCACGGCGAGGTTCGCAAACCACCCCCCCCCCCCCCCTTTGGGGAGTTTCAGGCCACACTTCAGACAAGGAGGTCGGTCATTTTACCATCGCTGGTAATAAGCCAAACACTCTGACACCAGCCACGTCGTCCCCTTGAGTAGTAGGTATGCCTCTGAGAGTCTGTGGTGGGCAAGTGGGATAGTGTTATAAGCAATCAGCTTCCAACCCCCCGTCCCTTCTTCGCTCCGTTTGTGTCGTCCGGCCTCTCTCCGTCAGCGCTTCTCCTCCCCGCCTCTGCTCTCGGTCCGTTCGGTTCTCCCATTTCCACTTAGATTCCCACTCGGTGTCCACATCTCCCCCTCCAACAAAGCAAAGAGTCAAGAGCCAAGTTGTCTTGGCTTGGGAGCGCCTGGTGCGGCTAAATTATTGTGATACTGGGGTCTCGCTTCGGACCTTGCCTTTCTTAGCTCAGAACGCCTGGCTGAGGTCTTCGGGCACTCCCGAGCATCCCGCCCCAGCTCATTCCTCGAAGGGGAAGTCGTGGTTCGAGGCATTCAGGATTCCACCGCTTCGGTCTTTTAACGCACACGAGGACAGCGTGCACCTGCTTGGCTTGCTTGCCAAAAATCCCGCGTTCCCTTGTTTATAATATCCCCAGGATTTCTCATCTGTCTACAATAATCAGCTGATATCCGCTTATCTTCACTTCTTCCACTATTCTTCCTCTCTCACGTACTTGATTATTTTATTGCCGGTGGACTATACCATTAGAAATTGTGTGTGGTGGTCACCTTTTGAGATGGCGCACAATCGTGAGTGCCCGTACCCCCTACCCTTCCTTTCACGTCTTGTGATTCGGCCGTACCACACAAGAGACACCAACTGCTAGGTGATGGATGAGTCGCTGACCATACCCCGAACAAACAGAGGACACTTTTCTCTACGCGTTGAGCTCTAACAATGCCTGGGCCGGCTACAAATTTCACCAGAACCCCAGCTTCTTCACCAAGCTGGCTAGTGGCCAATCACCCCAGATCCGTAAGTTTTATGATCTGGAACACAAGCACTCCCCCCATCTGCATGGAGGGCTATTTGCTGACGGCACAACCTGTTTCAGTCTGGCTCGGCTGCTCCGACTCGCGGTGTCCCGAGACGACGATCCTTGGCCTCCAGCCCGGCGATGTGTTCGTACACCGTAACATTGCCAACATTGTCGCGCCGACCGACATCAACACGTCGGCTGTGATCGAGTACGCCGTGGTACACCTCAAGGTCAAGCATGTGGTGCTGTGCGGTCACTCAGCCTGCGGTGGCGCGGCAGCGGCGCTCTCAAGCTCGCGCGTCGGTGGAGTGCTGGACACATGGCTGACGCCGCTCAAGGCGGTGCGGCAGGCGCACGCCGAGGAACTTGACGCCATCAAGGATGACGCGGCGCGGGCTGTGCGCATCGCTGAGCTCAACGTCGAGGCCGGCGTCAAGGTGCTCCTCGCCAACTTCACGATCCAAGACGCCATCGAGGACCGCGGCCTCGAGGTCCACGGGTGCCTGTTCGATATTGCCAGCGGCCGCATCCGGGACCTTGGCTTCGGCACAAAGGGCGGATGTGGCATGGGGTTTAACGGGTCCTCAGACGAAGTCGTGCGCGGGAAGCACGCGCAGCTGGTTTTCCGCGGCGGCAATGCCTCCATGTCGGCGGCGCGGTAATGGGTATACCATAGTCGATGCCTGGATTGTTTGGAATGGAGTTGGGGGGGGGCACGCATGGGACGGGCAGCAAGGCATGATGGCGGGTTTGTTTTTTCGTTCTTTCTACAGCAGCAAGCCGGATGGTTGATATTGCTCCGTGGGGCGCAATTTTTTCGGTATCGGAGTCTGGGCTTATGGGCAAACAATTTGCGTCACAAGATATCATGGGCTTATTTAAATACGTACTTGACATTATCAAGAGGCCGAAGTTCGCTTTGTGGGTGATGTTGGTGAGGAAGGGAACGGCCGTACTGATTGCCCCCATCACTAAGCAACTTGGCAACCTCTCTTGCGCGCCCCTCATTAACCCAGTCGACTTTAGATGCTTCGTGCGATTTCTAAAGCGAAAAAGATTCGCTAGCCTTCCAGCGAAAATAAATCACCCAAAGTACCAATGTCAATTGACAAGCGAAATTTGCGTCATCATCAATTACTGGCCAACAACTGACGTCGTCATCCTCTCCCAAGGAAGATCCCCGCGATTCTGCGAGACCGCCTCTCTTGGCGAACCTCTCACTCCACTCGTTTGCGGCCCCGGCCAGTCCCAGCCCAGCCGCCAGGGAAGCCGCCGAATCAAAGCCTCACATTAAAGATCTTATCACTTACACCTCTGGGCCCAAGAAATTATCCAAGACACACAAACTTCAGCAACTCAACTTGACGACAGAACCAGATTCGAAAGCGGGCCATCTGCCCACCCCCGCCAGCATGTCGGCCTTCTCAGTACTTACCGACGACCAGATCCGGTTTCTGCTGGAGAATCTCACCGTCGATGAGCTCGAGGAGTTCTGCGCCGAGCTCAAGGCTTCTCTCCATCATTACTCGACGGGCACCCAGTCGCCCGAAGACAGCTCTATCCATCAGCCTGACAGGACGTCAATCCATAGTGCAGAGACCGGTGCTACCACGCTGTTCATGCCGTCATGCAGCCCTGCTGGGCATGGCGTCAAGGGTAGGTGAGCCCTCTTTTTCCCAGCCCGGCCCTTCTTAAGGGGAGGGGTGGTCTTGGTCGTAGTTATCACATCAAGTCTAACACCGTCCAGTCGTCACACTCTCATCGGCCGAGTCTCATGATACTGCCGCTGCCGAAACAGATGGCGCACCGCCCGTAATCCGGCCTACGGGGGCCATCACGCTGTTTTCGCCTCAGGGTCAGCCCGTCGGTATCTTGCACGCCAGCACACTCACTGCCTTCCGGACGGCCCTGGCCTCCATGTGTCTGGTAGAAAAACGCCAGAAGGTCCATACGCTCTCCGTCTTTGGGAGCGGCGAGCAGGCGTACTGGCACGTACGTCTGACCCTGATGCTGCGCGGCTCGACCATTAAGCACGTCCACATCATAAACCGGCGCTTCAGCGACAGCCTCAAGGCCTTCATGCAGCGGCTGTACTCGGTGCCCACAGCCACCAAGATCCATGAGGGCTGGAGCGAGTGCACTTTTGGCGTGCTTACGCCCACTTACGGCGAGTACCACCGGCTGCTGGAGAGCCAGCTACAGTCCTCCGATATCATCTTCTGCTGCACGCCGTCAACGAAGCCCCTGTTCGACGCGACCATCTTGACGGGCCACGACGGCAGATCAAAGGGGAGGTTGGTTATAGCTATAGGGAGCTACACCCCAAACATGCACGAACTGCCCGTAGAACTTATTCAGCAAGCAACAAAGACGCACCATCATCGTCACATCTTCCACAAACATGCCCTCGAGGGTGGTGTGGTGGTGGTAGATACCTTGGACGGTGCACTCAAAGAGGCCGGCGAGCTGATCGAAGCAGGTCTGCAGCCAAAACAACTCGTAGAGTAAGTTTCACTGTTTCATTCTGCAAGGCTGCTCCCACTTACACCCCGGCTCCTTAGACTTGGGGAACTAGTCATGCTCCAAAACGCCGCCATGACAGAGGATCAGGACAGCCTCGTCTCGGATATCTCGGACCGGAGCAGCAGTGCCGCCACCATCCCAGTGTCAGAGCTCGAGAAGCTCGACCTCGGCAGCTTCAGCGGTTCCGGTTCCGCCATGTCTAGCGTCTTTTTCGGAAGCGGGGAGAGGTCCTCGTCTCGAAGCCGGACATCTTCGCCGGGTCGGCAGAGCGCGAGTGGAGGTAAATCGTTGTCTCCCCACCGCCGAAGCTTCGACAGGCGCCCGTCCGAAGACCGACACAGGAAGCAGAATAAGAAGGAGGACCATCTCGCCCGATGGCTTTGTGCTGGAAATGTCATCTACAAGAGTGTAGGCCTAGGGTTAATGGATTTGACGGTAGGGATGCATGTCATTCGCTTTGCGAAGGAGAAGGGGGTCGGTACGCATATTGAGGGGTTTTAGGGGCTTTCTGGCACCTAATGGTCGGAAGATAAATGAAATCAGACGAAGTTCCACTGGTATTTTTGTGTCTTTGAGTGAGCTCGGTCACTTGGGTTGTGGTTAATAAATCATGAAATGATTACGAAACAACCAACCGAAATTTGTGGACTTTGACAATGAAAATTGTGAAATGCCATACCATATTTCATAGCACGAAATAAAATATCATAAAGAACTTCACCATTCTCGAATATAGATACAAATCTAAAATGCTGTCGGGGAGATACCTTGTCCTTCATTTTTCTATGAAATGATTTTTGACTGTTGCAGCCCGCGGGGACAAGGTCTGGAAGGGGAAAAGTACCATAAGCTTCCAGTTCCAAGACCCCCGCCAGCCTCTTCTATTTCACCACCTCCACGCTCACCATATAACATTAATCCTTCTTTCCTACTTAAAACGACAATCTCTAATCGTCAGATTTTATACCATCCACTTTACAAGCCCCTTTCTACAAAGGAGGAAAAAAAAAAAAGGGTGGTCACACTGTCACAAAAACTCGCCTCATCTCAAACATCAACTTAACTGCCACTCAGCGAATTATTAATAACATCAAAACCGCAATCTCACCCCTCGTCGTCTCCAAAATTCAACTCAGTTAAACTCACCATTGTCCCCCCCCGCCGTCAAAGCCTAAAACCCAAAACCAGAACCAAAGCCAAAACCAAAACCAAAACCAACGCCCAAAACAGAAGTAAGGAAGGGAAAAAAATAAAAATAAAAAGAAAGAAATGGGTTCCTCACTCATCAACAAACTTCCGCTCCTCTTGCACCTCGTAATCGAATTCGGCGCCGCTTTTTCCTTCCTTGTCCACCCCACCCGACAACTCCCATCTGCGTCTGCGTCTCTCGAAGCGAGACTGATTCTGCGCAACTACGGCGGGCTATTACTCTCGACGAATCTCCTCTGCGTGGTCTTCCTGGCACGACCTGGATTCGATTCGTCGGCGGCACTGGTGTCGCTTTGCTTGGGCACGTATCATATTTGGCCTATCTACCGGGCTTGGACGAGGATTAATCGCCTGGGTGACACAGAGAAGAAGGAGCAGAGGCAAGTCCTTGGTGGGCCGGGGCTGCATCTCGTCGTTCACGTGTTGTGCTTGGTATCACTGGTAGGCACTGGTTTGTTTAGTGTTTAATTACTACGGAAGCATGCTTTATCGATTTGGATTGTAATAGACAAAACATATAGTTAGTTCTATATTTTCAATTTTTTTTTTTTTTTTTTCAAAACAAAGGGGCCTCATTAGCCTCGGAACAACCGCAGACCCTCTTCCTCCATATTGGCACCGCCCATCTCCTCGTCCGACACGTCGTCCTCCTTGAGCTCCATCTTCTGGCCGAAGAGGGTGCCGAAGAAGCGGTCTATCGCATGATCCTCCCAAGTCCTGCGGTCCTCTGGCGCCATGAAATTCTGCAACTTCTCATGCACGGTAAACCTCAGCTTCCTCCCCTTGCTGGCCTTGCGGTCGACCAGTTTTCTGGTCTTGGCCTCCTTGAGAGCTGCCCACCGCACCGTCGCTACAAACTCGCCAGGCGCCCCGGTATCCACGCTGCGCTGATCAACCAGCTCCTTGAGGAGCAGCTGGTAGAAGTCGGCATCGTCGTAGATGTCCTTATCCTCGACAATCTTCTTGGCCGACTGGGCTGGTGCACACGAACGAGGAGTCCGTGCGCGCTTGACGAGCCGGTCTGCGCTCAAAAGCTGGTCGTCCAAGACGGTAACCAGAGATTGTGATGCTGACTCTCCCAGCCTCCTGGTAGAAACTGCCGCATTGCCGCTTCGTACTCGGGCGGCCCACTTGTCCAAGACCTTCCGCCTGTGCGCCATGGCGGCATCCTCGACTGTCTCCATGCGCTCCCAGATCTCCTCTGTAGGGGTATCCAGGTCAATATCCCGCTTCCTCTTCTTCCCAGCCCTTGCCTTGCTCTCGGGCCTGAGGCTGTGTCGGACGCTGTCGATGGTGTTCCAGAGCTTGACAGCAGCTTCTTCGGCAGCCTGGTAGGGCTCCATGCTGCTGGCCTCGTCGCTGCTCTCCACAACGTTGAACGAGTTCACCGCTACCAGTGCCTTCTGAAGTCGGATTCGCAGGTTCAAAATAGAGTCGAAAGCCCGCCGTTGCAAGCGAACAGCAACGCCCTTGTCGGCATCTACCTTGGCAGCCTGCGACATGGCGGCCACAATGCTCTTCTGGCCTTCGCTCATGATCTTGCGAAGCTCAGCGCGCTGGTCGTCTCCGTCGTCGGCCCCTTCGTCTTCCTCGTCATCATCACCCTCCTCCTCTTCTTCTTCTTCATCATCCTCCTCCATCTCGTCGTCTTCGTCGCCCTCGTCATCTTCGTCGTCGGAGAGCATTGCACCATTTAGGCTGCCAAGATCAGATTCATCTTCAGAATCATCCTCTCCATCTTGCTCACCGTCAAGCTCCTCCTCGTCTTCGTCTTCATCTCCAGACTCGGACATAAAGTCGGCGGCGGTGGGCCTTTTGGTGATACGCGACTTGGGGCCCTTGAAGGTCTTGCTGCCAACAAAGCTGAAGTCCTTGAGCTTTTCGTCATCGCTCTCGCACAGAGCATTGTCGCTGCTGATCTCGTCCTCGTCGTCGTAGTCGACGTGGTCGGCCGCCAGGTCAGCCGTGTCCGGGTCGGCAAACTCTTCATCGGTTCCGTCTTCTTCTTCTGCTTCTGAGTCGCTGCTTTCGTCCAGTGCCGCACGGCTAACGCGGGCTCCTCGGTACTCGGGTCCCAGGGTAATTCCTTCCTTTTCGCGAAGCTTGCTCTTTCTATAGCAGGATAGTTGTTAGATTCTGCGGAAAGGGCATTGGGAGGGAGGGAGGGGGGTTTGTCATACCCTACGGTAACGTAGTGTTCTGTCCCGGCGCGCTCATCTACCGACTCGTCGCTGCCACTGTCGTCATCATCATCGGGAGCTTCGTTTTCCGGGTCAATGTCTAAGTCAAAGTCAGTTTCTTGTGCATTCAAGGAAGAGAAAAATGAATTAGAAATTGGTAGCTGACCTTGCACCGGCTTCTCGTCAAACTCGGAACGCCTGGAGCGTCTTTTCTCTACCGGCGCCATAGTGTACGGCGGTAATCGCGAATTATTTTCTTGGGGATTGTCCTGTTAGGATTGATGGGAACCCCACGAACACGCCGAAATTTTTCGAGATGGGCCCTCCAAGGTCCGCTCTCGAATTACGCTTGGGAAAATTTTGGCGGTGATAAGTGGCAGAACATTTCCCGCCGCCGCCGCAGTCCCAGGACAGGCAGGCTCCGCTAAAAACCAGTTCACTGGAGCAGTGCACGCACCCAGCAACGGAGCAAGGCAATTACAGGGATCCATGTCATTAACTTTACGGAGGGGGCCTGTCCAACTCAAAGAATAACTCATTCATGATGATTGACATAAAATAATAATCCTCAAGCAATTGAAACATGGTACTACAATGGTAGTGAATCCTCGCCGTCCGCCATGAGACCTCAATTGAATATCCGTCGATCTTTGCACACGACAAGAGCGCTGTGCCATGAAAACCCTCTGGTAAACCTACCTACCTAATTCTCATCTCACTCTCAAAAATTTTCAAATATTTCCATACTAACTTGAGTCTCTCTCAGGGTCTACCACGAGCTGGCACGATCCCGCGCATGCAGCGCGGCCTCCCGCAGAAGCGCAAGATCAAGGATGTCGCCAAAGTAATTGCCGTGTCTTCTGCCAAGGGCGGCGTAGGGAAGAGCACCGTAGCCGGTTTGTGTTCCTTTCACACACTCTCTCTCTCTCTCTCATCTATATACTCTAGAGATATAAGATCCGGGGGGGGGGGGGGAGGGGATCTATCATATCATCATCTCTCTAACATCAACCCCCACCCGGCTAGCAAACCTCGCACTCGCCTTTGCCCGCCTAGGCTACCGCTCAGGGATCCTCGACACCGACGTCTTTGGACCCTCCATCCCCACGCTCTTCAACCTCTCCGACGCGCCGCGTCTCTCCCCACAGAACCAACTCCTCCCTCTAACCAACTACGGCGTCCAGACCATGTCCATGGGGTACCTGGTCGACCCGTCCTCGGCGGTAATCTGGCGCGGGCCGATGCTCCTCAAGGCGATCCAGCAGCTCCTGCACGAAGTCGCCTGGTCCGGCGGGCTCGACATCCTCGTGCTGGACCTCCCGCCCGGGACAGGCGACACACAGTTGTCCATCACGCAGCAAATCATCCTCGACGGCGCCGTCATCGTGACAACACCGCATACCTTGGCTGTGCGGGACGCGGTGAAGGGGATCGACATGTTCCACAAGGTCTCCGTGCCCATCCTGGGCCTCGTGCAGAACATGAGCGTGTTCCGGTGTCCGCACTGCCACGGGGAGAGCGCGGTGTTTGGGTCGAGCGAGGGAGTCCAGAAGGTGTGCGAGGAGCACCAGATGGAGTTTCTGGGCGATGTGCCGTTGCATCCGAATATCGGCGAGGACGGGTCCCGGGGCAAGCCGACGGTGGTGGCGGAGCCCGAGTCGGAACGGGCAAAGGTCTTTTTGGACATTGCAGCCAAGGTTGGGGCGAGGATCGGGCTGCAGCATTAAGGGGGTAGTGACAAAGTTAGATCACATGAAAGGGGTGGTATATCACACATGTCATGATCTCCTGCGAGGAGAAAACTAATTGTATAAAAGTGAATAGCTGTAACAACTCTGTAATACAACAAGCCAAGCCGGTGCAAGACTCAGCATCATGATTACTTACGAGACTATGAAATCGACAAACCCTTCATATTTCTCACTTGTGACATATTGTGTGCGTCGTGACGTGCTATAAAGATTCGCAAATGCAGATAGACAAAACGAACATGCCAACGAGCACCGATCAAAGCCCTTCAAAGATTAGTGTGAGGGATGGGGTATCTCATTACATGCAAAGGCGAACTATCACAAACACCTATTTCCCCGCTAATAGAGGCCCTTCAACATTGATGATACGCCTGAGCTAGATTTGGAAAGCCATCAAGTGCCCCGAGTAATGCATCAGCAGAACTTGGAAAGGCCCTCTCAAGACCACGTTAGCATCTATCTCAGGGAAAATAACGCATTGCTAGAGGTGTAAAACGGGGTAAAACAAATGTAGGGAAGGGGTAATTCAAACGAAAAACCGTTGCCCCCAAAAACCTAAACGCCAACCCATGGTAGTAGTAGACCTTCTCCCTTTATTAAGAACCCTAAACCCAACGCTAGCAAGCCAATATGTAAGTCAATCGACGCATCGTTTCCGTGCTGTGAGGCGTAGAAGATAGCGTGATATGTCGTGAGTTTTGGTCTAGGTGCCGTGACCGTGTGTCTGAAAGCATGAAGCACCAAAGTTAGTTAGTCCAATTCTTCGTTGGGCTGGTAGACATGGCGGCTTCTCGTTGGGTCTTTTCGCATGGCTTGGCCAGAGCCAGTGAAGCCGACTGCAGTTCAGTGTCAACACGGTTCTCAATAAAAGGACTCGAACCAAAATTCTGACCTCGTCCCTTGAATCCATCAGGAGTGCGGAACATGCTCTCCTTTTTCACGCTCTTTCCGACTTTTCCTTTGGAGTTGAACTCCTGCCACTTGTTCTTGCCAGCCTCGAGCTCCTTGTTCGCCTTGATCTTCTTGAACTTGGGCTTTGCCTTGTCGTCACCCTCGCCGCCGCTAGTCTTGTTTGCCTGCTGGGTCTGAGGGTACAGATCGGCAGCGGCTGTGAGGACGATGCCGTTATTCGAGACAGCGTTGGAGGACGAAGCGTTTGGCATAGACGAGCCACTCGCCGCGGCGGCGGCAGACTCGACCGGGGTGCCGTCGGCCTTGCGCTTCTGCGCAGAGGCGATGGGGCGAATGTCCTTGGCACGCAGCGTCTCAACCGTGTCATAACTCTTGAACTTGACGGTGTAGACGGGCGCCGTGGATGAGCCGGTCACCGAGGTGATGCGAGCGGGGTAGAAGCCCTTGTCGCCAGACAGCCACTTTGCCGAGACAGTATCGTTGACCTGGTACGAGATCACCTCGGGCTCCTTCTCTTTCTCTTTCTCGTCCACGGGCGCGGTGGCTGCCTTCTTGAAGGCCGGGTGGTTCTCGCGAGACCACTTGGGCTGTTCCTCGGATGGGGAGGGAGCGGCAGCCTTGGCCGGAGCCGGCTTGGGGGGCGCGGCGGGCATCGACTCGGCGATGGACTCTTTGAGCAGCTCAATCATCTCGTCCAGCTCGCTCTTGAGAGCGAGGAGTTCGGCATTGCCAGGGTCGTCTTTCAGAGAGATGAACACTAACTCGAGCTGTCCGACCGGGAATACTTTAGCAAAAACACGACATGTGCTTGTTTCTGGGCTTCGTGGTGGTCACCTACCTGACTCTCGGCTTCCTTGAGCTCCGCCTGAAATTCGGCCATGTTTTTTGATGAATATGTAGATATATCGATCGTGTTACCAAATGTCGCGAAATGCCAAACAGTGACTACAAACCTTCCAAGTCGTGAATGTTGTGAATCCTCTGTGCGCGGAGGGTCGGGTTTGTTGCTGTGGAAAAAAGGTGGCGGGGTCAGGTCGGGTTGACGCCAAAATGTTTGGAATGCGGCTCTCCGTTGACAAAATAGCGGGAACACGGGTTGCGCACGGACGTAAATGTTCTTGATGAATCGAAAGGCGAAAGTGGGAATTATTGGAGGCACGAATTTAGATTCCGAGTTGAAATGGGAATAAAAGTGCAGTGGTTTATTTCCGAATGAATCTGATTCCGGGCCTGTGTCTAGCTTAGGAGGAAAAATAACTCTATTACCATAAAGGAAGGAAAGCAAATCGTGGGACTTTTAGAACTAAACAAGTTCACAAATTAAGAACATGCTGCATTAAATGATAATTAGGTTGCTACCGAGAAAAACAATATCTAGGGTTTTCTAGCCCGCCTTTCGTCGCCCTATTATTTCGGGTTCAGATGCAAGTGAAGTGACTTACGAAACGTTATCCCTTTTCCATGTTTTCTGTACCTGACTGACCCCTTGGCCCAGAACAAAATGTGTAAAACGGAAATGAAAGCCGGTATGTAACGCGATATGTATGAATGAGAATGGCAGCTCAGGCACCCCGTTTCCCAGTTAGCCCTTGCCGCATGGCTTATTCGCCGTCAAGAACGCCATTTTTGGAAGAAATGAAGAGCGTTCATAAGCCGTCGTAAACACGTCCTCTACTATGTAATAATGTGAGCCTCACAAATCAAAGAAATTGGAGGTGTGCCCTCATCGTCTCCTGAATTTTGAGGAAAACTCGTCTCCAGCCCAGTCTCCTAGTCCTGGCTCGCACTTAGGTCCATGTTCTTGTCCCACATATTGCGGAGCAGAGCTATAGTCCCGGCATCCTCCTCTCCATCCACCAGACTCGCCCCGCTCAGTTGCTGTCGTTCGTGGATTCTGCTGGCGCCCTCATGGTTGTCGAGGCTTGAACTGGTGCTATTGGCTTGAATGGCCGAGAAAGCTCTCCGCGGCGTAGTCGGTCGTCTGGAAGCGTTTGTGATCATGGTTGCCACGCTCCCAGAGTCGCGAATATCGTGATCTCGTGTGTTCCTCATGAAGCTACTAAGGTCGGAGCCCTTTCTGGAGTGTCCAGTTCCTGGTCGAGGAGGAATCCGGCGACCTTTGTCCATACCAGGCAGCTGCGACAATCGAGCTAGCGATCGAGCCACAGGGTTCTGGTACCGACGGACAACCAGATATTCCAAGCCCGTTCTCTCCAACACTTTCCCCAGTATCGGGTCCCTCGCGTCAAAGCTCGAGCCGCTGAGCAGTGGCGCCATAGCAACTGGTACTCCAACCAGCCCCATTCTTACTGCGGGATGAGGGTGGGTGGGTTCGAGAGTAGAGCTCACACGCTGGAGATTCATCTTCTGCTGGGTTCGGTTCATGTCTCTTGAAACGGCGGAGGTGCTCGCATTGCGCCGGGGCCGAGGCGCAGCTGATGACCTGCCGAGAGTGTCGAGGTCCTCATCATCTGACATATGCGGGCCATGAATCGTGGCTTCTCTCCCTCGAGTTCCCTCATACCCCTCATAGACCTGGTCACGCGCCAGGCTTCCCATAGACCGCGGACGACGCGGACGGGGGATTTCGGTTTGGCCATCGACTTCAACGGGATAGAGCGCGGCACGGTTTACGGACGCGATGAAACGTAGACCCGGGATTTCCGACCCAGGTTCCTGACTGTTGTGGCCAATAAAGCGAGAAGTGAGCTCCTCTCTGCCGCTACTGCCTGGCCGGATCTGCCTCATCAAGTGGGGAGTTACCGAGAACGAAGATCCGTCATGTTCATCCTCCGAGTCGGGCGAGTGTTGGTGAGAAGAGGATGGGCGAACTACAGCAATGTCGGTCGACATCATGGGAGGAGCACCATGCGACGGTGTACGTTGGAGGATACGCGACGTTAGATATTGCTTATGACTGGCAATGTCACGGCTGAGACTCTGAGCAAGATTGTGCGCGCTGGCGACCGCAGCTTGTTCGGCTGTGTCCTCGCGACGCGCCAACAGTGACGGTGGTGGGTAGTTGTCGTTGGTTGCTTGGTGGTTCGCCGCCTCCTGGTCGTTGCCGTTGTCGCTGCCGTTAATAGTTGAGCCGCGCCTCGAGAGAAGAGGGGAGGCCGATGTGCTAGCATCAACCCATTCGTCTTCCGGGCCGCCGACGTCCTCTTGCCCGTCGTCGCCGAGGTTGAAGTGAACCTTTGAGCCAGGGGTGGACTTGAGCTTGCTGACAGCTGGATTGGAGGAGGAGCGTTTTAGACTCGACGAAGACTTTGTCTTCTTCCTCACGTCGACCTGGGACCGATTGTGTTTAAGGCTGGTCTGGGATATGGTTTTCTTGAGGCTGGTCAACGAAGGGTCTCGGGAGAGCTTCAGGTCGGGGGTGGCGCGACGATGGGAGGACGCAGTGGGCGGCTCAATTGCTCGCTCGGGCGAAAGCGATCCCGTATGTCTGCGACTCAATTTGGAGGTAGATGTGGTCGAGGCATGGTGCTTGTGAAGTGCTTTGGATGACGGAACTCGGGCATGAAGCCGCCCACCACCGCCGACAATGTGCTTCTGGCTCCTTGAACGGTGATGCTGGTGCGGCTGCGAATCCGTGCTGTCGTAGTGGCTCAAAGGCGGCCTTTTTGATTGGCTGGTGCCCGATGTGTCGCTTTCTCTGTCCTTCGCCATCTTTTTGGGCCAACAATACGTATGCGCCGCCTGGCTTATTATTTCTGTGCCTTGCTCCTTGTTCCTCCCCAAGTCTGGCCTCCCTTCCCGTGCCGCAGTCGAGAATAGGCCTGCCCAGTTTTGGGCAACGGAGGCGTCTCCCTGCTGATGGCTGCCAGCCACAGACTTTTTAGCGGCAGATTGGGCACAAGTCAGTGCTCGTGTGCGGTTTGTTCTGTTCGGTCAGGCTCGTTCATGGGGATGCGGGGTGGGTGGTCGCACAGCGCGGGCAGCGCACTCGTTTGCCCTGTTTGGCAGCGATATTGGATTGGATAGCCAATTGACAATGCTTGGTTCAGGAAACCCGCATACGTACAGCAGGCACACGTTCGGGCGATTTGTTGTTTGCGTGGGACGAACGACTCGGAAGGCACGGACTGTCAAGTAGAGATTTAAATTGGCGCTTCGGGCGAGAATTGGTTCAAATAATATGCCCGGTAAAAAGATCTACTTGGTGGTTGACTCAAAATTGGAGGCGAACTGAGAGGCCGGCCGTTAACGGCTTTCACACTCACTGGGGACTGCTCCAGTGGCAGGTTGCTTGCAGCTTGCCGTACGCACACTCAACAGCGGTAATGGGATCTCTCGAATTCCAGTCCGCTGATTGGCTGTGTTTCGAAGTGCTCCTCCTCGCCCCGCTCTTTGGGCATCCGAGCACCCCCCCCCCCAACACCACGGTTGAAGTGGATTGGTTTGTCAAACGCACGCTGGGGGAGAGAGACATGTGAATGAATTGCTAGTCTAGTATTCATCCGTGTACGACTTGCAGCTTGATCTTTGTTCCATTTAGTTTCAATTGTCAATTGGCACAGTATACTTTCCTTTCTATCAAGTTTGTCTCTTTGTGATCTTTATTCATTCCATTCATTCGTCTATAGTGCCTGCGTGTAAGTTCCCGAGACACCTAATGCGAATGAATCAAGACCTAGTTAATCGATCTTGCCTTTACTTTATGGCGCCGATATAGTTTGGGGAAGGTAAAAAAAGAAGGTCCCTTCCCCAAAGTCAAATCCGATCATCCACAGAGGGAAAAGTGAAAGGCGGGCTGGAAATTTCATCTCCAGACTTGTGTTCGAGTTTTCTTCCCCAACTCCCATGGACTTAGTCCTCGCTTATTGTCGGCTGATTGCCTCGCTCCGATTTTTGCTGACTTGAACACACTGGTGACTGCGCTGCTGTTTACCTGGTTATATAGTTCTATATATCACGAACTGTGGATGAGACTCGATTGAAAATAACTGGTTTATTAACACAAGAAAACCCACCCTCTGGGCATTAACTAACCCTGCTAGCAAGCTGGTGCGTGAAAGCGATATATAAATAACCAACGAGCTTTGCCTTAAAGTACACTACGTTTCACGTCATGATAAATGGTTTACAAGATTGTTGCATGCAAATGCGAGCTGCTTATTCCGCCACCCAGACAGCGGCCATGCCCATACCGGTACCGACGCACATGGATGTGACGCCAATCTTCTTGTTTGTCCTCTTCAGCTCGTACAGCAATGTCGAGACTTGTCTCGCACCAGTGCATCCGAGGGGGTGGCCAAAGGCGATGGCGCCGCCCTTGGGGTTGATCTTCTCTTGCGGGATGCCCAGCTCGTTGGCGCACCACAAGCACTGGCTGGCAAAGGCCTCGTTGATCTCGAAAATGTCGACGTCCTCCTTGGTGAGGCCGGTGAGCTCAAACACCTTGGGGATCGCCTTCCAGGGGCCCACTCCCATGAGCAGGGGCTTGACACCCACGATCGAGGCAGCAACAAACTTGCCGATGATGGTCTGTCCCAGCTTCTCGGCGGTGGATCGCTTCATCATGAGCACGGCGGCGGCACCGTCACTGACCTGGCTGGCATTGCCGGCATGGATGCTACCACCCTCCTTGGCAAAGGCGGCACGGATCTTGCCGAGGGACTCGGCTGTGACTCCCTCGCGGACACCGTCGTCGCGCTCCACAACAATCTCCTTGGTCTCACCGGACTTGGGGTCCTCGAACTTGACCTTGAGGGGCAGAATCTCCTTCTTGAACAGGCCTTCCTTCTGCGCCTTGACAGCCTTTTGGAACGACGAAGCGGCGAAAGCATCCTGGCTGGCGCGAGAGACGCCCTTGTCCTTGGCCATGGCCTCGGAGAGAACACCCATGGGCACCTTGCAGTTGGCGGCCTCCTTGTGGGCCTCGAAGGCTTCCGAGAACTCGGAGACGGCACCGGGCCCGTAGTTTTGAGACATGCTCTCGACGCCAGCGCCGATGCCGACCTCGATCATGCCGGAGCGAATCTGGTTGGCGACATCCACGCATGCCTGGAGGCCAGACGAGCATTGGCGGTTGAGCGTGCGGACAGAGGCGGACTCGGGGAAGCCGGCGACCAGAGCGGCGGCGCGCATCTCGGTGGCGCCACCTCCTGGCGCAAGCACGGTGCCAACGCAGATATCCTCAACCAGGCCGGGGTTGATGCCGGACCGCTCGATAATGCCAGCCAGGGCGCCGGCCATGAGGTCAGCGGCGAATGTGTCCTTGAATCCACCCTTGCCTCCCTTTGTGAAGGCTGTTCGCAGGCATGCTGTAACGACAATCTGTGAAGAGACGCAAGGTGTCAGCGGATTGATTACTCGGTGAAGTGTGAAAAGGGGCATCGATGGACATGTGTTTCTTACATCGTCTGCGTTCTTCTCGAGGATCTTTGCCTTGCCACCAGCGGCTGATGCGCCCGAGAGCTGGTTGCCCAGCGCGGAGAGTCTGTCGAGAGCTGCAGCAGCGCGCCCAGTTAGTGAACTGATACATGATAATGGTGGCTGGCTCAGGGGGGTTTTCAAAAGACATACCACCCATTTTGAGGTTTATTTTGTTTATTTTGTTTTGGGAGTAAGGGACCGAAATCTTGAGGAGAGGAGGGGGCGAGATTGTTTTTGATTGATGTGATTTGGAAGTAACAGTCGATGGACGATATATTATAAAATAAAATCAAGCTTATAAATGACGAACCGAAACCTGGGGCGACCGAATGCGACCTTGATGGATTACTTTTTTCTGTCTGGACCTCGGGCAGAACAAAGTGAGAGAGGAGCTGCGCGCGGCTTCAGGAATTGGAATTTGTCCGTTCTAGTTCTGGGCCTTTCTGGAGTCCCAGCACGCGGCGATTTGCAAAGAGAGGGTCTCCCCTCCCCCTCCCCCCCAATGCCCATTCCCCAAACAAATGTCCCTGGTCCAGGTGATGTCAGAAGGGGGCCGAGGCATTGCTGCTTTAGGGCTAGCGTATGTCGGGGTGCAGTTCACATGCTTTTTCTTTTTCCCGCTGTCTTCAATTCAATAATACCCCACGGCAATCCACGGGCTTGTCTCCAGCCCGAGCCAGCAGATCACGGGGACGACTCCTTGTTCTGGGGAACAGCACCGCGGCGGCGCCCCTGCCACTTGCCCCCGTTCCAAGTAGGTCCAAACTCCAAGGCTCAAGCTGGGGGGGTTTTTAATTAAAAAAAAAATCGGTCTCCCTCCTTCACATGTTACCTTTGTATAGCTCCCTCGTGGTAACGGGGGAAGGGAAGATCCCCGAATCCCCACTCCGCCAAATCCATTCTCCCCGCAAACCCGAAACTGAACCTTACTCGCGCGCCGCACCTTGCGCTGTATGGCAAGCAACAACCTATACCTTGTTCTTATCTTCAAGTTATTGTGTATGTATGTACATACAAAAGCCGTTTGGAAAGGCTATGTAGGATGGGTGCGCCGTCCGGTGTGGACCAAGACTACGCCGTGACAGAGAAGGTTTCAACCCTTTTATTTTTTTCCCTCATGTTTTAGAAGCTATCGTGTTGGGTTCAAGCTCGAGACGGCGTCAGCCTCGGACCTTCTTGGTCAAGTCTGAACAAAACACAGCAACACGTGTTTACTCGGTGGACCATAAACGACAGGAAACAGGAGCAACTTTTCGAAGGTTTCCAAGCCAGTCAGTGCTCAGGGCTCGAATTATACTAGGTAGTATGTATGTATGTACGATAGGTAGGGGTAATCCCATCGTGTTCGATCCTCTCCAAGAACGAACTCACGAGTAGTAGATAGGTAGGTAGGTAGGCACCTAGGTAGGTAGAGTACACAAAAACGCACCGCTAGGGATAGGGATGGATGGGGAATCATTTCTTCGTCGTTTCATCTTGTTTATCTCTCTGGTCCTCCCTTTACTTGTGGTACGACTTGATCTTCTCAACCTCGTCATAGCTGCCCATGAAGATGCCCGACTTGTCGTGGATGCCTTGGGGAACTACCTCGAGCATGCGCCTCATATTGCTGTCGACGGCTTGGCCACCAGCTAAAAATGACAATTGTCAGTTTGGTTGGTCATACGGTTTTCGGCCAGGAAGGAATTAGAGCTTACCGTTCTCAAACACCATGGCCATGGGCGCGCATTCGTACAGGATACGCAGCTTACCCTTGGGGCTCTTCTTGTCGGCCGGGTACGCAAAGACACCGCCATAGAGCAGGGTACGGTACGCATCAGCCACCATGCTGCCGATGTATCTGGCACTGTAAGGCTTGCCACCGAGATCCTCGGAGGGCTGCTTCAGGGACTCAAAGTAGCTCTTGACGTTGTCCTCCCAGTAATGCGAGTTGCCCTCGTTGACCGAGTAGATGGCGCGCTTCTTGGGGATGCGCATGTTCGGGTGGGTCAGGATGAACTCGCCGAGTCCGTTGTCGAGCGTGAACCCGTTGACGCTGCCCCCTTGCATCGTGATGACCAGTTGCGCCGACGCGCCGTACATGGTGAAACCCGCCGCCACCAGCTCCGTGCCCGGCTTCAGGATGTCCTCTTTGGTGCCCTGCGACCCTTCCGCCAGTTTGTGGATGCCAAAGATGGTGCCCACAGACACACCGGCGTCCAAGTTGGAGCTGCCGTCGATCGGGTCGCACGCCAGAGCGTACCGCGCATGCTTGGCATCGCGGAAGTAGATGATTTCTTCCTCCTCTTCGGATACGAGCAGCGCGCACTTGCCGCTTGATCGCATTGCCTCGATGAAAAGGTCGTTGCTGATTACATCAAGCTTCTTTTGCTCATCGCCCGTCGTGTTCATCGACCCAGCAAGACCCGTCAGGTTCACCAGCGTTGCCCGCCGGATATAGTAGGCGATAGACTTGAAGGAGAATTGCAGCGCATGGCAGAGGAGGCTGTAGTTTGTCACATAGTGTCAGCAGCGAGGCAAAGTGGGACTAAAAGGGGGGGAAGGGGTTTGGGGTTGTTGTTTACTTACGTGAAGTCTCCAGTGGCTTCCTTGTGCTTGACTTGCTCTTCGGTGAGGAACCGGGTGAGGGTGACGATGTTTGTGTTGACCTTCTCTCCCTCTTCACCGCCGCCGCCATTCATTATCGCCGCCATTGTATATGTGTGTGTTGTGGGTGTGGTATGCACTTGGTACGTGTGGATGTGGCGTGCCGATTCTGGTTGCCAGGCGGGATGGAATAGGAACAAAAGCAGAAAGCTATGGAATTGATTTTGGATTGAACAACACTGGGCTTCTCTAGTATTTTCTGTCTAGAAAACCACACCGTCTTGTGTTTGTTTGTTCGGGTCGCGCGAGTTTGAGTTTCGACTTATACACACCCGGAAGATCACGGAGGGGTTGGCGGGGTTCGCGTTAGCTTGCCAAGGTTGTATCGTGGGTTTGCCGGGGAAGCAGATGGCAGATCAAGAACTCGGAGACAAGTCGGCAACGAGGCAGCAGGAGCAGCAGCAGCATCAGCTAGGAATATATGCTGAAGTGGAGTAGAGCTGGTCGACGGAGTGGTGGTACAGCAAGGCGGCAAAGGAAGAATGAGACAATAAGATGGACGTCTCCTACCTTTTTATTCAACCATGGCAACGTATTTTTGTATGTAATGAGCCACCCGCCCCTTTTGCCCCTCTGCCCCTCATAGATCGGCCGCCATCGGCAGAAGCACGGCTACTGTGTATGTATGAAACAACCTCAAAGGGGTTGTGGTGCTGAGTGACCTCAGCCGTATCCGACGGTGCCTTTGTGTACAGTACATGTACCTCTCAACCTGTGTCGGGTTCCCTTAGGGTGAAGTGGCTTTTCGTGGTTGGTTGGTCAATTCCGGCCGAGTGGAAGCTTCCCCGAACAGGACAATAAAAGGGGAGGGGGGCATAGGAAGGATTACGGCGTTGCAAAGAGGATTTCCCGGGACGAAACGCGGGCGGCAAGCAATGGCCGCATGCACTTGTGCCGGTGGTCAATCGTGAAAAAGACCCGGCAATTCAGAGCTTCAGGGGGCCCAGGGGGAGGCAGAACAGCCATGAGGCCTGGGCCAGAGGTTGAAGGGAGCGCTTCCGGAGCAATTGGATGGTCCATAAATAATTCTCGTTGCGTCAGGGCTTCTCAACACGATCCTTGGTCCTTTCAGTTCACATGACATGACCTCCGTGAC
The DNA here is from genome assembly GCA_027569635.1 of Lasiosphaeriaceae sp. G1095. Lineage (NCBI taxonomy): Eukaryota > Fungi > Ascomycota > Sordariomycetes > Sordariales > Lasiosphaeriaceae > Lasiosphaeriaceae sp. G1095. The sequence goes on from JAPDFK010000067.1 coordinate 106,430, forward strand.
ACAGTGAATCCGCTATTGTTTTTGTGGCTGTCTTCTTTTTTTCATCCCTCGTGACATGATTTCTGGGATTTCTTCTGGGGGGTTGTCTAACTTGTCGAGATGGAATGCGGGGCATGCCAAATCCGCATCTTGTCGGCACTCGATCCACTCACTGTGACACACAACCCTAACCCCAGGTTAGTCGAATCAGGACTGACGTCACTCTCCACTCCAAGCGGCACCCGCGTGGTGTCTCGGGTTAGTTAGTCCCGGGCCCATCCCACGGCAAGGAACAGCAAATGCAGATAAACAAATGCTTAAAAACTCGCCCAATGAGTATCTGACTCGGATTTGAAGCTATCAAAGCAGGCCCTCGGGAGGTTGAAAGTCACGGGCTTCGTGAAACCGCGTGTCTAGCCGGTGCTGCTTCCTCATGGTGTCGTCCCATCTATCAGATAGGAGTTGGTTGGGTGTTGAATATGACATCCGGGGGAATAGAATGTTTTGGTCGTTGTTTCGATAATAAAGGCCGTCGCCCGTCTCCATCATCCTGGGTAGGTAAAAGTTCTTGGCTTCGTAGCCCCCAGGAAACGTGTCGGCTTGTTTCCAGTCATCAAATCCAAAGTTAGGGTCGCCCATTGCGCTTGTTTTCAGAGCGCCAGAGTTCACCTCCAGAGCTGCCTCAATAAGCCCCCCGGAGACACCAATATAGAAGTTGGGCGCCATGTCCGAGGCTTTAGATAGAGACCAGACCCCAGTGTTGCTCATTTTTGATGGCAAATTATTTGTGAGGAAGAAGCTGGCGTTTGGTCGATAGTAGAGGTCTTTGGAAAGCTCGTGCCAGGCGCAAGAGAGACCCAAGCCGTGACTGCACCGGCCCCGACCCTCTGACTTGCTGTTCGGCGCTTTCATAAACGGTTGGGGAGGCTGCGGAAAGGGTTTCTTGTCCAGGCAAGGAAGTCCAGACGTGTGGTAGTACTCTTTCGTCCAACGAAAGTCGAAGATTTTGATTGTTGCACCGTTCAGTCCGCCTCCTACGAACCGCTCGGCCCCATAGGTCATCAAGGTTTCCATAGCAGCCCAAGGCTCCACGTTGTCCTGGTATACGGTATCAAAGGGAGAAGGCGAGCGAAGATCCTGGAGCCTATAGAATTTGGCAGTTAACATTTATGCTTCATTATCTCCCCAGGTCACTTACCTGCATGTGCCGTCTCTCCAGGCGCTGAGCAGTAGATTATTCCTGCCCCTTTGGCCTCCTGGCGGCTGGACAACTTGTAGTGAGTTCGGACAAATGTTGCCATATTCGATGCCAAACTGTCTCTCAATGTCTGCGTTTTTTGCAGCACCATGGTGAGTCCAGCCCGATGGAGTGATGGCGAGGTAACGGAGAGGGTCTTTGCAACCTTTCAGTGCCAGGGCCACATCACCCTGTCCCATCCAAGTGGCACGACATAGCTGCATTGCAGAATCCCCCAGAACATTTTGTCTCAGGTCGTATGCCGTCAAGGGGGCAACCTCAGTGCTGTCATCCTCTGGGAGATCGTAGACGAAGACAGTGGATTTGGTCGCAGCAGCAACGAGACTTTTGGTGCCACTGTGCAGCACATCGAGTGAAAGTATTGTGTCCTGCGCTGGCAGACGTTCTGAATCAGTGCTCGAGGCCGGGTCACTGGCGTAAGCGGGACTAAAGCGGACAACATGCTCGCCAAAGGGGTTAGGTTCGGCAGCGCCATAGGTGCCAGGCTCAAGAGAGCGAAGAACCAGCTCCCCATTATCCCGCCCCGTTAGAATGGCTCGGCCGCCGCCGCGATGACTTCCTTGGTGCTTGGCTATCGCAATAGCCCGCACATCGTCGCGGCCAGCCACGAATCCCAAGTCTTTGCCCTCGGAACGAAGCCATGAAACCTTTGACCATTTGCCACGAGGCGCTCGAAGACGGTACCGGGCGATAATGTTCTCTCCAGCGCCCCACACAACGAGCTCTTCCTGAGTCTCCGGATCAAAGTGAGCATCAATGACAGGTTGGAATGGGCCGGGTTGTTTGACCCTCCCCTTGGTGCGGGCTGGTCCCTTGAAGGGGAGAAGGGACTGAAACTCGAGTGATCGTCGATCCCAGCAGCGACTCTGCCAGGTGAGAGATTCTGCCAACTGCCGCCAATCGCAGTGGCCATCCGATAGCATGGGTGCCGACAGAGAGCTGAATCTGTTTCTCACAAATACTCGCCATCCCTCGGACCGTGCGAGGTGGTGAAGACGCTGGCAAGCGAGGGCAACTGCACGTACATCGCGTGCGCTCTCAAAGTTGGACACAATCAAGAGCAAGACATCATCCGGCAGGTCTGCCAGAGTCAGCACCATTGCAATTGTGTTCTGTGAAGTATTCCGAGGATATTGTGAAGTTTTTTTTTATTGTTGCTGCTTTTTGAAATTCTTTGCCGAATTGTTTGAAGACTGCAGTTAAAAGGCGTTCGTCGCTGCTGCCTTGGCAAGGGTGATTGACTCAGTGACTCGGTGACTCAGTGACTCAGTGCTCTTCTTGTGCGCAAACTGACCAAAATAAAAAAGCCAACCAGCATTTTATTATAATAAGTAGCAACTCTTTAGACCATTGAATGAGAGATGTTATAATTAACATGTTGTCAGGTAGTTAATACCTATACAATTCTGTGAATTTGTATCATCTCATAACCAGTAGAGGGGGGCCGAAGTTGCGCAGAGTGCATATCCGTTTAGTTAAATACTTTCAGTCAAAATATGCAGTAGCACGGACATGAACACGGCATGATTGCCGTAGTGATTGCTCGCTTTCATGTCCGGATTCCTGTGAATATGAATACCTACCCAATTTTAACATGCATTAACCGGGCTATCTTCGCCCTTGTTCTTGAAGATGGGGGGGCGGGCAGTAAGAGAAGTAGACGAGGGTTAGGGTTGGATCTGATTCGCAGCTTCCTCGAGTTCTCTGGGCATATCCCCGCGTTGGAGTCGAACATTTGGTCTTTGACCCGAACCTCTTCATCAACCAGGACTTTTGGAAATGATTGGGAGGCCATCAGCCAGAAGAATTCGGCATGATGGCGATTGGTATCCCATGAATAATTCCTTTTGCGGTGGTCTTCCTATACCAATCCATAATCTATCCCATACTCATCTCGCCCCTCCGCCGAGTCCCAAACGCCCACTGGTCGTCCCCTTTCTCTCGCTTCTGGATTCTTAGCATCCGTTTTTGCCATAAGGAGAACAAAACTCTACTTGACGCTCACCACCGGCTTGGTCCTGTCATTCGTGTTGGCCCCAATGAGCTGAGCATCAACGATATTGATAGTGTTCGCACTGTTTACCAGGGCGGGTTCGAAAAGCCGGGCTGGTATTCTGTCTTTGACAATTATGGGTAGGTGCAATAATTATATTTCTTACAGCAGACGTCATACATCACTTGCTCACTCCTTCAAGCGTCCCTTGCATGTTCTCGGCCCGGGCCGCGGCGGAGCCTTCAGCGCGGAAGCGGTTGATCTCAAACGTTTACTCCAAATCCTATATCCAGTCTTGCCCAACAGTTTCGGCTCAGGGCCGTGCAATCCTCTTTGAACGGTTTCTACCCCTGCTCCAGGCCTCGACGACCGAGCTCCAATCCCCCCATGGGATAGACATGTACTCTGTTTTTATGGCGGCGACTATGGACTTCATCGCAGCTTACCTCTTCGGTCTTCGTAATGGCACCGACTTCCTGGGCAGAAAGGGGTATAGGGATCATTTCCTTGAACTATACAAGGCCCGTAACGACTACGGGTACTATGATCAGGAGATACCTCTGTTTACCAGAGTTTGTCGGAAGATCGGAATTCCCCTCTGTCCCAAGTGGGTTGACGCAGCAAACAAGGAGCTCAGCGAATGGTGTCAGAACCTTTGTGACAAGACCACTAAGGGGTTTGAAACTGATCTTGGGTCTTTGGCGAATTCTGCGGATCAGCCCATTGTCTGGAATGCTCTCGTTTCTGGTCTACAAAAAGAGCAGACGGTGCAGGGAAATGCGTCTGTTTTGTACCCGACCGCCCTTACTAACTTTGACCTGTCTGTCGCATCTGAGCTCTTTGACCATGTCCTGGCTGGCCAAGAAACAGCGGGCATAGTTTTGTCATATCTGAGTTGGAGACCCTCTCAGTTTCTAGATCTTCAAGCAGAGCTTCGTGCAGAACTCATTGGCCTGACCCCGAATTTTTGCCCAAGTGGTGACAGCTCGGCGCCACTTCCGAATCCCAAGCAACTCAACAACCTACATTTGCTTCATGCTGTAATCATGGAAACTCTTCGCCTCCACGCGCCGATCCCTGGCCCTCAGCCTCGGCAAACACCAGAAAAAGGCTGCAGGTCGGACAATATTCGATTCCGGGTGGGGTCCGGATAGCAGCTTTGGTATACACTCTACACCGTGACGAGAGTGCATTTACAAACCCGGGGAAATGGGACCATACTAGGTGGCTAGCTTTGACCGCTGCTTCTGATGATGTCGACGAGGAAAGAAAGAAGCGTCACAGACAATTCTGGGCCTTCAGCTCTGGGGGGCAGAATGTGCGTGGGATCTAACTTTGCAATGCACGGTACGTTTTGTATTTGCCCTTTCTTATCTTCTGGCATGTATACTGACTTATCTACTTTTGGTGGGCAGAGATGAAGCTTATTATCGGTGCCATTTACTCCAACTATCCAACCCATATTGTTGATGATGCTGGAATGACAAATCAATCCGATGGGTATACCGGGAGACCGGAGCACGAGAGGCTATTTTTGAGGCTCGAGAAAGTTGTATAATCGAATTTTATACATCACAAGATACAAATCTCCGTTAATGGAGCGGGATAGTCAGAGTTTCACTTTCATCTAACTATCGCCCCTTCATGGACACAGCCAGGCTTATTCCCTGTTGAAGCCCCTAGCGGATGATCGGCAAATCAGCAATAAACATTTTGAACATTGATGATTACTATAACCAATCCCAAGCGGACAGCGTCGAGGGTCATAAAAAAAGTCCATGCAACTGCTTGTCTTCTTATCTAACTTTGTTGAAATGGGCACAACGTGGGATTATTCAGTTGCTACTAAACGGACCTGTAAAAACCGAGAGGATTCCAAGAAACGATACCTTATCCTACTGAATAAGACTCGCAGACTGGAGGCGGCCACCATCGGTGTCATCTTATTTGCAGCCCGAGAATATTGATCGGCAACTTTCATACACATGTGAGTTTTTTCTCTTCGGGATTTAATCCTTGGCTTGGGCTCGTGAAGGACAACTCCAGAGAGCATGGTCTCAGTGTGACCAAAAGAAGTCGCAAGCAAACATCAAGTCGTCTCAGTGAGGTTACATTGAAGACCACTAGTCGTCGGCACTGCTTCGGCGGTGGCTGCATTTGACGACCGCTTGTCGGGTTCGGGCACTCCGATCAGGGAACTGTCGGTGAACAACAGTCCCAGGCAACACTGCCGGTTGCCGAGATAGGGGGTGCCCAGACACCTAGTAGACATTATCCACGATTTCACCACAGCTACAAGTTCCCTTCAACTAAACACGGCAGTTACTTTGTCTTGTGTGAGTTTCGAGGCTCGGTTCGAAGGCCATCTTGACGACTTGAAAACCAATAAACTAGTTATTTACTCAGTAGAGGATCCCCTTTGAACATGAAGCCGATATTAAGGTAGCACCGAACCCTTCGACCTGCAAAATTTATCCTGCAACACAACATAATTGTCGGGTGTAACTCACGCTGGGAAGAGGGGAGGACGAGCCGCACCATGTTTCTTCGTCCTCTTCACCGATCCTCCCAAGCCCACCGCCTCTTGGCACCTGTGTCCAACAATCAATATGTCCAACACAGCCAAGAAGCTTTCATGTTCCATTGTTCTGAGACATGCCCTCAGCTTTGAGGAGCGGCAGTGTTGGCCGCCAATGCGAGATGCAGCCTAGGCGGGCAGCGTGACTCTCTGCAGCAGCGACAGGGAATAGCTGTGCCAAAACGGCTAGCGTTCTAGCGCCCCACTAAGCGGGGGACCTCCCCCGGACACACACACGACGCCTTAAAGCTTGTCTCCATCCAAGCTTATCCATGCACGACAACGTCACCTGCCTTTTTCACACCAAAGCTGCCATGGCGACTCCTACTGAGTAGCTGCCATGCGCCGTGTCGTAAAATCTCACGCCGCAACAACGGCAGCATCATGAAGCATGTGATAGGACAAGGGGGAGCTCTTGTCGTGCAGCCCACTGACGGGCTGTCCGACTCCTGGAATTATTGGTGATACTTGTCGCAAAGAGTGGATGCTGCCTGGTATGCACACCGGGAAGGTGTTGGGTGCCTTCCTCCACGGTGAATGAATCCCTCGGGAGATACCAACCAAAGTTAAGAATCAAATTGGAAAGCATGACCCTCACCCAAAATCGTATCCTCTTCTATCTACCCCAATCTTGATCAGATGGCTGGCCCATGATCCACTAATCCAGAATTCTTGATAACTACACGTGGACCCGGTGGCTTAGTGGTTTCCTTCCCATCCCATCCACTTGAATGGTTGCACTGCACGTCAAGATGATGAATGCAGGCGAGGCCCGACTGGAACCCTATCAAGCCTATCTCTTTCTACTGACCTGACCCTAGAGCATACCTTGTTTTACTCAATTGACTTTCAGCCTGCAGTCAGTTCCCCCCTGGCTATCGGCGCCGATCCAGAGAAATACCTAGCTGAAGCTACTCTTCTCTCTTCCCCTCCGCCACGTCTCTCCTAACCCCCATCTCTCTCCCTCTTCTCTCCTTTTCACCCCCAATACGTCTCGGCTCTCGGCGCCCATCCCACTGTTTTGCGCGTTCGACAGGTTCTCAGTCGATCGCGTCGCCAGCTCTTCGCCGTAAACTCCCCTTCCGTCTGCTTTCGCTACCTCCCACTAGACCCGTCGCCCCGACTATACCGAAAGCTTGTGAATATCGATACAGGGCGAACTGCACAACGGCTGCGATGTTCGGGCGCAAGAAAGAGGCCAAGCCAGAGGCCATGGAAGCGGAACTGCCCAACAACAATGGCGACGTCACGTCCTCTTCCACACCTACCCTGGCCGAGACCCGATCATTTTGGACTTCAATCTTGCCGGTGATGGCGTGTGGTGCTGGTTTGTTTTCGGACGGCTACATCAACAACGTATGTGGAATAACAAACCCTCCCTGCCAAACTAACGCCAACTACGTGAGGTAGACTAACTCTTGTACCTTCTTTTGTTGCAATTTTAGGTCATTGGGTCGGTTGTCACGGTCCTGGCTCTCGAATATGGAGATGTGTGGAAGACCTCGAATGCTAAGCACTACCTTGGTGACATTGCCTTTGCCGGCACCGTCGTCGGCCAGCTAGTGTTTGGTTATCTGTATGTTCAACGGGCGTTTTCGAACCCTCTTCTTCTCGGCCTCGAAACACTGAAGAGTCTCCCAAAAGCCGCCTTTCCTCGACCCACGCCACACTAGGTTGGATATGTATGGCAGCTACTAACCCGGATGAATAACAGGTCCGATCAATGGTCGCGGACCAACTCCCTTCTTCTCTCCACCATCATTCTAATTATATTCACTGCTCTCACCGCCGGCTCGTACTACCAGGGCGACACAGTCGGAATGTTCAACATCCTGACAGCTTGGCGATTCTTTGTAAGTCAACACCTCCCTGCTCAAAAACCTCTCAGACAAACTCTAATAATTCCATACAGGTTGGGATCGGGATTGGCGGGGAATATCCAGCAGGCAGCGTTGGATGCGCCGAGTCGACTGGCGAACTCAAGTCCGGCTCAAGAAATATGTGGTTTATCTTGTTTACCAACAGTATGATTGATTGGGTAGGTGGTTCATGAACTCGCCCTCTCGCTTTGAAGGTGATAGCTGGCTGACAAAGGGGGACAACAGGGCTTCGTGTTCGGCGCATTTGTTCCGTACGTCGTTGCTGCCGCGTGCGATAACGGCCACTACGGCACCATTTGGCGAACCAGCCTCGGTATCGGCATCGTGTTCCCCCTGACTCTACTGGTTTTACGTATTTACTTGAAGGAGCCGGAAGAGTTCCAGCGAAATTCGATGAAGTACGCAAAGACACCGTATGGCCTGGTACTCAAGTTTTATGGCTGGCGGCTGTTGACTGTCAGCTTGATCTGGTTCATCTATGATGTAAGTCTGGTTATAGCGGCAAAGTGTCGTACATTAGGGCTGACGTAGCACATCACAGTTCTCTGCATACTCATTCGGCATCTATTCATCGACAATTTTGGCCAATATCTTTGACACTAGTGCGGCGTCGCTCACCACCATTTTCGGCTGGAACACTGTCATTAACCTCTTCTACATCCCTGGCACAATGCTAGGAGCCCCGGTGTCGGACTGGATCGGCCCCCGATATGCGCTCGCCGGTGGTGTGACTCTGCAGGCAATAGTTGGCTTTATCATGGCGGCCAACTACACCAAACTTGCACAGCCAGGTATGGTGGGCGCCTTCGCAGTAGTCTACGGCATCTTCCAATCCCTCGGTGAGTTAGGCCCGGGCAACAACATCGGCCTAATCGCGGCGAAAACATGCGCAACAGGCGTGCGCGGTCAGTACTACGGCATTGCTGCCGCAATCGGCAAGATCGGTGCCTTCGTCGGTACCTGGGTCTTCCCCTATATCATTGCTGCCGCCGGCGATTCCGAGACCCTGTCCGCCCAGTACCCCTTTTGGGTGTCGAGCAGTTTGTGCATCGTCAGCGCCGCCTTGGTCCTGTTTTGCCTGCCGCACATCGGCCAGGATACCATCACGCAAGAGGATGCACGGTTCCGCGCTTTCCTTGAGGAGAACGGCTACGATACCCGTCAGCTTGGACTCAGGAAGGGCGAGAGCCTCGGGTCGCTCGAGTCTGCTCAAGACGGCGTGGTTACGAAAGCTGAAGCTGACAAGGCTAGCTAGTCCATCCGGCCTGAAAATAGGGGAGGCGATTCATGTTAGTGGAGGATAAGCGAGCGTAACGTGTTGCTTTGTGTAATTGAACCTAACTAGGAGGCGATTTGTTTCTCTTCTCCGATACCCCATGGAAGATTAGTCAGGGGTTAAACTCTCTTCCCCAACCCCATCCTTTTTTCTGATCATGACTCGCCTAGCCCGCACAAGCAGCAGCCAGGCGGTTTATTATATTCACCCCATCTATTTGCTACCCTATACTAGTACTACTAGTATCTACCTATTCATGCGCAAGTCTGCCACATTTCGTTTTTAATTGGGTCCGGTGAGATGTCGGGGGGTTCAAATAGGTCGGTCGGATTTGACGTCAGAATGAGTGGATGACTAGTAAGAGACAGGCAGATTTTTTTACTATTTAATGAAATTAATGACCATGTGCTGAATTTTGCGAGTTCCGCAGCGCTTTTATATCTTATCTGTCTTATATGTCTTGATATCTTAATATGCATATATACATAAAAATTGATCCATTTTCAAATCCCCTCCTTAAAAAACCACAACACAACAACGATGACAAGAAACCGAGTTCCGGGTATCTCTCTGTAGCCCAGCGTGCGTTCTGGTTTGCTTGCTTGCTTCTGCTTGTCACATATATATATGTATAATACATACAACATACTGACAGAGCATAATCCGTACGGCTCATTGTTCTTGCGCGCCACCCATCTTCTTCCACCCCGCCCACAACGGATACGTTCCTCTCCTCATCCCTTTCGCGTCATGAACAATTTACTCGACCGCTTCTTGATATGATTTCGTCGAAGGTGATGCTTACGTGTGTATCGTCTCAGTCCAGCTCGACGCTTTCCATGGCCTCGCTTATAAACGCCTCTTGCTCGCCCGTTTCTAACCGCCTGGTATTACTATTCCCTAATGTCCCCGATGTTGGTTGTGTCGCCAACCCCTCCGTATCTTCATCTTTTTCGTCACCTATTGTCGGGCCGGTCTCGCCTTCGACAGCAGCAAGATCCTCGTCGTGGCCGTCCTCACTCGGGCCGCTGCTGGCCTCACTCTCGGTCTCAGGAGGTGTTTGCAGGCCGGACATGCTGCTGCTCAGCACCGCTCTCCCGAGAGTGATGTTGCGTTTGAACATGCAAATCTCGACCGAGATGCCGGGGCCAAAGGCGCACCCGACAACGAAATCCCGTACCTGCCCCCCGGGTGCTAGCGCATCCATGTCCTTGGAGCGCAGGCGGTCCAGCACGCTGAAGATGGTTGCCGAGCTACTGTTGCCGTGGTTGATGTATGTGTCATAGCTGGCGCGCATGTGCTCGGACGAGATGTTCATCACCTTCTCCGCGCCGGTGAGGATGGTAGCCCCCCCGGGGTGCATGGCCCAGTCGAAGTCGGCGGGCGCTCGGTATCCAGCCGGAAGCGGCGGTAAGGAGTCCATCAGTGCGGCGTACGATGGTGCGAGCACCGACTGCGTCAGCTTTGGTACCCGCGGCGACAGCACTACCTTCCACCCAACTGGGTCGACATCGAAACCCAGGTCATCCTCGGTATCCGGAATGACGCGGTGCTCCCAACCAAGTAGCTCATACACGGGCTCTTTCTCCGCTCCCAGGCCGTTGCTCAGCACTACGGCGCTGGCACAGTCGCTGAATAGTGCGATACCAATGCGCGTCTCCTGCAGTGCGTGGATGCTCTCGAGCTCACTGCGCACCATAGTAGTGCTCACTTCAAGCGCCAATACCAGAATCCGCGCCGGCTTCCCCCGCATCGCGTGGCCGAGGCAGAGGTTTGCCGCCGTCCGCAGCGCCGCCAAACCTCCGCTGCATCCGGCTCCGTGCAAGAGCACCTTCTCCACCCCCTGCCCAAGCCCCAACTCCTTCGCCACATAGTGGTCGTACCCCGGGTTGGCCGAGTCGGTGCATGTCGTCGACACCACGTGCGTTACCTGTGACGGGTCGACGTGCGCCTCAGCTAATGCCTTCCGTGATGCGCGAATCGCGAGGGGCACTCCGTCAGACATGAAAACCTTGTGAAGGTCACTGATGCTTGGCGCAGCGGCCTGGTTCACCACAGGATGCTCCGGGTCGCCGATTGAGGACCGGGTGTCAATGCCCGTGTACCGGTTGATGGCCAGGACCTTTCGCATGCTACATTGGAAGGCAGGAGGGTTCAGTAAGCACTAAAGAACCTCGTGGTGTATACTAGACGGGGCAGGAAGGCAGCTTACGCAGGTGAATCTGGGTAGTATCGCTGTGCCAGCGTATCGATGGCGTCAGGCTTGAGGGAGAAGGGAGGGTACTCGGTGCCCAGGCCGAGGATGGAGAGGCCCAACTCTCCCAAGACGGTCGGCGCAGCCATGACTGCTGGCCGTGAAGAAAAAGGAAGACTGGCAGATAGCGTGGTCGGTCAATTGGCGACGTTGGAGAGCTGTAGGGCCGTCTTTCGTCTGGTATCGTGGGGTCTCGAATCTGAGATAAGATTTGAGACTGCAGAAGGGGGGTGGGTGTCTGTCGCGTGGCAGGGACGGACGTTGACTGCGCAACAGTATCAGCACACTCGTTTGCCCAGAAGTTGTCCAACGCTTTTACGCCACGACTTACAGTTTAGGTGTAGTTGTTACTGGAGAAGAGCACGAAAAATCGAGAAGTTTGTTTGTTCCAGAATCAAACCACTGGACTGGCTTTGAGAGGAAAGTGGGGGGCTGGCAGTTTGGTGACAGCGTTGAAACGGCGGCAGGCAGGAACGAGGGACAGACAAGACACTTCATTAACGACCGAGGTGCAGGTCCCAGGCACAGAAAAAAAAAGCCATAGCCGGGTCAATTTTACTTCTCCTGACGATTGGAGGTTACGGTGGCCCCCGTCATTGGGCAAACTTGGAGTGTAATAAGTGAAACAGGTTGGCGGGAGGCAATGCTTCCGCCGCCTGCCTGTGTCCATCCGTGGATTCAGTTCATCCAAGCATCCATACAGATCACAGGGAGCGCACACAAAGGAGTTGCGTCACACTTGCCTGTTTGCAGCTAAGCTGTATTTGGCAGTGTGTTGTCCAGATGGAAGCAGGCGAATGCATCCACCTCCATCGCCCCGTCTAGGGGCGGCCGCCCTTGGTCCATCCACTGGCACCACCAACAACAAATCTGGCACCTGGAACTTGGACATGAATTTCGTTCTTTCTTTCTGTCGGAGATATTGATAATCCCCTTCGATTACTGTGGGGGGAGAGGGGCGACACGAAGACAAAAAATGCCCGGATATGGATAAGGGCAACAGTCGTCTTTACTCTGGATGAAAAGAGTGGTGACCATATCACTGCCCAGGCCTGCTGTGGTTTCTATACTAGAATAATGTGGACCCACCACAAAGCCCCCGCACTAACGGACTGTGGAGTAACAACTGATTCTAACCATGCATCTCGACATTATCATCATCCAGGAACGGCACCAATTGAGAGTTCTGCTGTTCGTCTGCGAAAGGGCGGTGTTCGCAAGGAATAAATAAGTATTTCAAGGTTAGAAAAATCCTTATATATATTTTGGCAGATCTTTGAAAGGTATGAAGCTTCTTTTAAATGTTTACCTAGCGCTGTGTTCTCTGTGCCCCTGAAGAGAGCCTTGTAGATTAAGTCTTGGAAGGTACTGTCTATGAGCAACCCTCCTCCAAGAACGGCACACACTGCACAGTCGTTAAAAGGAGACAACATTTTCGAATATTAACAATCAGTAAACAATTTCAGAGCATACCGCACCAGATCTAAAAGACATACGGCTATGAAATAGTTCAGCAGAAAGGTATCAAAGAAAGAGCAGACGTCGGTTCAACTTTCCGAATCACAAAATCGGATGCCATGCCATGTATATCCATACAAATAGAAAACGAAAACGACAAGGGGAGAAAAAACTATCGCCTGTACTCTCTTTTCTCAGACTGCACCATGCCTTCTTCCTTTTTTTCTTCTTCTTGTGTTTTTGCCTTTTTGTTTCTTTTTGGGAGTTGTTCATCAAATGCCGCTCCTTTTGAGCATTTTCGGTACGCATATGGTCCTCGGTGACGGCCATATAAACCGTTATAGAACGTCTCTTGGTATCAGGTTTGTTTATGCCGTTTTCTTCCATTGCAAGTACACGCCAATCAAACTGCTCAGTGTTCCGACCAGGCCGACAAACCCGTCATCGAAGGCGACCCAGTCCAGGGCCGAGAGCGGAACAGTCAAGTCGCAGAGGTCGCATGTCAGCTGAAGACGGCTCGCCGCGCGCTCACTGTACATAGTAACCACAAGTCAGTCAAATCCATTCCGCGCGTACCGAATTATTAAAAAGGAAAAGAAAGAGAAAAAAACCCACAGTGCAATGCGCTTGCTCTCGACAACGCCCTCGCCCTCCTTGCGATCAACGCGCGCCTCGCGCTGGCGCAGCTGGTACAAGGTATACGTCTGGGCAACAATGCTGCAGGCAATGCCCATGGCCCAGAACCTAAACGCCTCCTTCTGCAGGCGCTTGGCGTTTTGCGACTTTCTGATCCCCGTCGCATCGAGCAGGGTCGCCAGATCAAACGTCAAGTATCCGGCGTAGCCGAGCTGGCGGCCGACGGCAGCGTACCGGAGGACGGGGTCACCACTGCGGGCGTCGGCGGCCACGGCGGCGGCCTTGAAGTGCTCGACGTTCTTGCCGGCGCGGAGGACCTTCCGGACGAGGCCGAACTGCTTCTTGACGGCGTCCCACGGCTGGATAGCCGCCTGCGGCCGGTTCGTGCGCAGCAGGTACCACGAGTAGAAGCGGGCAAAGTACTGCAGCGTGCGCAGCAGCTTGTCGCGGCCGACGGTGGTGGCGACGAATTTGAGGTAGTGCGAGACCGCCGGGTGGTAGATGACGGCGTCGGCGACCATGGTAGGCGAATTAATACCAAAGATTTAAAGGTTTCGAGACAACCAGGAATTGGTGTGCTTGGTTAGGGGAAATTGAATAAGCAAAAATTCAAGTAAAGTATCACGGCTCGCTGATGATCAAAGGAACTTCTGCTGCCAAGGTAGATATGAAGGGTGGTGGTGGTTTGAATGGATGGATGACTGCTTACCACTCTTGGCCGCACGACGTCGCTCGGCACTACCAAGCACATGCCGAGGTCTTGCTCTCGCTGGTGCTGGCGCGCTGCGACCTTGGGATGGGGAAATGGGGGGGGGGGGGGAATTGAGCCGCTACATTTTGAGCCCGACGGCGGGCAGGAAAAGGGGGGTCGTCTGCCCGATCAGCGCCAGTCCGAGTCAGGTTGAAGACAGTAGGGTTAGGGTTGTACGACTAAAGATGTCTTTGACATGGAGGTTGTTGTTTCTTGGACGAAGACGGAGCAGGTATTATGCTTGTGACTCATGACACAGGTATGCAGATACATACGGTACGGCAGACAGTTATAGAAGATGACTCTAATATGCTACGTCCATTACATGCGCAAATGCTATAATTTTGCCGAAGGGGCTGCAGCATTGTACAGTCCCGTCTTCTCAGTCAAAGTCGCCTCAGCCTCCTTCTCAATGCGTGTAATGAGATCCTTGCAGTTGGGAATGTCGTGGATAAGACCGATGACCTGACCGGCAGTCCAAACGCCGTACTCGGGGTCGCCATTCAAGAACACCTCGCGCCCGCGCTTGCCGCTCACGTACGGGGCGATCTCGGAGAACTCGCCCGTCTTGCTCTCCTGCTCGACCTTGACGGCCTGCTCCGTGACCTTGTTGCGGTACAGACGTGTCGTGTTGCGCCAGCGCCGCATCACCAGCGTCGTGTCCGTCTCATCCGCCTGCACAATGGTCTCCTTGATCTTGTGGTGGATGGGGCTCTCCACAGTGCAAAGGAACCGCGTGCCCATGTTGACGCCGCACGCGCCCAGGCAGAGCGCTGCCGCCAGCCCCTGCCCGTCGGCGAAGCCGCCCGACGCAATAAAGGGCACCTTGAGCGTCTGGCGCGCCTTGCTCAGTAGGATGAAGTTGGTGATGTCCGACTCGCCGACATGACTGTAGAAACGTATTAGTCAAGCGCCTGCAGATTAAACACCATCCTAACTTACCCAGCACACTCGAACCCATCAATGCTCAAAAAGTCTACGCCGAGCTTAACGGCAGATTGCGCATGTCTAATGGTGGTGCACTTATGCAGGACGATGCAGCCTGCCTTCTTGAGCTTGGAGATGACGGGGCCTGGGGAGTTGCCAGCCGTTTCGACAATATTGATGCCCTCGTCAATAACGACCTGGGCGTACGCATCGTAGTTGGGGGGCACAAGAGCCGGGAGCAGGGTGATGTTGACGCCAAACGGCTTCTTGGTCATGGTCCTGCACTTGCGGATCTCCTGGCGGAACCCCTCTGGATCAGGGAAGATCAGGGCAGTGATGATGCCCAAGCCGCCCGCGTTGGAAACGGCGCTTGCCAACTCGGCGTATCCCACATGCTATTATTGTTGATGCCGCGTTAGTGCATATTTGTAAGTCATGGAAGAGGTCAAACTTGCTTGCATGCCACCCTGCACAATGGGCACTATAAGTTTGGAAGGAACTCCTCGTCAACACTTATACATTCTGGTAAATATTATAGGTTCTCATGACATACCAGCGATGCCGAGCCGGCGGGTCAGCTCGGTGTTGAAAGGCATCTTCCTTGTGGGGGGGGGGGGGGTGCCGGCTTCTGCAAGAACTTTAAATATGGGGAAATTGGGAGGTAAGGGTCCGCTCAATTGGAGTGAGTAGAATTCGCAGTAAAAAAAAAAGCCGAAGATGGAGTTCAGACAACAACAAAGAGAAGAAGGTAAAGAGAGGAAGGGCTTTCATATGGCCCTAACAACTGTCATTTGGGGGGTGGCTAGTCAGATGAGACACTGGTCATGTTGCGACGCCGCGCCTTGCTTGGAAGCTGGGGAGCCGAGGCAACTCTGTGGGGCAAGGCCGAGCAAAGCTCAAGTGACCTTGGATTGAACGGATCGGGATTCGAGGCTGTGAGAATCCGCCGACGCAAGAAACAACATGGACCTCATTAAGAATCAGATCCCTATAGGTCTCCGTACTTAATGACTTGGCGCGAGTGGATTATTGCTTCTTTGAACAGCAAAACATGCAAAGTTCAAGGTCCTGGGTTCCGAGTCACGTGGCGGTAAAGGCGTCTGGTCTGCGGAGTATTATTACGGTAGGTTTGGTATGTAAAGAATAAAGGTTACATCAGGGTTGCAACAGCCTTGGGAAATCCGGGATTTGCCTCTAGGGTTATTTCAACAACAAAATACAGTTAATATGGAAGGTTCTCAAGTACAACGTTTTTCAAAATAAAATACGAGACAAATGAAATAAGATCCCCGTTCTATCCTCACACTAGTCCAGTAGAAAGCCGTATCAAGGTCTAAAAACGAGGGATATGGCCTCCTCCCCGCCTCCCTCTGCCCCCCCCAGTCCCCGTCAGCCCATCAGCGGAGACGCTAGGTGGCCTCTGGCCTTTAGTGTTCCCGTCTCCTCGGGTTTGCTTGATGTCGCGAGTCGACCATCCCATGAGCCAGGCGCATTGGGGAGAGCTCATCCATATTTTTGCGTCCCGGATACGGCTCTCCTTTGATGTTTCAATATGCGCCACGCCTGCGATATGGCAAACATCTCCGTACATGCAGCTGATCACTGACTCTCATCTCATCGGCGGTACTCCTCCGATCCCCAGCACCTTCCCTCGCTATTCGTTTGGCATGTATTAGCGGCCCATCACATGTAGCCGAGTTCTTCAATTCGGGCGCCCGTTATTACAAGCCCTCACCTGCCTGCCTTCGAAACTAAAGGCACAACTCGCAGCAGTCGATGCAGCACTCGGCTCCCTCGCAGCAGATGCAGCAGCAGCAGAAGGTGGCCAAGCTGGAAGCTGTGTTAGCGAAAAACGAGGGTACGGCGCATCGGCCTTGACATATCGGATAACAAAACGTACAGGGTGGCGAGGCAGCCCTTGTTGCCGCCGCTCTTGGCCGGGGCCTGCTGGGCTGGCGGATGCTGATTGCCGTATTGCATCTGTATTTCAAGAAAGAAAGGATAAGGTCAATTCGGTGTCCGCCATGTAGCGGTAGTTTCAATTGGATGTGTCCATCGCTGTGCGATTGTGCGACTTCGGTGGGACGTTTTCGATCACGTTGCGCGACGAGGACGTACATTATTTTGGGGGTACCTTCGCGCCGAGCGTCAGCAACCGCTGGGAATTCAAATCGGAGAGGGAGGGCCAGGGAAGGCAGTTTGATTCTATCAATGCCGCATGTCGCAGTGTACTCACCCTTGGGGAGGCCCTTGGGGATGCCCTTGGGGATGCCCTTGGGGATGCCCTTGGGGAGGCCCTCCGTGCTGAGCCTGGTAGTAGGGTTGCTGGCCGCCTTCATATCCTCCTCCCTGCCCATGGGGATAACCTTGAGGTGCATAACTCTGGGCCTGGCCGCCCTGGGGGTATTGTTGGTTATTGTACGACATGGTGATTGCGGTTGTGAGGGTATTTCCTGGTGTTTTGGTTTGTTGTTGTCAGGGCTGAGAGAACAAACACGCTGTGGAAGAGCGACCTCCAAGGGGGAAATGTTTTGAAGGGTCCAGGTGGGGCCTCGCTCAAGAAGCGGTGGAGGAAGGAACCCATTGGAGGATGCGGCAGGCCGGCACAATGCCCAGGCTGCCCAGGCTGCGACAACCTCGCCGCACTGAGCACTCACGGTCCATCCAGGATTACGAGGGCAGGGGCTCGGGGGCCTCCTTCCCGACCTAAAGTGGTCTATGGATTTGAAGGCAATCGAGTGCAATTTTGGTAGGGACGGCACTTTTCTTTTCCGCAACCTTTTTTCCGCTCCAAGTTGGTTATCCGCTTCAATGGCATCTGCACCGTCGCATGTCGCATGTCGCTACTCACCGGTCGAGATGTCGATTGTCGACGATTGTCTACGATCGTCGGTGTGGCTGGCGCCTCAAAGGTCCCGCCACGCGGGTGCATCCGCCAAAACCCGCCAAACGAAGGAGGCCTTCGTTTTATGTTCGTATTTCCGAGACGGCAACGGCTCGACGGCAGCTCGATGTCACCTCCTTGCAGCCAATGGCGCCAGTGAGGCTCTGTCGGTCGTCATGCTTGCAATGAGAGGGACAAGACGACCCCCATTGTTCGACCTTTGAACTTGCTGAAACCCGTTCGATTCGATCATGGCCGTCCGCCTGCTTCTCCACCAGCAACCACTTGCTTTAACGTCCAAGAAACTCATGATTCATTCGGCCGTGGTGGGGGGAGGCGAACAGACACAACACAGGCGATCCACAAGTTGCGCACGTCCACGCTGGCCGGCGGTCTCAACGGTGGCTAACGGAGCTGTCCATGTCCAGCAGCGTTCACAGCCCGAGCGACCCCACTGGACAAGTGAGGTGTCTAAGGTACACCCGCATCCTCGGGCCTATCGATGCTCTCCCCGTGTGGTGGCTTCTTTCCGACACGGTCTCAAAGAAGCAAGAACGCCCGCAGTTCGCTGATGCATGGGAGCCTAAACAATCGCCTGAGTGGCAGCAGCTAAATTGGCCAAGCCCACGACTCGGGAACTCACGGCCCTTCTCCGCTGGCATGGCTCGCATGGCAATCTCGTTGTGCGGCCCGGCTGTCGTGTCCTCTCGAGAAGCGTCCTCTGCTGCCAAATCCCGCCACCTAGTCTGGCTCGATAGCATCATATTGTCACTCTGTCATCCTTTTAATAGCCCTCGCCGCCTGTCAGACTTTGTGTACGGACCTTTGTTATAACCACGATACCTCACTTCAATGTCAACGATTCTTTCACGGCAGAGGGGCTGCCCCGGCCGAGTGACACGGGCATCCGCGCCGGGCCCTCGTGCGGACATTTTGTCGACGGGTCACGGCAGCTGTCACAGCGGCTTTCTCTCCTGAAACGCTGACGCTGTCGTAATGTGGCACAGACGCTTGTTTTCTCCCGCGCGTGTTCAATGTTCCTTTTTCGACACCGAAATCCGTACCTGACCAGCTCCATTCATGCCCAGCCGGCCTTATTCGAGTCTGGAGGCCACTCTACTTGCCTGTGTGGTTCTCTGTTGATCGGTCGACAAGGATTGGCCGTCGGCGCCGAGCACTTGCTTCACACCGCACCAGGCGCTGGCCGAACACCTGGGTCGTGCTTTTTACCCCTCGGTGGCCTACTAGCACTCCCGATGATCTACAGTCACCTCTGGTTTTGGTTCTTATTACTTGGCCTTTTTACGCTCCTCCTGTCTCTGGCATTGCACTGTATCAGCCTATGAGAAACGAACAGAGTGTCAGCCGACCTTCCGCCCGCATGTCGATCAACCCCTGGCCCTATCGCAGGCCAAGGCTTGGTCCAGGTGTGCTGAGCAGCAACCCGCGTCCTTACATACACTAGTATACAGCTCGAACGCCACGAACCAGGATTCTAGATGGGGTTGACGCAGGGCTGATGTGCTTGCTTTCCGGATGTCAGTCCAAAATCCAGGTGACAGACAGAGCGAGCGAGAAACCAGGATGGTTCAACTGCCCCGACTCCAGTTCCATCTTTGAATCAATTTTGCCTTCGGCAAGCGCTTGCCCGCAGAGCACGGATCGAAACCAACCACAAGGGAAGATATCCAACGACAGACTGTGCTGGTTTCATTCCCAATTGCCTACTTGTCGACATGTATTGTTCTCACAGGACATGCCTGTGGTGTAAGTAACATACATGTGTGCGACAATACTCTTTGGCCTAGCATCTCTGTGATGCCCGGCCTCCGCTCCGCTCCGGGCCACTACCCGCACAAGGGGCGTGGGACAATGCATGCGGTCATATCTCGTCCTCGGTAGTGCACCCAACCAACTTCCATTGTCACCTCCGCAACAATGGGGCTCAAACGAGCCACATCTATAAAAGGAAATCCAGAAGCTCTAGAGAGATGGATGTGTTCTCACTAATAGGCAGATGCTGGCACTCGCTCGCAGCGCTAGCCGTCGAGTGTGCTTGTCTTTCAGAGCCCGATGAATGCCCATTCATCGATGTGCAACATGCGCTACATGTATTCATCCACCATGGCCGTCCGCCGCTGGCTCTCAGCCGACCGGGACATACCTACGGGGGTTGCGGGTTCCCTGTCTACCGCCAGCCTGGTCTCTCAACTCAAAATTACGTGGGAGGCCACAGCTAAGCAAGAGCAATCTCATCAGTGGTTCCCGGCTACTACGCTAGATCCCTTGCTGGCGTTCCATTGTCCATCTGCTGGGTTCTTCTTCCCTCGGACCTCTGTCCGTCCCAGCCTCCTGGGTCTTGCCGTTCTTCGGAACACCCTGGTCTGGATTGGGCAAGGGCAACATTGAACAAAGCTGCAAAGGGGAAAAAGCAGCCAAAAAAGCAACCTAATTCTAACAAGAGCAACCCAATCGATATCATTCTCAGTAGGACTGGTCGGTTGGCGATGCATTGGGTGGTTTTCATAACCTGCACAACAATAGCCCCATTCAGAGCAGCAAGAACATCCGACGCGTTCCAAAACAGAGCCGCTCTTCTTACCCAACACCGGCCAGGTGGCCTTCCTTGATTATGACCAACACCTGCGGGCGTTTGCACCTTCTGCCCGATTCGCGGTTCTCAGCTCGCAAGAGGTGAGCTCCCCGCCGTGAGGGGTTGGTTGCGCTTTTACGGGCCTGTCTTGGACATCAAGTTCACTGACAACTCACGGACCCAACTTGAGATATTGACACCCAAGCATGGAATTTCGGCCCAGCCCTTGAGAGATTTGATCATGGCGATGGCAACTCCCAAGTCTTTCTCCGTGTTGGTGTCACCACGATTACAAACCCCATTAAATCAATTCCCTTGAAATCCTCGGCGTTTTAGTAGTACGCTTTTGGGGTAGCTGCTTGGTGGGCTGACGGGCTTTTTGACCAGGGGGCCTCATCACATTGCTTTTTTCACGCTTTGTTCTTGTCGTTGCTTTTCCTTCCTTGCATCAATTCGCGAGCCCGGCGGCACCCGAGCCTTACCATTCATTGCTAGGCGTCGATGTCGACACTAGCTAGGCTACTGTGCGCATGCTGCGTCGTGCCATCATGTCTCAACCGTAAATGTGAGGTCGGGGGCCATGCCGTGTAGTTCCCTTCCCGATCACGACTGTGGTCATGTATTGTCCTTTTAGTAGTGCCATGGCTTGCTCTACTCCTAATGAATTTGGACACTGAAGAACCATGACTTGGCGTACGAAACGTACAAGTGTACCGGACGAAGAAAAGGAAAACGGAACCTGGGAAAAAAAGAAAAGAAACCCTTCCCCGTCCCGCTGGCAGCAGCTCAACCAGCGGAGCAAGCAAGCAGAAAAAAAAAATAGTACGTAGCTCACAGACCGGTCACCCATTGATCTTCTGAAATAACTCGTCCTTTCCCACTTCTTTTGTCTCTTTCCCTTCCCCTCGCCTCCCCAGCCCGGACGGAAAGAATTCGCCTGTTGAAGCCAACAATAAGCGTTGCTCCCCGTCCCTGTTTGGACCCACGATGCACCATCCCGTTGCTTGCTATTAATTCACTCGCTGCCGTCCGCACCTTTGCGACAAACAAACGGCCCTAAAGTACGGAAACACTTGCTGGTTAAAGAGAAAAGAGAACGGGAGAAGAGCATAGAAGTAAAACGTCAGTTACAACGGGACAACAAGCATCTACCCTTCGGCTTTCCTTTCTCCTCTCACCCAAATCTCGAATCCCTTTCGGCCACATCACACTCATACGTTTCCACCTGTGCCTTGTTCTAGGTTTCTTCCCTACATGGTCTCGGCGTTTCTCCTCGCATCGTCTCGGTGGTCTTGACCGAAGGAGTATAAAGGAAAAAAATTATCGGCAATCCAGAGCTCCTTTTACTTCTTCTATTTATCATCCGCTCCCCATCCTCATTACCATTGCTCATCGTCGCCAATAATATCACATCTACTGTTCACACAAACCTAAGAGTCTCATCATACCCCCCATCTCTATCACTTACTCAACCATTATCCAACACAAATATACCGGGCTCTCCAATCTTCGAGAACACGTCTTTGGCATTATCATTATTTTACCTCCCCCGGCCCAAAGAAAGTCGTCAACTGCACACGTCGGAGATACAAAAAAACACAATGGCGTATAAGAGCAGCACTCCCTGGCAGGACAAGCTCGATGGTAAGACAAAACACTCTACCCTCGTCTTCCCTTTTTCATTGTTCATCCTCTATCGTGTGGGCACCATGTTCCCTCTGAATTCATGTTACTGACAGACCCATTTCCTTCCCTTTCCACAGAGACTTGCAAAGACATTCAAATCGGGACGCCCGTATTTCAGATTATATCAGACCGGCGAGGTGAGTGACATCCCCCCTTCCTATTTCATGCCATCATCATTACCACATTTGGACTTCCTTCGCTCTTAACTATTCCTATGGACAAAATGATGAAAGAAAAAGACCAAAACCAGGCTGATCTAACAACCCGTCCTCTTTTTCGGAATTTCAGGCGGCCGAACTGCCTGGTCCAGCCGTGTGACCGTCCAAGGGAAGACTCTCCAGGCGCGGTTTTGGTACGACGGCAAGAACCTCAACAACGCCAAAGAGGACGCCGCCGAGATGGCCCTCAACTATCTGAACGGCGGGAGCCCCACGTCACCCTCGACCAGTCGGAGCGGGTGGTGATGGGTGAACCGTGATGACAACAACGACGACGACGACGACGACGACGACGACAACGGCATGGTGTCTCGGCGTAAACTTTTTTCACTTTCTACTTGAAGGTCGTTCGATATCGCCTCTGATTTTATTGTTGTCTTCTTGGTTATTTCATATTTTCTCCGTCCATTTCCTCATTGCCTAGCTCTCTTCACAGGTTGTTCCCATTGTACGATATCGATACCACCTTTCCACTGGCAACTATCTGGAGTTTCGAGGGAATATTCTGTCATGCCACACGGCAAAAACAGGGACAGCCATTTTCATGGGATTCGGTGCAATAGCCTTTACCTTCATTTCTTTTCATCTTTTCCCGCGAGTTTACCTTTTTATTTTATTTTATCTTTGGACTTTGGACGTGGATTTTGTTTGCTCTTTCCCTTCCGAGGGAGATATTTTCTGTTGGTTTCACGGGGTCACACTGATCATCTTGAATGCCGTCGAGAAGAAGGCCCTTTGAGTTTTGGGAGAACAAGCAAGATGGGCTTAGACACAACGGGTACTTTGCGCTGGGTTAGGATTGGATTTTATTATTTTCTTTCTCATTCTTTGGGTTGAGTCTCCTCTGGCTCTTCCCCTTCCTCTCTCCTCTCCTCTCTTTCCGAGCAGAGCTAAGATGAGGGAGGGGCAGGCGGAACTCAAAAATACCGAACGGATACAAGGAAACGAGGACACTGGGAAAAGTTCAGAAAGGACGGGGCCGCTAGGCCACACTTGCTTTGCTGAAAACAAATGGCAACAAGGAGCTTGCCTTGATTTTGCCGTTTGGCTTGTTTGCTGTACCCTACGAGACGATGGACGACTTAGACGGCTTTGCTAGTTATTGTTACTTCTGTTTTACTCTAAGAACTCCAATTGAGCTGAAACTTTGCAACTGCGGTATTACGTGGCAGCATATGCTTGCTTGAGCCTCCCAATGGCAGTGGGGGGGGGGTAGAAACGTCGAGCGATTAATAGCCCCTCCACACCCGTCAACCCAGGTAAAGCCTCACGCGGCGAGAAGTCCCAGAGTTGCACAATGCAAGCTACCTCCCCTACCTACCTTTGCATAATCAGTGAGGGGTAGCTTCCGTCCGTCCATGGACTTCATGTATCGCATATACACTGTGCCAGTCGGTCTTTTTCCGTTAGCCACGGAAACGGACATTGGGGGTGCATCTAAGAGACAGATAACCAGAAGCTTCCCCGGCCGTGTTTGAGCTGTACAAGACGAAAGAGGAAAGACTATCACCCAGAAAAATTATGTGCGTGTGTGTGTGCTTTGGCAGCCAACCCCTGCCCGAGAAACAGCGATCCAGGTTGGGGGGAGCAGCAGCAGCTATTCCCGTGACCACGCCACCGTGCTCAATGGTGTCAAGAGATTCGCTGCAGCTTTCCAGGAGAGCGCGTCGAGGCGGCTCTTGCAGGAAACAAAAGAGACTAGTAGTAGGCATGCAATACCGGGCAAGGGGTGATAGATGGGGGGTAGGACAGCATGCAACAAGGCAAGGCAAGGCAAGCAAGTAAGCAAGATGCCCTCACATCCCAACCCTTTTCTTTTCCCACACACACTGCACTCCAGGTTGCACGCTCCCCCCCCCCTCCCCTGATGGAACCCAATGGGGTATAGGAACGGATACTGTCTGTCTTTTGCTACACTAGTGATTATGGCTGGCGATCAGTTGAGTATAGTACCTGTATGTATATATTGAACTGGCTAGACCACCGTCAATCCCGAAATATGACGCAAGTGACGCTTCTCGTCTTGCATGTCAGCTCGTAAGCCCGTCTACAAAAAAGCTGAATGGGAAGCTGGGGAGAGAGGTTAGCCGTGCGCAAGTTGTCGGGCATTGCGGGAATCGAATCAATCAAAGCTGCAGGCAGTCTGCGATGGATGGATGTATCACTCTACATGTACATACATGTACTGCGTGAGTCTGAGCGCACTGTCAATATATCATGTACTCTACTCTCTAGTGCAGTGAAAATCACTGGCGGTGACAGGATCAGGGCAGGAAGTGAGCCGTGAGGTGGGTTGACGTGGACTCCTGAGTCTCCCATCAGTGGGGGGGAGGAGCGAGACATCTTCAGCTGAATCAGGAAATGAGAGCACACCCTCTTTTTCTTTTCCGAACACACATTTGGGGGGAAAGAGTTGGGATCATCACGCACAGGTACAAGTCTTGAGATCGCCGACGCTCAATGCGCGCGGGACCAATTGGGGTGCCAAGAGTGTGTTCCCCCCGAGGTTTGCGACGAGAGGGCGCGGGTTGCTGTCTGATTGGCGCGAGGGGGGAGTCAAGTGGGCGGGGTGGGGAACTTGAGCAGGGGGGTGGATACGGGTGCAACACCGTCCGCAAAAGTCTCAACAGCGTCAGCCCGTCGGCCGCACGTGCTCTCGTTTTCTCAGACACCCCGGCGAAACCTCGGGTCTTTTGGCCAATTTTTTTGAGATCATTCAATCAGGGAGCTCTGGCGAAGGGCGACGACGGCAAGCCGACATTTTGCCTTTCCTTCCGGGCGCGATTGGATTGTCGATCTCGTCACCACCACCACCACCAGCACCACACACACATAAAACCCACTCTCACAGCGACAATGCCGCCGCGGTTGAATGTCTGGTCGGCGTGCCGGGCGCTGTCCATACGAACAAGGCCTGCAGCCCTTGCCCGGCCCCAGCCTTGCGTGGCAGCTGCGCTGGCGCATGGTTTCGCAGACCTGACCAGCACCACCTCCAACAGCTCCCAGCTCCCCAACGATGCTCCCCCCCCCCCTCCCATGCCACAAGCGACCCAGGCTGCTCAGCCGGAAGCCCCTAAAAGCTCAGAAAACCAGCTGGCCCTGAGCCAGTTGACCATGGCCTCGTACGGTGTAAACCCCTTCGACCCAGCCATCGAGGGCCACAAGTTCGGGCTACCAGAACTGCCGTTACCGTCGCCTATGCACAAGGACTATCGGTATAACCCGGTGGTGGTTCAAGTCACCAAGCTCATTATGAAGGACGGGAAATTGAGCAAAGCACAGAGGGTGAGTGAGTCGAAGGCGTGGGCGGTCGTAGCAAATTAAGGGCAATGAATGGGGGATCTAACATGAAACGCCTCGCAGGATATGGCCATGATCCTGAACTACCTCCGAACTTCACCGCCACCAAAATTGAACCCGTCAAGGCCGTTACTTCCCGGATCGCCGCCACCGGCCCATCTTCCCTTCGACCCTGTTCTCTACCTCACGCTCGCCATCGACTCCGTGGCACCCCTGATTCGGATAAGAGGCTACAAGGGTATCGCTGGTGGTGGTCACAACCTCGACGTGCCGACGCCGCTGGCCGCCAGGCAACGGAGGAGGATGGCGTTCCAGTGGATTCTGGACGTGGTGGAGAAGAAGAAGTCCAAAGGGAGTGGGCGGAGCATGTTCCCCAACCGCGTGGCCGAGGAGATCATCGCGGTTGTGGAGGGCCGGTCGACGGTGTGGGATAAGCGGCAGATGGTTCACAAGATTGGCACAGCCGCCAGAGCCAATCTGAACCATTCCGCGCTGAAGGGGTTGAAGTAAAACTAAATGTCTGTGGCAGTGGGCTAGCGCCACAGTGCTGTACTGTACACTATTTGTATAGAGGTTCTACTTGCTTGCGGTTTTTATTTGGCAGAGACGGCAAGCAGATGTATAATAACCACGTCCTACCGACAATTGGGCCACAAGAAGCTCCCCAGCCATACGCCCAACTGGCTCATTGAGTATATGCGGATTTTGCGATGGGCCGTCAGTCTCATCGCTGAGCTGGGGCCGCTGTGGCTGGAAGTCAGGTGGGATGACATAGCGCCTACTCCTAGGTTTTGGTGTTTGATCTTGCTCCGTGGCTGAGGAAGGAAGACGTGGAATGGAATGAGTTGGTACTCTGTTGATGTAATAAGACGAGACCTCAATCCGCTGAGAACCAGAGATGCCGGGCATCCAATGGGGAAGCACACGCCCATGGACATAAAGCATTTCCAGGCCGGGGACCTAATCGACGATGGTACTTATGTCAAATGTCACAGAGGATGAAAATATGAAAAACGTGAAAAGAAATACACATACGATGGTTAGGCCAAAAGTAAAAGACATCCTCCACATGCTTAGGTTGGTAGGTCTAGACGCACAGAAGTGGTGTTGAATGGTACAGCGGTTAAAGCGTTTTACCATGCCTTGTAGGAACAGAAACGGCCTTGACACCTACCAGACATCCCCGGTACATGTACAGCATCGTTGAATTTGTATCCCCGAGCAGTGGAGAGGGTAGTCCTTTTATTTTGCCCAAGCCCCCGTACATACGATCCAGAGCCGCGACTGCCACTCTTTTCGACCGCTTATGTGTGGCGGCTGGCTGGAAGTTTGGGTGGGAGTTGGGCAATCAAAGCGCTCTTGACTCCATAGGAACAGGCAGAGCTCCACCAACCCCAACCCAATCCGCCCCGCACGCCATCCAAAGCTCAGGATCATGACCGTTGCGTCGCCCTGCCATCATCATCTAGTACCCGGACACTTGGCAACACACCGTCACCCTGCGCACTCACGTCGCCGCGTCTCTCACTGAGCCCACTTCAGTGCTCGTGAAATTGACGAACCAGCGCCAGCCACTCCTGCCGCTCCTTCAACTGCCCTACCGGTGGCGTCTTGGCAGAAGCTCCTTTGCCTTCTTGGCAAAAAGCTACCCAAGCAGCGAGTCGTGCCTTCTCTCAAGATCGGCCGGCTTGGCAACGCAAAGTGTAGGGCCAAATGCCCCGCCATACCTTGCTTATCGACAAAGGGCTCACTGAACACCTCCCCCGCCCGAGCTTGTCAAACCCGCGATGCTGTTTCGGTTTCGGCTACCTGCATTCATGGAATATCGACCGACCACAATAGAGTCTTATTACCTCGCTGAACCGACCGACAAACACCGTTAACGCGCGCCTGCTCTTTTTATCGATAGACCCTCCGACGGTTCAACGGTTCCTGGCAACCTCTACCTCGTCGATTCTCCCCCACCACCCACGTTGTCTCGTCCAGCTCTCGTTGCAACTTGTGACACCTATACCCGCTGCCCACCATGGCCAAACGCCAGGCCATGTCGATGGAGGCGATGCTCGACGAAGAGCGGAGAGAGGTGCTCGCGCTCCTCGAGGGCCAGGCGCCGCGACCACCCATGCCCAACCCGCTCGGCGCCCGCTCGCCTTCGCCCTTCACCACACCCCGCTCCCCCGTGCGCAGCATGCTAGATATTGGTAGCGACTCTCCTACATCTCTTGTCATGCCTCCGCTCTCCCCAAGGAATGCCAGTGCTAAGATGTCCTCCCCGCGAATAGCCCCCGTGCGAAGCATGCTAGATGTTGACAGCCCGCCACCTCCCCCCGTGCGAAGCATGCTGGATGTTGATAGTCCGGCCCCATCTGCCAGTCTTAAGCCAGTGTTTAGTAACCCTGCCTCGCTACTCGAGTCGAATACTCGTGCCTATACCGCGAACAGTACAGCCCACCCGAGGAGTATGTCGGATGCTGGCTCGAGGCCCGTCGATTTTGGCCCAAGAGCCGTGGCTGCTGGACGGCTGGACCCGACTTCGGACTACCAGTTTTCTGGGATTCTCACAGCCCACGGCGGCCAGGCCATGCCGAAGAGGGTCACGCAGGGAGGAAAGCGCTCCGCCGCTGGCGCCTCATCAATGGCCGAGGTCATGAGAGGCAATGATGTGTCTGGTCTGGTTCTGCCCGGAGATCGGGGACGCCACTACTCGGTCGCCGGACCTACTATGCGCCTGAACAACAGCAACAAATCCAAGTCTCCACATAACCGCCTCGGCGTGCGATCCAAGTCCCCCAGCACTAACCTACTGGGGGGGCGGCCGCTAAGCCCCGCCGGACGGACGGCTCTCGGCGATGCCCTAGATATTGACATCAGCAACGCATACAGACGCCTCTCTGATGCTGCCTTGGCCAGGGCTGGAGGTACTCTTGGGGAGCTTGGGCGACGAAAAAAGTCAGACGACGCAGCAGCTGGCAGCGGCAGATTAAATAAGGACTACCTTGGCCCGGACGGCGAGTTGTTGGTCGAAGAGAGTAGCGAAGATGACGAGAGCTCGTCCGACGATGAAGACGAGCGCGGTCGGAGGACTGCTCGTAACTTTGATGGCAGCGGGAACCCACATGTCTCTCTTGCGAAAAAGGCTGCTCGAAGTCTTATGGCGGCTGCGGAGGAAGAACGTACGTATTTCCATATCTACCGAACACCGGACAAATAACCTGACTTTTCAAACTAGGTCTTGAGGTAGCTTCAAAGCAGCCGGCGTACCAGTACAAGTCTTTGCTTGACGATCCCGAGATTACGGTTACGAACCCGTCCGGTGAGCGAGTTAAGCAGAGAGGGGCTACCATCCACCCCACCACCAGCTTCGACCTCCCCCCTCGGTCCGGTTCTCGTACGCCGATAGACTCGGACACTGAGGCGGACTTCAGCGACATCAAGAGAGCACAAAGACTGGCCTTCTCTATGACCCAGATCAAGGACACGCCAGAGTCCCACCGGACGATACAGATTATCACCCGTGGAGAGTATAGCAAACTCGTCCAAGATGCTGAAGACGAACATCGAAATCCGCGGAAGTATATGGTAGCTACCGATCTAAGCGATGAGTCTACGCATGCACTTGAATGGGCAATTGGGACGGTTCTCCGAGATGGTGATACGCTGCTTTGCATATACTGCGTCGATGAGGAGACGGGGATCGTTGCCGGCGAGAACCCGGCTTCGGTACTTGATGAGCCCAAAGCCATGAAGGAACAGGCAGCTGCCATCAACGCGATGACGAACAGTAAGGGCCCCATTAGCCCAGGTGGAACCGTCTTGCCTGTCCATACGCGTGCCGCATCTATAGTACCGATAGGCAATAGCTCGGGCGTCAGCATTTCGCCCGCGCCATCGAGTCGAGAGCGGAGCAAGGCCGAGGAGGAGCGGTACCGTGCAGTCTACGACATCAGCGAACGCGTTACGAAGCTTTTGCGAAAGACTAGACTTCAGGTCCGCGTCATCGTCGAGGTTCTGCATTGCAAGAATCCAAAGCACATGGTCACGGAGATTATTGATCTCATCAATCCAACGCTCGTGATTCTGGGGAGCCGAGGGCGAAGTGCATTGAAGGGGTGGGTAGTCTAGTCCTTTGTTTTTCTTCTTTCACTTTCTTCTGTCCCGCGCCAGCATGCTAATAAACAAAAACCTAGTGTCATTCTGGGCTCCTTCTCCAACTACCTGGTTACAAAGAGCTCGGTACCTGTAATGGTGGCTCGCAAACGACTTCGGAAGCAGAGCAAGTACAAGCGGCTACCTGCGACGCACCAAGTCAACAACATCAACAATCCTACAGCACGCAGCCTAGCAAATGCCAAAATCGATTAGGAGACGGAGACATCTAAAAGCTACAGGAGCCGCCTGAAACGGCTGTTTAGCCACTCTTTTCTTAAATGACTTTTTCTGGATGACTGACTATAAATTTACCGAGGACAGCACAGCAGCGAAATACTGGGTTAAAAAGCTCAACACGGGCAGACAGCATCGTGTTTTTTCTTCTGGCCAGGGAGAAGGTTCTCTCCTGACGACGACGGCAAACACTACGATCATTGTATGTATGTATGTACACATGTCTGTTTGCTTTTGTCTGTGACGGAAATGGGAACTTGGGTGGGTTTTTGACGAAGTTTGATGATCACCACGATTATATTACATACAGAAAGAAGAAAGGGCAGAAAAAGGGGCCCCGCCTGGTTGAAGCGTTCATTTTGATTTCTTTTGCTTTCTTCAAAACTCTCTACCACTACACTAGCAACAGCGACGACATGATAAATACGAGAGCATCTCCCATCCTATATACTATAGAGAACTCCTTTTTCGAAAGGATTGGAAAAGGAAAACGAGCAAAAATGTGAGTTGAGTTGGATGCACCGCGGATCGAACGCGGGACCGTCTGTAGAGTTTGCAAGCTACCATGTGGTAGCCGAGGCAATGCAAAACAGAAATCATACCACTAGACCATGCACCCTCACTAAGGAATGTTGCTGTAATGGAGTAATTAGCATCATGGTGGCGGGTTCTGTGACTGTGAATGATGTGGAGTGAGTTGTAGTTTTTTTGGTGGATTCTGGGGGGTTTATTATAAGGAGATGACGGGTAAGATGGAGCAGCTGGACTTGTGCAGATTATGGGTTAAAAGAAACATGAGAGATGGATGCTGACCTTCGTTTTTAGAAAAGTCTTGGAAAGTTCGGCGAGGCAGCATAATACCAACTGGCCGGGGCTGATGTGAGGCAGCAGACTACGACCATCGATCTCATCAGCGCCGCCCCTGAGGCTCTGTTGCACTCCAATTTTAGCGTCCACGAAGGGTTGAAGGTTATTAAGTAGGGAGGCTTTGCCTCGCACCACCGAGAAAGCGACGCGGATTACTGCTCCTTTAGTATGATTCCGGATAAGTCAACTGCAATCGTCCCGCTGATGAATTTTGTAAGATTTCCTGATAACAGGTTGAGTACGGAAAGGCGGCAAGAAGAAGTGATGAAACAACTTGGAGGGTTTTTTAACTATCAGCCCTACTAACCTTGGAGTGAAGAGTGAGGGCATTTGCAAAGAACAAAACACACCATCTTCAAAGCAAAGATGATACCATGGGCACTGGAAAGCTCAGGATCCCGTCCGCTCTCCCTTATTAGATAAAGCCAGTCGCTACGGGGGCTCGGGCCAAAAGAAAGGCACATCCCACACAGTGCCTAAACACCTTCAATGCCACATTACTATGCTTGCCTGCTCAATGTCCAGGCAGCTTTTATTCCGTTTACTCATGGCGAAAAGCGGATAGGGTATAGAAAGAGCCTTAGGACGCTCTCTCGTTTCCCCCTTCACGATCCCGGTTTATAGGATCAGCCTTCAAGCACTATGTGTGATGCCCCTTTCTCTTAGTCCGAACCTCCGCAGTTGTGTCGATGACGACCAGCGATTCGAATCCCTAGTGTTGAACTTTTTGCTCCGCTATATCATGAAGGAATGAGGGTTTTGGCAAATGGTCCTTTAACAATGATGGCTGGGGTTCGGGATGCGCACTGTGGGCGATAAGAACCCAAATGCGGGGTGATAAGACCCCTCCCCCCTTCCGAGTGTTACGTCTTTCACAGTCCTTCCACTTTTTGTCCTCGTGGAATTGAGGATCAGATCAAATACGTAGCTAGAGTACTAGGCTGGTGTTTCAAGTCGCTCGTTCGGCATTTGAATTGGTGCATTTGGAACTCTGTTTCTCACGAATCAAAGTGCTGAACATTGATTGGCAGGGCGGCGGTCACTTAAAGCGGCCACACCCCGCACCCCCTTTGGACAGGGACGACGCGAGGGCAGGCAGTTGGCCTATGATGATTCACCGTCGCGTTGTTCGCTGGGCGTGCTTGGGCGGGAGCTTCCCAGCCTCTCGTTTTTCCCTCCTCGCACGACCCTTCGAGAAGGGGGATATTTGCAAAACCACATTTGGGTTTCTTCAGTTCCACTTACTTGATTCGCTGATATGTGATTGTATTCTTCTTTCTTCTGGTGCTGTTGTTTGGTTGCCATACTGTCAGTGACAAAACGCTCTATGGTGCCTCTCCCTGCCTGCCCTTTTTGCGATATCATCAATACCAGAAATCAGGCACCCCGGCGACCTTGAACCAAGCCCAGAGAGGAGGCCCAAATCGGCGGCCGCCTCAACCTTTACCAGCAGAAATACGTACCCTGTGAAGGAAAAGGATTCCGATGCAGTCGCTCTTCACCGTCAACAACCACGTCTCGCTGCTCAGCATCACCATCGCCCCGAGCGCCTGGGTCGCCTCGCTGGTTCTGACTCTGGTGTTTATCTTTCTGTATCTGCCGCCCCTCCCGTCGACGATCCGGTGGGGATATCGCTTCTTTCGCCGCAAGACTCAGGGGGTTGTTGTTCGCCAGCAACAACAAGAAGAGGAGGAGGTTCACCGCCAGCAGCAGGAGCAGCAGTACTCTCAACAACACGAAGAAGAAGCAGCGCTTCGACACCAACGACGACGGCGAGAGATTGAGGACAAACCTTTGCCCCCTCTGATTGCCGACTACGCCTTCACCAGCAACCACAGCAGCAGTAGCAGAGAGAGGAAGGAAAAGGAGAGGCTAAGCCGGAAACAACGCGGCAGCAGCAACAACAACAACAACAACAACAACAACAACAACAACAGCAAAAGAACCTCAGAGAAAGGGGGGGAAAGGAGCTCCCGATACCATGGTGGCGGCGACAGCGACTCGACTAGATCCGTTCGAACATCATCTCGACGCATCGCTGGAGGACTTCGAGCCGTCGATTGGCAGTCGCAGCCCGGGTCTGCCGTTCGGGTATCCGTCGGCGCACTCGGGGTTTCAGAGCGACGACTTGTCGGGGGAGGACGAGGAGGGGATGGGGAGCGTGATGGGGGAGGACGATTTGGCCTCGGAGGCTTCCGCAGGTGGCTACAGTCCTCCGGCCTGGAGACGCCTCGGCAACGGCGACCGCAGCAGCGGCTTCTGGCAGCAGCACAAGAGTAATAATAGCGGATTTGGCGGGCAAAGAGGGGATGAGTATGATTCGCGGGAGTCGAGTCCCGAATATTATGAGAGCGCCGACGAGGGAGAGATCTTGGCTCAGGCCATCCGCACAAGATTACCTGCTGGAAGCGTGTCCCCTGACAAGGAGCGCAGTCCGGAGCCGGGTGAGTATTATGCTGCGAGGCAACATCTCATGGATGGCGATGACGAGGAGGTGAAGATCAAGGTGGAGGACGAAACATCGCCGAGACGTGCCACGATGGTTCTGGATCGCTTCAAGGCCGGTGGTGGTGTAGTACCTAGGATAAAACAAGTGTCTGAAAACTGTAAGTTCTTCATCTTTATGCATACACCTTCTTACATCCCTTTGGCCACACCACGACTGACTGCCATTGCAAAGATTTCCGATTCGCTGTTCGGGCAGAAGTCCAGCATCGGACCGAGCCCGTCGACGCAGCCATCAACTTCTTCCGGACAAAATCTGGCATCATGTTCGGGTCATGGGCGCGTATCGTGCTCTCCGCCCTGGCGGGGATCCTGTCGTATGCGGCAATGCGGTCGCTGTTTGAGCCGGCATCAATGCGGCCGGTTCCCGACCTGGTCAAAGTGGCCGGCGTTGCCCGCTCGTTCGAGCCCCTGATCTATTACTCGGAGAACGGGATCCAGCAGGTGGGCGACTTGCAGGCGACGGGCGTCGCGGTATGGGACCTCGGCGAGAGTGTCCGAAGTAGTAACCTGACGTCGGCGCCCATCATTGTGACCCAGCTCGATGAGCTCAGCGACAGCCTAAAGACGCTGGCCATCGAGTTGACCAAGTTCTTCGCTAATGTCGACGGAGATATTGACGGCATCCTCATCGTAATGGACTGGGCGCGTAGGGAGCTTTCCCAGCTTCAACAGTTACCCTCTGCACCTCTGTCGTCCATATTCGACAACATCCACAACATGCTCTCTAACGCCGGCATTCTGGAGAACTCGTCCACCGGCGAGCCCACCCGGCTGGGGCTCATCACCTCGTCGATATTTGGGCCCTCAACCCCACAACGCACCAAACAAACCCTACAACGAACCTTTCACGAATTTCTCGCTGTCCTCGAAGAAGCCATCAGCAACGAACTCCAACACAGTCTCTCCCTCTTCGCCCTGTTCGAAGCCATCGACCACCAGTTTCTGAATTTGGCGCGGGCCGTGGTCCGCGAGTCGTCCCTCCAAGATGAGCGCCACTCGGACCTCCTCTCGTCCCTGTGGATCCGCATCCTGGGCGCAAAAGCGAACGACGTGAGCAAGTACGAGCGCAACAGGCTCCTGCTTCTCAACGTGCGCGAGAAGACGGTGCGCAATAAAGGGGTTCTGGTCGAGCATAACCATAAACTGCTCGCGCTGAAAGCAAACCTTGAGGCTTTGCGACGGAAACTGGTCTCGCCGCTGGTCAGGTCCGTGAATAGTAGCACGCTAACCCTGGACGAGCAGATCCATGGTCTAGAGGACGTCGGGATGTATCTTGAAAGTGTGAGGGCGAGGCAAAAGGGGAAGTTGTTGGAGATGTTGTACGGTAATGGGGGGAATCGTGGTCGTGCGGCGATTGGATCTGGCGAGGGGGATCGATTTATTTGAAGTATACTCTTTTTTTCTTCTCTCCTTGGTAGAGAGATAGAGAGAGAGAGAGAGAGAGAGAGAGAGAGTTTAGGCGGGTGTGTTTTGGTTTGGAGCGTTTCTTGTATATATATTTTTTACTTGTCACTCGTCGAGATCCGAAGGATAGGTACAGAGGAGAGGAGTTAGTTCGCTTTGTTTAACACCGGGAGAAGACAAGGAAGGCGGCAAAGGCAATCATCAAACAGCCCAAGCAGGATATCGTGGGAAAAGGGGGGGGGGGGGGGGGCAACAGCACGGGATTAGGTTAGCATGGAGTTATAAGTTTCATGATGCATCTTTGGCATAAGTAACACGGATTAGTTTAGCAGGAATGTCAAACTTTTGAGAACCTTTGAGGTAATTAGCAAACTCCTCCATATATTCAAGGAACATGGGTCTGGAGAAATTGGACCTTTCATGGGAGATCTTGAATCAACTGCGTTGCCTTAGGGGTTTATTGGACAATCCTTTCAGCTGTTGATCCAGAGTACTTTTCGGATTGCAAGAGATGAGAGAGTATCATCGCAGTGACGAATGTTGGCTTGGATAGGGTAGGCTTTGTGTGTTACAATTTGTCATTCATTTAGTGTCCCCCAAAATCAAACTAGGAGAACACTAAGTGTCTATTAGCTAGTGCTCATGTTCGTACGATAACGTCTATCTGGTCCTGTCAAAGACGTTGTGTGACGAGATGGCCCTCTGTTGACCAGAATGACCAGGGTATTGTGTCGAGAGCGAGCCTGCCCCCGAAAACTCCCGAGCTGGCTCGGCAGGACACTCGTGAGAACCGCAACCATAAAACGCCGAATCGGTTGAAATAAAAACATCCCCGCCCTGTCCGAAGAGATGGCCACCTGAGGGACTAGAGTCCAATCAAAAGAAGAAAGTCTATGAATACATGAGGATGACGTATTGATGCCATATCAAGATGATGCGATAAGTCGTCGTGAGAGCGACACCTTTGAACTCTCATAAAGGTACCGCACACAAATATCACCCGGCGTCAAGCTCCCATGGGCCTGCACCGGATGGCGATAGATCATACTGCTATCAAGTCAAGCAGGTTATCAAAACTTTTCCAGACCCTGTTGCGAGATTGACCAAAGAGAACCGAAAAGTGTGCCTGAAGAAAAACACGAAAGAAGAGACCGACGACCGACATTAAGAGACAGCATTTAGGCCTTCTCCTCAGTCTTCTCCTCCTTGGCGGGCTTGTCGCCCTCGGCCTCTCCACCCTGAGTCTTGAGGTACTCATCATAGACAGCGAGAGCCTCGTTCACCTTGGCATTAAGGGCGTTATCATCCTCGAAACTGTAAATGGGTCAGCAAAATACGAACAAGAAAAAAGAATCGAATAGCCAAGACTCACAGATTGACAAGCTCGGCGTTGTCCATCTCCAAGAGCATGCCGGTGATCTTGCCAGCCAGCTCGGGCTGGATGGCTTGTATCTTGGGGAAGAGATTCTCGCCGAGAATCTGCTTCTGCTGCTGGGGGTTGGCAGTGCTTGCAAGCTGAGACTGCAGAAGGCTGCCAGCACTCAGCTCTGGGGTCAAGCCGACGGCGCCCGCAGGGGGGGGAATGCCACCACGACCAGCGCCCATGTTGAAGCTACCACCGCGGCCGTTCATGCCGCCACGGCCAACGTTACCGTTCTGAGGTCTACCGTTAGGAGGGTATCCGGGGAGGCCAGGGCCGCCGGAAGCCATTCCCTGGGGAACGGGCATACCCTGGACACGACCTCCGGGGCCGCCACGACCTCCTTGGCTAAGGTTTGCTGCCGACGCCTGCACCTGCTGCATGGCCGCCATGAACTGGGGGTTTGTCGGCTGAGGATAGGCGCCAGGAGGGAACTGGCCGGGAAGGTACATGGGAGGCATGCCCTGGGGAGGGATGCCACCGCGACCGCCCTGCTGGGGATAGGCAGGGAACTGTCCAGGTCGGCCGCCTTGGGTACCAGGCATAATGTTGGCGCCCTGTGGGAAGGGCATGCCACGGCCGCCCTGAGGAGGCATGAAGCCAGCAGGCTGCTGGCCCTGGGCGTAGAAAACAGGGGGCTGCATGTACTGCTGGGGCATGCCGGCTTGCGCCGCCGCCTGCTGCATCCGAAGCTGATTGCGAGCCTGGATGCTAGCCTCAAGCTGGCTCTTGCGGACGTCCTTGCGCTGGGCGAGGGCAACGTACAGCGGCTTGCCATTGATCATCCGCTGGTTCATCTCGGCAACGGCCTTGGTGGCATCATCGGGGTTGCTGAAGCAGACAAAGCCGAAGCCCTTGCTCTTCCCGAGTCTCCGGTCGCCCTTCTTCTCCGACTTCTTCTCGGAATCCTCCTCCTCGCTCTCCTTCTCAGACTCCTTCTTGTTCTCCTTGTCCTTGCCCTCCTTGCCCTCGTCCTCGGCACCATCGGTCAGAGCATCCCGCATGACCTTGGAAGAGGTGATGGGACCAAACTCGGAGAACATCTGTCTGAGCTTATCGTCATCAACGTCGTCATCCAGGTTCTTGATATAGAGGTTGACGCCTTGATATTTGTTAGCCTTCTCAAGGCGAGCAGCCTCATAAGATCTCCGGAGTTCCTCCTCGCGCTCATGCTTCTTCTGGGCGCGGCCAACGTAGAGGTCCTGGCCGTGGAAGGGCTTGTTGTTGAGCTCGTCAACCGCCTTGGCAGCGATCTCGTGGGAAGTGAAGTTGACGAAGCCGAAGCCCCGGCTCTTGCCAGTTTCGTTATCGCGAGCCAGCGACGAGGAAGTAACATCGCCGTAGCTCTCAAACAGCAGGCGGAACTCATCATCGGTGACATCGGGAGCGATATTCTTGACGTAGATGTTGGTGAAGTTTGCCTTCATCTCCTCGAACTTGCTCTGGCGATCCTTCTTGGGGATGTGGTGGCCGACGTACACCTTCTTCTCGTTTAGAAGCATGCCGTTGACGTGCTTGATGGCCTGCGAAGCAGCCTCATCCGTCTCGTAGTGGACAAATCCATACCCCTTGGAGGCACCTGTCTCGTCCTGAGCGACCTTGCAGCTCAGAATGTTGCCGAAAGCGGCAAAGGTGTCGTGCAGAGCCTTGTTGTCAATGGCGACGTCCAGGTTCTTGATGAACACGTTGCCCTGGCCCGTCTTGCGGAGGGCAGGGTCCCGCTGGGACCACATGATGCGGCAGGGGCGGCCCTTGATCAGAGTGTAGTTGAGCTCCTCCAACGCCTTCTCGCCATCCGAGGTGGTGTTGTAGTTGACATAGGCATATCCGAGGGAGCGGCGGGTGACGGCATCGCGGCAGACACGGATCGAGGCA
The DNA here is from genome assembly GCA_027569635.1 of Lasiosphaeriaceae sp. G1095. Lineage (NCBI taxonomy): Eukaryota > Fungi > Ascomycota > Sordariomycetes > Sordariales > Lasiosphaeriaceae > Lasiosphaeriaceae sp. G1095. The sequence continues at coordinate 144,558 of JAPDFK010000067.1, forward strand.
ACAGAGCCAATCTGGGAGAAAAGCTCGAAGAGCATGGCCTCCGTCACAGACGGGTCAAGCTCACCGACGTAAAGGGAAGCCGAGGCCTGGGGATGGGGAGCAGCGGAGCTCGGGGTGGGGCCAGCAGTGTCGAGCTCATCGCCCTGGTAGTCGGAGCCCACATTGGTGTTGATGGCGGGCGTGTTCTTCTCGCCGCCGTTGAGGCTCGTGTTGCCGAGATCAGCGGCAAGCTGGTCGACAGCGCTGGGGGCAACAGGGGCAGCCATGATGCTAGCTTTTACTGAACACGAGGAAGATGGTCAGGTTTGAATTTCGATCTTTTGGTCGGGCCCACGCGATGATAGAGGATGATGAAGGTTGGTTGAATTCGAGGATGTGCGCGCAAGCCGTTTCAATGGCAAAATGACTTTGACTTACCCGTGATGGAGAGCTGAAAAGGTTGTTTGTCTGATGTGCGTTGGAGAATACCGCGCGAAGAAAGAGCGACGGTAGACAAAAGTGGGCTCGTACGGGATCAAAGACGCGGACGGATCGAGAGTCTGGGGCTGGCGACGAAGACTTTTTTTGCGGGCGGAGGGTGATTTCGCTGGGGCCGGCGAGTTTCTTTTTTTTTTTTTTTTTTTCGATGGTTGGCTGAGGTCGTGGGATTGAGATTTTTTTCAGTGGATTTTCAAATTTTTTTGGTGAGGTTTAGAAGAGCAAAAAAGAGGAGACGAGAACAAACACCAGTACGATGGTCATGTACTTATCTGACTCCTTTCTGTGTGTTTTTGGAAAAGGATCTGGGAGATAAAGGGTTTGAAATGGACGGGGGAGGGAAGGAGAAAAAAAGCAACCCACATAGGCGACAGCGGGCAGATTTTTTTTTGTTGCGCTTCGTGTCTGGCTCTTTCCCCCAAGCCAAACTGGAGATTATGTAATTACCGGAGCACAGTTTGCCGTCATGGCGATTGACTCGCCTTTGCAGGCCAGGGCCTGGCGGTGGCACCCGGCAACCTTCTGGCCATCTTTGCCTCTCCCAAGGAAATTCCACGGTTGATAAATCAAATTTAGGAACTCATTGCGCCCTGGTGGCTACCTATTCGCTTCTTAGTTTTAAGTATGAGAGTTGGCATTTTGAGTGGCACGGAAGGAACTAGTGAAGCAAGCCATCATCTGTCAACCAGCCTCTTCAGCAGAATGTCAAGCATGTCAATGGAATAAGCTTGCAACTTTGTGTACCGTGTCGAGACTGGCAAAATGGCAAACAACTGACAGTCTAGAGTACAATCTCCACCGCCATAGTTGTAAAAGCTTGAAATGAGGAGCCAAACGTGTATGTGGCTAGCAGAGGTCATTCGGAGGCGCCGTGCACGACCAAAGGCTTGAACAAAACAAATCCCCGAGAGGCAAAATGGCTTTTTCTCAGACGACCTCGGGCTAGAGGGGTATGCAGCTACCAGTAAATGAAGATATCACTTTATCGCAGTCCTCTCCGCCAGGGTTTCGCTTTGCTTTTGGGCTTGGCCTTTTGCTCTGCTCCACTCAACTCCGCAAGCTGGCATAAGTTCTTATCGTTATCAGTGAGGTGGGAGGTGGGGCTTTGTGCACCCCAGCATGCCCAGGAAGCTTTGCCCGGAGCTAAGGTCACAGGTGGGTGGTGTTGCTGACAGCTCTCTCCAGCAGCTCGCCAGCGGGCACCTCAGGCATGTGGAAGGATTTCTCGGGCGTTATGAACATCGTTGGCACCGCCGCCGGTATATGCCAATAACCTATTCTACCAATACATACCCTATTTGTTTTTGTATACGGAAGACACCCGCGCCTTGCCTGACTGAGAGCCTCTTGCGCAGCCAATCACAGTTTGGGCCCCTCCTCGCCTTACCAAGCATCGAGCCAAAAAGTGGCGGGCGACCAAACGACGGGACTGAGTGACTGCCTGACGCGAACTTTCTGGGTTGCTCTGTTCGCTTCTTCAGCCCGCTCCAACCTAGAAGAGATGAGGCAGCTTCCTGCTTTCCCAACAACACAGCACAAAACAAAACAAAATACATCAACCCCGTCTGACTAAACGGAACCCGACAAACGAAAACCGAGCTTGGGCTGTGTGCTGCCTTTGTATCATCGCCTGCTTCCTCGCCGAATTCCTGGCTGGCTACGGATATTTTCATGTCACCGCACCCCCGCATGGTCCGAGTCTCGAGCATTTGTACGCATAATTAACATCCGTTTGATTTGGTTTGGTTCGGTTTGGTTCAGTCTGTTTGGAGAGTCCAAAAGAGCCTGGCACCTACCGACCTCGCTGCCTCGCCCAGCTACCTAGAGTCCCTAGAGTCTACCTACCTCCCTAGGTACCCGACCCCGCCACAACCATGTTCCCGACCTTTACGGGAAGCTCGCGGAAGGCACGCAACGTCAACCTCAGCGGCCAACGCACGATCAACCCATTTACCAGCACCTCGTGGGCACCCACCACCACTGCCGGAGCTTCCAAGACGGTGGCCCACGCCCAGGCCGAGCGCCAGCAGAGGCAGCACGAGAGGGACCGGCTCAAGGCGGCCCAGCGCATCCAGAGGACGTGGAGGAGCCACCGCGTACGACAGGGCTTGAGGGTTGCTCGGCGTCAGAGGCTCGACCAGTTATACAATTCCTCCTTAGATCCTGAGCTCAGGACTGTACAGGCGCTTCCTCTCCTCTTGGCCGTCTACGACGCTGCGAGGCCCGATGACCGCCCGAGGTTGCTTGGGGTGGTGGACGACCTTCTGAAGAGCGAGTTCAGTGCCTTCACCTTGGGGCAAATACATGAAACTCGCCTAAACAAGCTTGCCCGCATACTCGTTGCTACTTTAGAGAGGCACGGCGCATCCCACAACCCCCATATTTGCGTGTGCTGCATTGTGCTGACAAGCCCGTGTTGTCCGACAGACCCGATGCCATGAATATACCTGCGCAGGTCCAACTTCTGTTAGACACTCTTGGTGGTATTGTAAAAATCAGGCCTCTAGCAATAGAGCCTATTATGGGGCGGTATTACAGAGTACTGGGGAAGGGCTGCCACAACACCGGCCTGGCCTCTCAGTCACAGGGACTCCTTTGGAGCGTGGTTGCACCGCTTCTCACAGCCCATGTACCAGGTATGTGTTGCCCGATGGCTTGATTCCACGAGCCAGCTCCAAGGAAGCTACAGCTGATTCCCCAATCTAGAGTCGTTTACGCAAACGGCCTACCACGAGTTTGCCCTATCCTTCCTGACCCGGCACGACCTGCTCTGGTTTGAGTCCCACATTGCTTCCTTCGCGGCAAAGGTGGATTTGGACCGTCTTTACAACTCTCTTCTCGTCGCTGCGCCTGCAGAGCCCAAGACGCTTGAGGCGCAGACCGATTTCTCGTGGCTCTTGGCACATCTCATCGCCTTGCACAAGGTCAAGAAGCAGCAAGTGTCGAGCTCGCTGTACCTCAAAGTCCTGTACTTGCTCCTATCTATCTCGTCAAACCAAATCAGGGCAGCTTTTGCTATCCCTGATCCAAAAGCCTCCAATGAAACCCGAGACGTCGAGGGTAGCCCCCAACAAACACTGCCCTCATATGTCTCGGATAATCTTTCCTCGCTGATTGACAAAGACGAGATATCAATGCTTCTTGGGATGTTCACTTCGTAAGTCCTCCCTATAGTAGTTCCTTCATGCATCCCGCTAACAGGCCAGAAACCACGGGGGGAGATCGGCATCAGAGTTTGAGGATGCCAGTTTCTTGGCTGGCTACATCCTTACACTAATGTACTGTTTCCCTACGCTGGGCGACGACATTAGAATGCGCTTATACCTGACGGATATGTCCACCCAGCGCAGCTCACTCCCTGCCCTCAAGTTCTTCTGGAATGCAATGAGCAGGACATCAATCTTTTCAACGATTGTCTCCAACGAGGAGGCCACTCTAGACGTGCTACGACGGAGACCGACCTTGGCCCAGTCTGCGACGTCCAAGGCAGATTCACCGTGGCACCGGGAATGGCGAACTATTCTGTTGTTTCTCGAACTCTATGTCTTTGTTCTGCGACTCACAGACGATGACGATTTCTTTAGTGGGCTGAATCCCCATTCTACTATCAACGGCTCTGTCTCGCGTTTGCGCTCAAGTAGCCTTTCAATGGTGGAACTGAAGCGCCTGACGCGCTTTCTCAAGCATCTTAGCTTTACTCTGTATTACAGCGCAATCGAGCTGCTAGAGGCAGCAGCTGGAGCCCCACGGACGCTGAGTGGCCTCGGTGATGTATTGGCCTCCCCATCATGGGGTAAAGATTCGACAGATACCACTCTTACCCCAAAGGCGGTCAATTTCGTCATTACCGCGGGGATTGATTTTGAAGCCTTCAGGAGCCTCGTAACGACAGCAATGAAAATGCTGTATGAACGCGATTCTCGACGCTCATTTCTGCCAAAGGGCCACTGGCTCATGACATCCAAGTTTGACATGGAAGGCTTTCTCTCGGCCGTCGTGCTCGAAGAGCAGAGACAGCGTGACCTTCGTGAGGTTGGTGAAGAAGACGAAGAAATGGACCTGGACATGGATGAGTCCACTCCGGCTGCGCATTTGCCTACCACTGGCCACAGACCAAACCGCCACGCTCAGATCGAAAAACTGAGAGTACAGCATAAAAAGGCGGCACGCGAGAGGATGTTGGCGGCGGTCGGCCCGAGGTTGGAGATACTCCGAAACATGCCATTCATCGTGCCTTTTGAGATTCGAGTTCAGATCTTCAGGCAATTTGTGTATCTCGACAAACAGCGGAGGAGAGGAGGGAATGTTGACCCAGATAGCTGGAGACTCTGGATACGGAACCAAGGCGATGGTCACCCGTTTGCCCCGAATATGGCTGGCGTGAACGTCCTCTTTAAGCACCAAGCCCAAATCACGCGAGGCAAACTCTTCACGGATGCCCTGGACAAGTTCTGGGAATTGGAAGATGGGCTCAAAGAGCCAATCCAAATTCAATTTGTGGACGAATTTGGCATGCCGGAAATGGGTATCGATGGGGGCGGAGTAACCAAAGAGTTCCTTACCAGCGTGACGAAAGAAGCCTTCACGACGGACCAGAGACTCTTTGTTACGAACAGCCAGAACTCCCACTACCCAAACCCCTGCGCCATGGACCAGCAGGCCGAGTTGCTTCGGGCAGCTCAGATCCCCGAAGACTCGGAGACATGGCGAGAAAGCATGGCAGATCTCCTTCGGCACTACGAATTTTTGGGCCGAATTATTGGCAAGTGCATGTACGAGGGGATCCTGATTGACATTGTCTTCGCGGGATTCTTCCTTCTCAAATGGGCGTCGGCGCGGGCGGACAACTACCGCGCCAACATCAACGACTTGCACGATCTGGATGAGGAGCTTTACCAGGGCATGATGGGGCTGAAGAACTACACGGGAGATTTCAGCAAGCTGGAACTGGACTTCACCATCGACGACCAGGTCTCGCTGCCTGATGGGCCCCTGCGCACCGTGACGCGCAACCTCATCCCCAATGGCGACCGTATCCCCGTCACCAAAGAGAATCGTCCCTTGTACATCAGCTACGTGGCGCGGCACCGGCTGGCGGTGCAGCCACGCGCGCAGACACGCGCCTTCCTGCGGGGGCTGGGCCTTATTATTGACCCTGCATGGCTCAGTATGTTCAACCAGGTCGAGCTGCAGCGCCTCGTGGGCGGCGACAATTCCGAAATCGATGTCGAGGACCTGCGTCGCCACACGGCCTACGGCGGCGTGTACCAAATCGGCCACGACGGCCAAGAGCACGAAACCGTCAAGCTGTTCTGGGAGGTGATGCACGGCCTGGACGATAGCGAGCGCCGCCTCGTCCTCAAGTACGTCACCAGCACGCCGCGCGCGCCTCTGCTCGGCTTCAGCCAGCTCAGCCCACCCTTTAGCATCCGCGACGGCACCCAGGAGCAGGACCGGCTCCCCAGCGCCAGCACTTGTATAAACTTGTTGAAGCTTCCGCAGTACAAGACGGCTGCGATACTGAGGGAGAAGCTTTTGTATGCAATCACGAGCCGGGCCGGGTTTGACCTGAGTTAAAAGAAGCTCAAGGGGGAAGGACTTGATGAGAAATGAAGCGAAGAAAGTGCACCCACAGTGGCATGTTGTTTGATTGGTATTATTATATTATGGGACCCATGTGGCGAAGACAACCAACTCGATCAAATTCAGTGATGAGTGAGAGCCTTTGTTCGGTTCTATCGCCGAGTTTCGTCCCTTTGGGTTGCAGTCGTGAGGAGGTAGTTTTCAACCCCTTGAAGCTGTTGTCTCTCATGTCAAAAGCGTTATTAGTACAGGAGTGACAGACTGTAGATGGATAAATGATAATGGTTTATGATGCAAATAAAATTATATATCATTAGGTTTTACTATCAACTAATAATTATTCTGGTGACTATCCCGTGTCCGATTCGTTCCGGGGACAGGTGTGTATCATTATAAATAATATGCCGCTAGTCATCCGACTTTGATTCAATAGACGGACGGATTATTATTGGTAGCTGAGCGCCAATAGATACGGTTTCCGCTGCCACAAGTCGAGCATCATTTGCCCGAACAGCCCGTTCGCCCACGAGAACCACTGCCGCGTCCACACCGCTTCCACCTGCGTGCTGACAGACTCGTGGATCAAGCCCAGGCCGTTGGTCGACGAGAGGAGCTGTCTGAGGGACGAGATGATTTCCACGTCATCGTCGGTGGTCAAGATCTGCACGATGAGGCTCATGGGCCATGCCATCCCCGGACCGACGTGTGGGCCACCGGTGCTAAATTTTGGGGAATAAAATTAGAATTTTTTGTTACTAAGAGTTGGGAGGGGAAGGGCAAGGGGAGAGGGACACTTACGCGTTGAGAACCGGGCCGAACATGTAGTATGGGTTCTCTTTGCTGAGTATGAACCGTCGCGTGTTGAGGTAGATGGGGTCGTTGCGAGGCAGGTAGCCTGACATGGGGGCCGAGAGGAGGGATGGGATGTTGGCGTCGTCCTTTGAAGGGGTTGTTAGTTTCGTGATGGGGATTATTATATATATCCAACCCCCTGAAACGGAGACTTGTGTCTGTCTTCTCAGAAGGGTGTGGTTATGTAATGGAGTGTCGGCTCACCATTACATTGTAACTGCCATACCCGTCGACCTCATAGGCGTAGATCTTGCCGAAAAGTCGATGGTTGACCCTGCCGTACTTTTCAATCCCAGCGCGGATCTTGTCCGCGAACAGGCGGATCTGGTCCGCCTTGCCCCAGTCACCCAGCCTCTCCACAATATCAGCACACAAAGTCAGATAGCGCGAGAGCATCATGTTGGCAGGGATAAACAGCTGGTACGTGCAGGCATCGTCGCTCGGGCGAAAGGCGCTGCGCACGAGGCCGGTACCACCTTTTACCGGGGGGCCGGCGCCGCCGTTGGCCAGCGTCTCGGTCGACGTCGGTGTGATCCGCTGGAATGAGTACGGCGACACCAAAACTTGGCCGTCATCCCGGTAAGTGCCGGCGAGCAGCTCGGCCGTGGTGTTGAGCACGGCGTCGAGCGCATCGGACCAGCCCCCCGACGACGACGGCGACGACGACGGCGACGAGGCCCGTGCGAAGAAGGCTACGTCGTCCGTTCCCGCAAAGTACTCGTGGCTTAGCTGCAGAAAGGCGGCCAGCGAGTCGAGCTCATACTTGCACTCGAACACGGACGGGTCGGGCGTCGGCCATACCACGTCGCCTCCGGAGGAACTGAAGGGGAAACCGGTGCCGGCGGCCGTTAGATTGGCCTCGACGGGCGCCTGAAAAGCGTTGCAGTGTGGTGAGACTGAGATGTAGCGCGATTGGAGGTTGATAGCCCCGCGGAAGAGTGAGGCTAAAGACGAGGACGATGAGTTGGGTTTGAGTAACGATTTGTAGCTCTGCAGCTGATTGGCGCTGTCTCGCAGCCACATGGCGTTGATATCGCCCGTCGTGATGAAGGTGAGCTCCTTTTGGGGCAAAGATCAGCACTGGTAAACAAGCCCCCTATTATTTGATGCCAACTATTTCTCAGTAATTACCTCTTCATCTATAGAACTGTTGTTATACTCTACCCTCTCTGCCTTCCCTTTCCAGGCAATGGCCGTGTCCAAAGTATTCGGAAAGCAGTTCTCAAACAGTCGAAATAAGTCGGGATCCTTCACAATCCTTTTCATGCTGTTGATAGTCTCCTCGACCTCGGACAGGTTGAAGGTGCGACATGCCGGGACCGGGCGCTGATAAGGAAGCTTAAGCCTTCCCGTCGAGACCGGCTCGTGGTGCCGTGAGGCGTACGACGAGTAGTCTGGGCATTGGAACTCGGGCTCATCCAGGGTTATTTGGGCACCGGGGGCCGAATCGTATGTCGCCTGAACCACGGCGGCCAAGCAGACCAGCGGCCACAGTTCTGGCAGCCTCATGTTTGCTCCGGGTTCATCAAAGGAGTGAGTAACGTCAAGACAAAAACCTCAACATCGTCTAATAACGACTTGATGGTTCTTTTTGGCCGAGGACATTCCCGGAGCACGCGCGGCGCTTAAGACGGCATCTTCCCGCAGGGCAAGAAACATATAACTTAGGTATATATCTGTATTAATTATGCACAGGGCAGTAAGCTAAAGAGAACATGGGGTCTTCTTGTTGTTGGTTCATCCTAGCGTAGCCTTGGGAGGATTAAATAGGTCTTGGTTACCTTGGCCATTGCCAATGCTAGGCCATGGACCAAGACAGGAGGTTATGTCTTTTCTGACCACCACTCTCACTCAGCAGCGAGAAAGCCGCCGACTTTTGGGTATTATTGCGGTGCAAAAGCCGGTCTTGACGCGTCCTTGGACCCCATGCCATCGCCGACAGTGAGGGGGAGAAGGTGGGTAAGTGATATGGGTGAATTGTCAAGCAAGCCATTTTAAGCGATAAAAATGTTCAAATCCAATATTAGTGTGACGATGTCACGCTGACTGACCCGCATTCTTCAGAGGAGGGAGGGGCCCCAAATCGTCAACGATATTGCATTAGATCGGCTTGGCTACGGGCCGAGAGAGGAGTTCGCCCGAGCGTTGACGGCTGGGCGGCGAGGGAATTTGGACACGTTGAAGAAGGGTAAGAAAAAAAAAAGAAAGAAAAAAACCAATAGGAGGAAAGAAACGAACCAAACTTTGCACGACGCCACCACCATCGCACCTGCCACACACTGACTTGCCTTGGATAAGTAAATCTTGGCACCAACATCATCATGATTTTGTGCACAGCGGGACCTTCCCTTTTCGGAAGTTTTCCTGTAGAAGCTGCCAATTCGTCAGTTTGGGTCTACCTCTCTCATCGGTAGTACTTACCCATGTTGATACCAAGACTTGGCCATGGCAGTCTCATTCAGCCGGGCAAAAAGCAGCATGGCATTTTCCCTCCCGCAGCCTTAATCTGGCCTCGGAAGAATAAAAATACCCTGGAAGCAACCAGTTGGTAGGTATTGGTAAGGTGCCCAATTATCCTGGGCGAGTCTATTGGACAAGCTACTCTCCTCAGGAGATCCATCCGGACAGTGAGCTGGAGCCCAGCCAAGCATGCTCGCCCCCCCCCGTTTCCCCCGCAATGTTTGAAACCAATCGCCGCTGTTGGAGCACCTTGAAGTCCATGCGCCTCTTTTGTTCACGGTTGTTGGCGGTCCCTGTCGTGCAAGCTTGGCATCGCCACAAAACGTTTGGGTGCTTGTTGCTTGGCATTGACATGGGGTCCAATCCCCCCCAGAACTGGCCTTTTTCTGGTTGGACCTTTCTCAGTCATGAGACGACAACTTCACCCCATGTCCCTCCGCGATACTGCCTGAACCAAACCAAGTCGTTCTTTCATGCTGGCGCGAAGAACGACACTTTCTCTTGATACGGCGCAGCAGAAACCCGACAGTAAACGGCAACATCGGCTACCTAGATGAGCATGCGGGCACAGACACCTTGATAGCTTCCTCATCGTGGAGGGCTTGGGTGCTGGTAATAAAACGAAGTAAGAAGCCACGATGGGCAAAATGAGGAGCGAAGGCTCTCCATACCGCAAGGCCGCCAGAGCGCCAGCTCACTACAGAGGCGGTGTTCCGCGGAGGAGTCGCGTGTTGCTCATGGCCATTTTCTGCGTCGTTTCTATCCTCTTGCTTCTCAGATTCGACATCGACCTGGGCGGGACATTGATGTTCCTCCTGTTTTCGCCAGACCTTGCGGGTTCATCTTACAACAACGATTTCAAGAGGCCAACCGTCGATATCCTCCAGTTCATTGACCCTTTAATCGGGACGGCCAATGGAGGTTCGTATCTTATTCTGCTGAAAATACAAGGCTTGCTCTAATAGGTTGGTCTGTCTTGTTTAGGCCATGTCTTTCCCGGAGCCTCACTACCATATGGTAAGTCAACCTGGATGAGTGTTTTGTGTTTCTGCCGTACAGTCTGCTGACCGGCCTTAGGAATGGCCAAGGCCGTCCCGGACACGCAGAGCCCGGCTGAAAATGCTGCTGGCTATGTGTCGGACGACAATGCCATCATTGGCTTCTCGCACATGCATGATTCGGGAACAGGGGGCAGCCCGTCGTTGGGGAACTTCCCCCTATTCTTTCACCCCGGGTGCCCCGACGACGACTTCACCAAGTGCGACTATTCTGTCATGCACAGGGGGACGTCTCGGGTGCCGGGCTCATCATTTGCATCCGTAGGCTATTTCAACATCAACTTGACGAACTCGGTGCGAGCTGAGATGACCGTCACCGATCACACGGCGCTCTACCGCTTTTCCTTTCCCGGCAGTCGCATAGTTAATACTGGTACAGAGGATGGCAAGCCGAAACCTTCTGTTCCGTACAGCCCGCTCGTGGTAGTAGATCTTGTCGATCTTGCCAACACCCGCAGCATTGGCGGTATTCAAGTGTACCCAGAGGCCGCACGCGTGGTCGGTGAAGGACAATACAATCCGTCTTTTGGCGCTGGGCACTATCAGGCTTTTTTCTGTGCCGACTTTAAGGGGGCAGCTGTGAGAAAATCGGGCACATTTATCACAAACAATGCTACCGAGGAGCCCAAGTTTCTTGACAGCGTAGGTGCTGGCCACTATATCCCGACAGGGTCTGCCGGCGCTTGGATTCAGTTTGAAAGGCCGGAATCAAACTTCATTTTGGCCCGCGTGGGAGTGTCGTTCATCTCGGTCGACAAGGCCTGCGAGAACGCCGAGACTGAGATCCCCGACTTCAGGTTTGAGCGAGTGGAAGCTGAAGCTCAACAAGCGTGGAGGAAGAAGCTCTCCGTGATCGAAGTGGACGCGACCGGAGCCAGCGAGGAGCTCCAAACGACGTTTTGGTCTGGGCTGTATCGGACGTTGCTTTCGCCCCAGAACTACACGGGAGAGAACTTTCTGTGGAATTCGACAGAACCTTACTTTGACTCGTGAGTTATCGTCTTACCAGCAAGGAAGCGTTTCGGGTAGTGATATCTGACTTTGTAACATAGGTTCTACTGTATTTGGGATTCCTTCCGGGCACAGCACCCGTTATTAACCATTATCGATCCCGCAACGCAAACACAAATGGTACGCACCTTAATCGACATATACAAACATGAAGGTAAGCATTCTATGTCAGCCAGGTGCTTCTTGGGGGGAAAGCAAAAAGCTCACTCGTGCCATCAAAGGAAAACTGCCCGACTGCAGAATGAGTTTCTGCAAAGGGTATACGCAGGGAGGTTCCAATGCAGACGTGGTGATCGCCGACGCCTTTGTTAAGAACCTCACCGAGGGTATTGATTGGGATCTAGCCTACCAGGCAGTCGTCTCGGACGCAGAAGGTAGTTATATGTCTACTGTCCACTTCTATACACAAACACGATTGTACGCTTTTCTTTTTGAAGTAACAACTTCTGACACGCAATGTAGTCGAGCCACAACACTGGGGGTTATCGGGACGCGGCAGCCTCGTTAGCTGGCATAAGCTTGGCTGGATTCCATGGAACGACGACGACAAAAATGGGACAGGACCATCGAGCCGCACAATTAGCCGAGGCGTTGAGTACGCATATGACGACTTTTGCATCTCACTCATGGCCCAAGGGCTAGGCCACACAGCCGACGCAGAGAAGTACTACCAGCGCGGCGGTAACTGGCGCAACTACTGGAACGGCGATCAACGGGACCTTTACCGAAACACGACGGGTAAGGTAATGCAGAGCGGGTTCGAAGGGTTCATGCAGCCCCGGATGGCTAACGGCTCATTCCGGTACCAAAACACTCGCACCTGCTCCCCCATCCATAACCAGCACAGCTGCTACTACGACACGGGCTTCGACACATACGAAGGCAGCCCGTGGCTGTACAGCTTCTTTGCGCCGCAAGACATGGCGGCTCTTATTGGTCTGATGGGAGGCGACGATCGTTTCGTAGAGCGCCTCAACTACTTTCACGACAGCGGTATCGCCTACCTTGGCAACGAGCAAAGCTTCCTGCCAACTTTCCAGTTTCACTACGCCGGCCGCCCGGGCCTCAGCAGCTACTGGGCCAATCAATACGTACCCGGACAGTTCAACGCCACAGTCAATGGCATCCCCGGGAACGACGACGGTGCTATGGGCGCCTTCAGCGCCTTTGTCATCATGGGCTTCTTCCCTGTTGCTGGGCAAGATGTCTACCTGTTAACGCCCCCTTTCTTTTCACAGGTCCGCATCCGCGTGCCGTCAACAGGAAATACAGAAAGCCATAAATGGTCTGTCATCAGCATCAAAAACTTTAAGCCCGGGCAGAAGGAGATTTATATCCAGAGCGCTAAGCTCAATGGGAAGCGCTACACAAAAAATTATATCACGCATGAATTCTTTTTGAAGGGCGGCGTGCTGGAGTTTGTGGTTGGGGAGAAGGAGAGTAAGACATGGGGCACCAAGGCAGCGGATCGGCCGCCGAGCTATCCGGTTGAGTGGCCGAAGGATGGGGAGCAGAAGGGGATGGATGGGGGGAGGGAGAGGGTTGTGCAGGAAAATGACGAGGTTGGTTGAAATAAAGGATTCTTTCTTTTTGGGGGGGCTGTTATTGTTATTGTTGTTATATATCCCATCATTTTGCTTTGCTTTCCTTGGGTTTATTCAGTTCTTTTTCTTGGGAGGAGGGGTCTAGGCAGGATATAAACAAAAAGCCAGGTGGTTAGGTGTGTAATATATACGATGCCAATTTCAAAGAAGAATTAAATACCTATATACATCTCATGTTGATATTTTGTTGTGTTTTCGTATGATATATTGACGCTAGACATATGGGATGAAAAGTGGCGACTGAGGATGAAAAGTGGCCGCAGGGCGAGTGGTATGGATTACTTCAAAATCAGTTGACCTGGAGACCCTGAGCAAGACAAATCAACGCTCCATATTACTTTATCTGCTGTTTTCTAACAAAGCTACTTCATGTGTATCACTTTCCTTTTTATTCCTCCTTACAGATCTACAGGCAATGCAATTTCAGCCCTTCGCCCACGGCGCTTTGGTCACAGCAAACTGGTTGTTCGCCTGTCCCGGGACGCCTCTTGGAAATGACGACGGAGGTGGCGGTCCAGTGTCCGGTGCTCCTCCCTTGGGAATCGGCGGCACCTGGCTGCTCCCTCCCCCGGCCCGCGGAGGCACTTTGGAATACGGAATGCCGGGTGTTGTGACCATAGCGGCAGGCATCCGAGTCGCTTGCACCCACGGCGCAGCGGAATCCGGGAGTGATTTCGCTCCTGTGGCGGCAGTTGGCTGATTTGCCATGTGGATCGAGGTTGCCGGGACAGCGGCAGCCGGATCCATATCCCACGAAAAGAGCGAGCCGAAGCGGAAGTGCTGTATGACGGGGAACTTGGACAGGACCTCAGCGTTGAACATCTTGATCATGCCCTTATTGATCTTGCCCCAGCCGTCCCGGATGCCCGACACGTCGAACAGGATTGGGCTGTGTTCCCAGAAGGGGCCGGTCTTGACGTCGTTGATGAAGCCAATGGCCGAGAAGTACATGTTGTCGTTGCGGTGGCGCTCGACCGATGCCGCCTTGACGATATCGGCTGGTTTGGGCGCGTCCGGGAGCGAGCCTTCCTGGGGCATGGACTCGTGCTCGGAAATGGGTCGAGTCAGCTGCGCGGACCCGAAGATGTATGGGATGAAAGCGTGGTCGTCCAACCCCCACACGCCGTGTGACCCAGCTGGTTCGAGCGTGTAGGTCAGGATCAAACGCCGGACTACTTTGAGATAACTGCCAAGGCGTGCGGTGTCAGTGAGTGTGTCACATCTCTGCTACACACAAAACGGGAAGAGACTCACGGTTCAACGACCCCCAACACGATGCTGCGCTCCACGTTCTCGACGTCTTTGGCGTCCCTGTCCACAAACCCACCAAGCTTCCAGATACATCCCAGAAACGCCAAAAAGCTCAGCTCGTGCCCTGTGCCGTAGTCCAGTCGCTGTGCGCTGCCAAAGCTGCCGAGGAAATAAGACTTGAGCTCGTCCAGCGGGCCTGTCTCCGCATCCTCTCGGTGTTTTTCTGATCTTCCCTCTTTTTCAAGAACCTCTTCCTTCACGGTAGGGAAAAAAACCCCCAAGACTTTACTGGGCAAGAACTCGCGCAGAAGCTCGTCCGTCCGCGCCTCCAGAAGCTCGTGCCATCTCCTGAAGCTGATGTTGCCGAAACGTCGCGGGCCGGGATCGGGCGGGCACTCGTCGATTATGGCCTCGACTCGCTGCAGCATCTGGCGGAACTTTTGTACGGGTTCGGGATCATCTTCGCGGTTTCGGCTGAGAGGGAAAGACTCAACAGTGCTGCTACTGGAGGAGGAGGAGAAGGTGGCGACAGCGCGGGCAGGAATGGTTTCCAATGACGACGATGGGGCACTGGTAGCCGCTGGGGGCACACCTGCTCCGGACGGCGGCAGCAGCGGCGGCTTCTGTTTCTTTCGAGGACACAGTGACCGATTCAGTTGTAACACGAAAACGCATATGTCTCGGTAGGCCTGGGAGGTGAGGAAATGCGCAACGTCGTTGCCGTCGTGGATGAGCTTCACGGGGCGGCTGAAGGTGTGCTTTTGGGAGTGGTCTAGTACTTCGAGCCTGCGGACCGGCGGTGTGGCCGGTGGTTCCATGCGCGCTGGACTGACCGTCCCTGGAAAGTGAGACATGGCGACGGTGAGGTCTGAATGCAGCTCTCGTGTGGCAGGCAGCGAGTTGTGTTGGTTGGGCTTTGGGGGACGGGAAGGGTTGAGACCGGGACGCCTTAGCTCAGCGGCTTTAGGGTAAGGCTTCCTGTTCGGACCCCCCTATAACCCCACTGTCGTCATTGCGGGGGGCAGTGGGATGTTTCAGTTGCTGTCACCTGAAGATTGCGGGGTATAATTACCTTATTTTAGCTACTTTTTTCGTCTCGTGGTACTGTATATGGGTAGTAGATTTCATATCTGGATGTATGTACGTGTACAATACATGTATCATTGAACATAACCCAAAATATATACAGATTATCATTATAAGAAACTCTTTACTCTCCTCAAGCACCATCCCCATCCTCCTCCCCCTTCCTCTCCCCCCAGAACCCTTTCCCATAACTAACCAATACCTCCTCCCCCTTCTCAATCCCCCCCGCACCTCCTCCCTTCTCCCCCATCCTCTGCTTCTTCCCCAGCGGGAGGACGAAAACCGCCATCGTCCTCTCCCCCTTTCCGCCCCTCAGCCGTGGATCCCACGCGACCCTAAACTCTGCATTCGGCTTCTTCCTCTTCATCTCCTCATTCTTCCCCGGCCAAGGAACCCCGCGATAGTCATTCACAAACCTCGCCTCGTTCCCCATCCGCGCCGCATCCACCGCGACGTCTCCCTCGCGGTCAAGCCAGAGGTCGTAGTCCGAGCTGGCGTGCTCGTCTCCTTCCTCAGAAGTAGCGCCACCGATATGGACTTCTCCGAGGTACGGGAGAATCAGCTCCCCTGGGCGGAGATGGCGCGCGGCAAAGAGGCCGAATTGGCCGTGGGCGGGGTGTCGGGCATCGCTGATGGGGATGATGCGGACGGCGGTGCTGGGGCCGGGTTTGAGGTCGCGGGGGAGGCAGGCAATAAGCTCGTTATTACTACTGCTGCCGTTTGTGGGCTCCGCTGTGGGTGGTGGTGATGATGATGATGACGGTGGGATGCGGATGGCGGCGAGGTGTGCCGCGGTGAGTTTGGGCGAGTACAGCGGTGAGGTGAGATATGGGATGTGGGATGGCCAGTTTTTGGGGACGAGTTTGCTGTCTCCCCCTTGAGACTTGGTTTTGTTGCCGCCCATACCGACAAACAGTTGTATTGCAATTGGTGTCCACCAGGTTGTCAGGCGTTGGGTCAAACGAGCCTTATACAAATGATCTCGTCTTTTTTGAGGTTTCTAGTTCCCAGTTATTAGCTGCTGTTATGTAATGGCCGTCACAGAGACTTATTAACGCCAATGCAAAAATTTCGACTTACATATAAAGTCTGTGACGGCCGTCGCATGCACTCGGCGGGTTCCTTACCTTGGATCATAGGGCTTTGCGGACCAAAGTTCGGAATGGTAGTCCAAATCGGCTTGTACTGTACGACAGTGCCAGAAAGATGGCGCGAGACGATGCATGTATGAAAAAGATTCAGGTCACATCTCTCCTCTTGCCCGGACTTTTGCCGACTTACAGACCAAATACGACTATCGGCCACTTCAGGTGCCTCCCGCTCCCTCCTCCTCCTATCTACGACCATAGGAATAATTTGGTCTAGAATATTTCAATGCTCGGTTTCAAAGAGTTCCGCGCCTAAACGCCCCAGGCTATGCAATAATTAGCCCAAAAATAGCAGCCATTCTACTGCCCTCTATCCATCCCTTCTCGTATAAATTGGTAGGCTACTCGGCGAAGAACCCGCCGCCGCCCTCATCGTCATCGTCGCCCATTTCGAACTCCTCCGAGATATCACTCATAGCATTTGCCATCTCCGCATCTTCATCCTCCGCCTCCGCCTCCGCCTCTGCAGGCGCCTTCCCCTTATCATCATCCCGTGCTTCCTCGTCTGGATCAGCCCCCGCCCAAATCCTCTCTCGAATCCTCAGCGCCTTAAGGAGCCAACTCCACATCTTCAGGGCCTTCCGCGACCTTCTCTCCTGCTCCATCTCGGCGTCCAAGTCGGTGAGTCCCGTGATAACCGCCCGAACAGCCTCTTCGCTCTCCTTCGGCACGACCACGCCGTTCAGCACCGCCGTGCCGTGTCTCCCCCGAAACTGGAACCCCGTCAGCGCGGGCGCGTAGTCGACGCCTAGTATAAAGGCGGCCTGCGCTGCGCGTTCGTGCACAATGTACGCGCCGCCCCGTGGCACCATGCTGGGGACGTAGACGTCGAGATTGCCAAACTTGTTCTTGGGCACGCGCCCGTTGACCACGGGCGGCGCCTCGTAGAGATCTGTCTGGTTTATGGTGTAAACGGGCATCCCCCCCGCCATCACTATTGCGTCACCGAACAAGCCCACTTTATCAGGGTCATCTTCTTCTTGGTCTGCCTCATCATCGGTGTCGTCGAACCTGCCCCGTTTCCTTGGCCGTTTGGGCAGAATCTTGACCGGCTCCTCGCCGGGCTTCACTTCTCTCCCCATGCGGTACCACTTTTCTCTCGTCCTCGCAATCTGCACGTCGCGCCGCCGGTAGATGCGCTCCAGAGGTCCCTTGCTTCCCGCGCCAACTGTGCCCGTCACTTGCGCCCCGGGGACGAGAACCTCGTTCCTCCGCAGGTGTCGTTCTAGAGCGTATACGGGGTGGTCTTTAAAGTCTGCCACATTCCGCGGCATGGGCTCCCTCGCCTCTTCTGCGGCGAGTTCGTTCCGCTCGATCTGGTCGAGGTCTGTCGGCCACGGTTTGGCATATGTCCGCATAGTCCTCCGCCACCAGCGCTCGCCCGTCAGATACCCGCTGACTTCAGGCCTGGTCCTGTTCGCGACCATGGCGCCGTCGACGCGCATTTTCCGCGTCTTCGAGTTGTATGCTTTCGCGTACCGCCTCGTCACATCCCGGGCGCTCCCGTCGGCTTCGAACGCGACCACGTACGTGAGGCAGTTCTTGGCGTCAGATGCCGGCGGCTCGAGGGCACGAGGTTTCCATTGCGTGCCAATGACCAAGGGGTCGACTGGATGCCACTTCTGGTGCGCTACATCGAGCACTTCGACCCAGTAGACTGGAAACGGGGATTCTCCACGAATCGGCTTGATACTTGGCGGCGGCGTTCGCGGCATTGCAGAAGAAGGGGTCATAGAAGGAATGTGATAGCCGGCGGCAAGAGGGTGGCCCAGCCGTCGTCGTGGAGATGGCGTGTCGGGAACAGCAGCTTTCGATTCGTGTTTCGCCATTGCCGCCGCGTAAATATCGCCTCTCGAAGGTTTCGGAAGCGGGATCTCGGGATTGCTGCGTTGCTTTGGCATAGGAGGCCCCCCGGCAACACAAGCCAGGGGCTGCAAGGAGCAAACAAGCCGCGCCTTGACCCCAGCGCACCGCAAGAGGGCACAAAACAGCTGGGCACCGACATCACGAGAGCCCTTGAGAGATTTTACCGCCTCGACAAAATCACTCTTCTCTAACGTTGAATCGATATCGTCGGGGAGTTTAAACTGTATGCAGCAGGTTAGCTCATATTCGCAAAGACAGATCTGGTAGAGAATGGGCAATTACATTTTTGAGCGACTCCTCGTCCTCAGCCCACAACGCTCTCCGTATCCCCCTTTCCGTGATCTTAAACCTTGTCTTGAACATGACGCTGGTCTCCTGAATGCCGCTTTTCAATGACTCAGTCCGGCCAAACTGCGTCAAGCTCGCCCTGGGGATCAGGGACTTGAGCATTTTGTCAGTCAAAAGTGGCCGGAGAGTCTCTTGGACTCTGCGGTCGTTGCACCACCGATTCCTGCGCTCCACATGCGACAGCAGACACAGAAGATGCATCTTGTGTACTTCGACGCGGCGCTCCTTCTCCTCCCTTGTGGCTGGTTTCCGCCGCTCTGCCGCGCGGCGAGATTGGGTCATGGCAGCCCTTTGGGCACTGAGATTCAGATTTAGCACCATATCTTTGGATGACGGGCCCCCCTCACCCGCCGGGACCGGTGCTGAAGGCCATCCTCCTCCTCCTCCTCCTCCTCCTCCCCCGGGGTCGATATCTACATCCTCAAAGACGATATCCTCGTCATCATCCTCGTCGTCAGACTCTCGGACCATGGTCTGGACAGTCGCAGCAGGGATGATGACATCTTCGAATTCGACGTCATCGTCGCTGTCATCACCACCCTCACTGCCCTCACCGCCCTCACCGCCCTCACCACCAGCATCGTTGTCACCAAGGCCATTCTTACCAGACCGGGGGGCTCCAGGATTTGGGACCGAGGGTGCGGGCGCCTCCCTCCGGGTCGTCTTCTCTCCCGGCCTTTTTCTCTTTAGCGGCCTCTCCGAGAGCAGCTCAGGATCATCATCCCGGGCTTTGGTCGCCGTCCTCGCCTCCTGCCGCCGTGCCTCTACCAGCAGCTCACGATAGACATCGGGAACATCCGGGGCGGCGGCTGCTGCTGCTTTTCTCTTTCTTCCCCCTCGCCCCCCTCGCGAGGTACTAACTGCTGCCGTGAGAGGGTTCGGCCCGCTTTGCGACGACCTCGTGCTGGCGCGCGTGGTGGTCCTCTGCTGGGGAGGAGGAGGAGGGCTGCTGTCGCTGGTGGGCAGCGGCGCCGCATTGCGCTTGCGGCCCACCATGATTTATTTATTTATTTATAATATTGGATCAGAGCTGGTAAGCGAAAAAAAGACAGATGTGGTCTTGTTGAGTCGGGAAGCCCTTCGAATACCAGTGGAGGAGGACACACGCAGCAAAAGTTGGAGCCTGCCAGACTAGAATTGTGCGGCAAGGTGCCTAGAAGCTGTTGTGGCTCCTGCCTTGAATGGCGAAAACGCGGGGGGGTTGCGGAAGCCCGGGGTGATCCGTCGCGAAGTCACGTGAATTGATAACGGTGGTTTAATGGGTGGCGAAACGGGGTTGACTAATACAATACACTTGCCAGCTGCAAGCCAGCTGACAGAAGAAAAAAGGGGCGGCCGTGCAGCTCTCGCTCTTTTGTTCATCACCTCTTTATATGCAGTGGTTTCATGCATAGGTATATATCATCAGTCGGAAAATCTCAATACAACAAGGCGGATAACCCATTGTTATTTAGAAAACAAGGCCGCGTATTCAATAGTTATTTCAAGCTGTGCAATCAGAAGGGGTATCTCGTAACGAAATGGCAAGATAACAAGCCACCCTAAGATAATCATTGCGAACGCCAATCCCCCTCTCAAGTTCCTCGGCGAAGGGGGGAAGCAAAAGGGAAAGACACCAAAAGTCCAACCAAAAATGAAGACCCAAAAAATAAACGCTGAATGCCCTTGATGTAACGCCGCCGTCCATGCAACATCCAGCTCCAAAAAAGAAAAGAAAAAAAGTCTGCTAGTGGTGTAAGTTCTGTCCACCCCTCAAACTAACCCTTTTCACAAAGTCCCCAAGAGAAGGCCATGGCACTTTATTCCGCCATACCATCCATCCAGGAGAAGAAGAATCCACACGCACGATGATTCGAGAGTGACCATCTATTTCTTGGCCCCTTCCTCCTCCTTCTTGGCGCTCTCCTTGGAAGTCTTATCAAAGCATGTCTGGCAACTCACGTCGTAAGTCTGGAGGATTTCGAAAGCCTTCTTCTTGCCGTCCGTGTTCGTCGAGGGGTCCTTCCACTTGCCCTCCTCATCAGGTTCAAAAAGCGGAGGTCCCTCGCACTTGAGGTCGTCGCAGGGCCTCACACCGGTTTTAAAGCCATGATTGCAATCTCTGAAGGCTTGAACAAATTGCGTGCACATGGTGAAGGATATCTGGGTGGTGGGTTGGGTTAGGTTGAGGATGATAGTAGTCGTGATCTCGTTAAAGAAAAAAGGAGATGGTAGTGGTGCAACACGCTGTTTTCTGGAATCAACGGTCAGAACCTAATTTCGTTCTCTCGATAGCCGCGATGAGGAGATGGGGGATAGTACCAAAGGTTGTTGGTGTGTGTGAGGTAGAGTATGAGTGGGCTTTTTGTGGCTGTCCGTGTTGGTTATTGTTTTTTGATGCTCGTGGAGAAAAGAATCGAGAATGGCCTGGGTAGCAAAGAAAAAAGAAGAGGCTTTATATTGGAGAGGGCTCGTTTGCCTTGACTCACCGTGAATCGCTCGTCCATTGTGAGCAAACAGTTTGACATGTTTACATTTCCCTCTCCTCGTCCTCGTACGGCTCGTACGGCTCGTACGGCTTTGTAAAACCTGGGTTCCCTGATGATGACGAAGACGACGATTGCGGCGGGGTAGCCATGTTGTATCCCCACGACGCCATGTTTGTGTTTGTTGGCTGCTGCGCACTCGCGCCCATCGACGAGACATGACCCGAGGGAGTCAGGTTGGTGTTGCTTGCTTGCGGTGTCATATAACTCATGCCCCCCCTGCCCTCCTGCAGCATTCGGTACGGGTGGTGGTACGCCGGTGAAGCGACATTCGTGCCATAGAACGACGGGGTCATATTTCTGCTATATGTTGGCAGGGGCACGTTCATGTTCATTGCTTGGGGCACAACACTGCTAGGAGGAGCCTGTGGCGTCATATACATGCTGCTACTCGATGCTGCCGTCGTATTCATGTTCATAGCTGTGTTGATCGCCGTTGCCTGCGGCATCGAATAATACATTGAACCTGACCACACCGGTGTCGTGCTCATGTTAACCGCGTTGGCCATTGTAGCGCTTCTCTTCGCCTGCGGTGGAACAGCATACATGTAATCCACCCCCGATGCGGCATTCGTGCCCACCGTCGTCCTAGGTGTCAGGTCGGCGTTCTCCGCCCGCCTTTTGAGAGGCCGAGGATCTGGACGAGGAAGAGGAGGCGGCGGCGGCGCCGTATCCGATATCACAGTCTGCGGTGGTGTAATGTCTTGCTCTTCGCCCTGAGGTGTCCGTACAGCGGCGCTATCCGGAGTTGTTGTCGTCGCTATCCTAGTGTCCTTCCCCTGCTTGTCTAATTCATAAGGCTTGGGGGCTTCGTGCCGCCAGGCATCCTTTGGCGCATTGTAAACGGTGCAGTTACTACAGCTCCCAGATTGTATCCGGGTGGTCCAGGCCGGCCCGCCATCTTTCCATTTTCCGCCATCGTCATGATAAAAAGCACCGGGGCCCATGCATCCTTGTCCCCACGTTTTGCCGCAAGGTTCAAAGCCACAGGTGTTGTAGTGGTTGCAGTCTTTCCAGCCTTGGACAATGGCCTTGCACATCTTGACAATTAGATGGTTGGTTCTTCTGTGGTGCTAGCGGGCGAAGAAGCCCTCGCCGACTTGGTATCTCGTCACGCCACGTCCACCAACGGGGGTGGGTCCAAGGCCACGGACAGGGTAGGTAGCTTTGTGGGGGGCGAACGAGGGTGGGACGGACCAGGAACTGAGGAAAATAGGGAGATGCGAACGCTAAGCTGATCGATCGGTTGTCGGGATGTAATCGGGGGGTCCAGAAGCGACGTGGATGTGAGGTTTTTTTTTTTTTTTTTTTTTTTTTTTGGGGGGGGGGGGGGGGGGGTTGTTGGGGGGGGGGGGGGAGGGGGGGAGTTGGTAACCCCACTTACCATTAAAAAAAAGTTTATTTTGGTATATAGGCAGAGCCAACCTGAGAAAACCAGAAAAATTTTGAAAGGGGGGGTGCCGGGGTGGGGGTGAAAAGGGGGGGGGGGGGGGGGGGGGGGGGGGGGGGGGG